>JARHVA010001164.1:585000-950000 GCA_037957365.1 Torreya grandis | reverse complement strand
CCATCATCATGATACTCTCATCATTTTTTTCTTCTTCACCCTTCAATGGAATAAGTGCATATGTCTATCCATATTTCTTAATAGTATATGTGTTAGCTTGACCATCATGTATTGCATGTTTATCAAAATTCCATGGTCTCCCTAGCAGTAAGTGACACACATATATAGGCAAAATATCACATAACACTTTATCTTTATACCTTCCTATCTGAAACTCAACCTAGCTTTGTTCACTTACTAATATTTGGTGTCTTTTCTAAACCCATACAACTTTGTATGGTTTTGGATGTGGCATCCTCTTCGAGCTAAACTTTTGCACCATCTCCAAAGAAATAATGTTATTAGTATTACCTCCATCAATCACCAAATTACATACCTTACCATTGGCCTTACATCTAATTTTGAACAAGATTCTCCCTTGGTATGGTTTTTTTCCTTGTTTTTTATATAATAAGACTCTCCTCATGAGAAATGACTCATTCCTATCATGCATTCTATTTTCATACTCTTCTCTTTGTTATTGCATATTATTGTTCACATTCTTTAGACACTCTACTACCATGTGTCCTTCTCTTTGGAAATTCTAACATTGCCCCTAAAATATATGTCTTGGTCCACTCCTCATGGGACCTTCATCTCTTCTCATTATTCCATCTAAAAATGGTCTAACTTGCCTTACATAGTGCTACCCCATGCCATTTTCTTTAACTACTACTACATGTTATTATGGTGTCCCTTAAACCACCTCTCCATTTCCTCTTTCTTCCATCCTTACTTGAAAAGGTGCTAGCTGAACTTGATACTCATCATCTCTTTATTCTCTTTTTTCTCTCCTTCTGAGAGTATCCTCAATAGCCTCCATTCTCATAACCAATGGAACAATCAGTTAGGTCATTATCTTGACCAAATCATCCTCTTCTTTGTTAGCTCTCTCCATGGAGAATTATCCTTGATCACCTATCATGTATTTCACTTCAAAACACATATTCTCAAATACTTCAACAATCCACAAAACCTTTCCCTCATTTTGATACCAAAATAATGTAGAGCATATACCAATTTCACTCAATTAACCTTATTTTAAAAATTCCTTTGACTATGGTTCACTAGACCATTCCTTTATGTAAGATTCTAATTTTCCTTACATTGTTAATTATTTGATAATATTTTTCTTAGATTCTTTATTTTTTCATTGACCTCTCATTGACATGTCAACACCTTCCAAATCTTAACTCATATCATTCCCTAGCTTTACCTACTTTTATCTCAGTCTTTCTAGCCTTATTTATGGAGTTTCTTTGATTTTTATAGAATGTACCTTCATCAATTATAATTTTACACTTGATTATAATACCCTCTATTATGTTATTTCTATCCGCAAGTTTATAATCTAAAACTCTTCCCTTAAGGCACTTTTCCAATGCCCTAAAGCCTGTTGTTTATGCCTATTAGGCCTCTTAGGGCTTAGTTTGTAAACAATATTTATTTTACATACACAAGGGTATGAGAACACAATTAAGACCTCAAAATCACTTCAATCACATTTCACTTAAGCCTTTCACAATGTTTCACTAACTTTTACTAGTGAAATCTCTCTAAACACTCAAAACCCTAAGTTGGGGTTTTTAGGAGTCTATCTAAATTTGAGAGCAGGTACAATCTAAATTTGAATGTAAATAAAGGTTTAAAATATCCAAAACAGGTTTATAAGGTCTTTATGGACCTAAGTCAACTTTCCAAACCATTAGTGACACACGTTTAATCCACTATCTTACATTTCAAACTTGAAATACCTTCAATTGAGCATACAAACTATGAGGTTTCCAGATTTGTGTCAAAATTTTAAATCCCTCGCCTAATTATTTATTAATAATAAGGTTATAAATATATTTAATTAATTCAAATACACTTACCAATACATTCCCAATAATGCGACCCAAGGCTTTGATCTTGCCTCCTCAATAATACATACACAAACTACCATGATAGAGTTCAACACAAGAAACAAGATAGTTTTATAGATGCATATATTTATAAGGTTCCCTTATTAAAATAGAGTCTTATAACACCAAATCACTATCAATTAATCTTTTAAAAAATGTATCATAACCAATCAATTTTCAATGCATTACTATCTTGTAAAAACATAATTTGTAGACAAGAAACTCACCCCAATCAAGGGTCTGCATACAACGTGACTAAGCACCTGATAAATTGCTTATAATACCATGAAAAATAAAATAAAATTAATTAAATAATCCTCTTATTAAAAATATACAATAATCATCAATGACCATTTGATCATACTTCATACATGGAATAGTCTGTAGCAAATAAAAACCACCCTAAATAGGGTCTAAGTTCTATTTCTCAACTAGGAACCTTACTTGCTTACATTATTCAAATTCTCTCTCCTTAAAAACATGACTTAGTCTTCCAACAC
Source organism: Torreya grandis (assembly GCA_037957365.1). Lineage (NCBI taxonomy): Eukaryota > Viridiplantae > Streptophyta > Pinopsida > Cupressales > Taxaceae > Torreya > Torreya grandis. The sequence goes on along the minus strand of JARHVA010001164.1, from coordinate 947,557 downwards.
ACTATGAAACACATCTAGTTTACTTTCTTTCAATAATCACATACTTTTACAATCAACAACATATGTAAAGACCACAAAATAGGGTCTAAATTGTTATCACCTTCCACTAGGGTTTCTTGCTTTCTTTATCACTTAAAGTCTCTCATGCATTTGCCTAAAAATATAATTGATAACAACTAAAAATTCATTCTTCCATTAATTCCAAAACACATACAATTTATTTCAATAGTAAATGACCTTAATAGGTCTGCATATATTCATTTTAAAGCAACAGGGTTTTACAAAACACATTCATCATGTCTTCATTCCAAATCTTGCCTAGAAATACATTCTCCATTCCTATATTCAAATTCAGAAATCTATCTATCTCACACAAAATTGACTCATAGCCCCTATCAACTCCAATAAAGTGCATAACTACTTCTTGGTGAACTTTCCCATGTAAAGTCTTGTGGGTTACAATGCAATTTTCTCACTTTTCACATAATATGACTTATTTGTCCCATGACATAGGATCCTCTATAATATTTAAACCTTTAGACATATTGAATACATATACCACCTTCATAATTTGTTCCAAAGTCCTACAAGAAGGCTTGAAAAATACAAATATTCAAATAATACATTTTGGTGAGAAACAAATAATTCAAATTTTATGCACTTTAGGATCATCTAGACTTGACATATAGACTACTAATGACCTCTAACACCTATAATACTAATATAAGACAAAAATGAAACTATTTTGGGCTCCTCAAGGGATGCCCTTACATCAATCTTTGTCATATGTGCTAATGTATCTAGATATGTATCTCTCTAATCTACTAGGGCCTATCATGCCTATAGCTCCCCTACACCCATCACTACTTGTGGATGCATCCTCTCTCTCTACACTTGTATCTATCTCGAAACCTCTCCAAATAATCTAAACTAGATCACTTGAGTTGCGGTAGATGGTACACTCAGATCTTCTAGTGTCATGGGGTCATATGGTTATAGAGCCTCATTTAGGACATCATGGAGTGTTCCCCTCACTAGGGACCCCCATCTCTCCTCCTCATCCTCACCTATACCTAAAAAATCACAAAATATGGATATTATATCATTATTATGTATCAAAATATCTATCTATCTATATTTACTTCTAATTATAAACTTAAGTAATAATATTCAATCATATTTTTACTTATTTGTGTCTTGACTACTATGGTCTCACCATCTACATCACTACCTAACATAATCTCCCCATATATGTAGCCTCTTAGCACCTCCTCTATATGTTTCCTCCTCAACTCAAACCTGACTATCATGGCTTGTGTCATTCTCAACCTACATCTAAGTGGTCTTTCTATCATCTTTTTTGGCTCACTTATAGGATCATTTGAGATGGTAATAGTCTACACTCTCTCATGCTCCTCCTACCTCCATTGACATTGTGTCCTCAGTAGACGCTACTCATCTCAATATGGAGATGGTATTAGTACATATGGTATCTCTACCTCTACCTCCCTATCCTCTTGCTTAGTTTCTCATCATGCCTAACCAGTCCATAGTTGCTCTCAACATGGCCTTAGTGTTAGCCTCACCACTAGTGGCCCCAATCCTCTCTTCCCCCATGGCTCCCTCACATGCTAACCCCACTACTTGAGCATCAGTATTGGTGTTATTGAATTAGTTAGGCCTATATACCCTATCACCCATGTCATTATATGTGGCTCTCTCCACCATAAATAGTGTCTAACCACCTCTATCTGAGCTATCATTGGTGCAATTATTTCCCAACTCATCCATGTAGCTTATATGTGCTCATATGGTTTCCAAACTATGTCTTCACATCTCACTAACTATAATATTGGCATGTGGGTTATGGCCCATGCTAGTTGGTATTCCCTCCATCTTTACACTTGAGGTGATATATCATTGATTACATGGGGCAACCCAGCCAGCCAATACATAAGAAACCTCTCACATATCCAAGCTATCAGCAATATGATTATACACATGATCCTTTGCCCTCTAAATAGCATCTTGTATATATAATTTACTATTTGGACCTAGATGATAGAGCCTAGTTCATATAGAACTCACTCTTCCAAGATCATCCCACTCAAGGCTACCATGAATAGTGGTACCTTATTATCTAACTTGTGACATAGTACTCACTATGTTACAAGGCCCATCATAGCCTTCTAGATGTCTAGAATATATGATGTATAGACATCAAACATACTCACTCTCATACATGGTAATATCATCTCTGATCCTATAGCCCATATGGCTAAGGCTCTCCTCTCCTTTAGGTTGTTTAGTATTCCTATGGTCACCTATGCTCTTACTATAGGTAGCCCCAAGATGGCATGGACATCCTCTAGCATGATATCCATCTCTAATGAATCCCTATCAACCTCTTATATGAAGGTTTTATTCAATCATTCCTAATAATCAAGGAACATGGCTAATAGATTAGCACTAAGGGGGATCTAGCACATCTCTACAATCCCACCTAGACCTATGGATCTTAGTCTAGCCCTATCTCCATCTAATAACCTATCTAATAAGTTTTTTAACCATGCTACATCTACAAGTCTTCAAAATCTCTATTGTCCCTACATCCAAGAAATAATAAAGGATTATCAGTTCCTCCATGTTAGGTATAGTCAAAATACATTTTTTTTACATTTTAACAATTTTATCAAAAATAAGTCTAAATTATTCATTTTATTCTATTTAACTTACTTTTATCATTCTCAATCCTTATTGACCTTACTTGGTCATTTTGGGCCATTCTATCCCTCTTGCATCCTTTTGTATGTTTTTCTATATCATTCTAGCTCTTTGGTCAAACTAGTTTGACCAAATTTTTCCTATCTTTTCACCTAGTTGACTCAAAAACCTAAGTTAACCCCCTTCTCTTCCCCTCCCTAGTGTTGAGATTCCATTCTAGACCTTTTGAACCACCTAGCAACTCTGAACTAGGCCATCAACTTGTTGATTGTATAGGTTTGACCTATACCTATTGGGTTAGAACTATGGATTTTTCTCATTTCTGGCCTATTCGATCGACTGGGTTGACCCATTGTTTTTTACTTGTTGACCATTTGCATTTTCCTAAAAAAGTGTAATTTTCAATATTTCTACCTAAATCCTCCAAACCCATTTCCCATATTCCTATTTTCTACCCTTAGAATCTAATTTTGCATCATTTTGACATCTATAAGTGCTTAAAATTCAAAATTATTGAAAAAAATCACTTAATTCAATACAAATTTCAAAAATTGGTTTGAGATTCATAATTGTATACCTGTAGTGCACCTATCACCACCTATGGAGCCTTTCCCTATCTAGCCTATCATCTCTTTACCATCCTAGCTTTTTTATCTCCAGAGCTCTTTTCCCCCTCTCTCACAAATCAAAATAATAAATGAATTATCTTTTTCTTTATTTAAAAAAAAAATCAAAATTCAAATTCTTCAATTACTTTCCTATAGATTCTTTATTTTGTTTATATATTTGTTTTTACTCATCCATTTTGAAACCATAAAATGTGTTAGATTAGTGATGACATAGAGAATATTTTTCACTACCATATGCCTATATTCTTAAAAAATTGACTTTTGGCTATTTTTCGCACTAAATTTTATAGGTTCATCTAGTGTTCTCTACATTGAATGCCTTCACTCTTTCTTACAATCTAATTTTTTATCTATGGAACTAAGGTAAGTTAAAGGTATGTGTTTTTCAATTTAGTTCTTTCGTTTATCTTATTTATTTCTTATTGCACTTTACTTAGTATCAACATTATGTGTTATCATGTTTAATCTTGAAGCACCATCCTGTGTTGCACTTACATGATGATATTCGAGTGGGATATATGTATACACATAATATTTTCAAAATTTTATTGATTGCTAACAATTTATGTCTTGTAATAACTTGTCAAGTCTTAATCTATCTAAGTGCATACCTTAAGGGTGTACCAAGAAAGGGGTGGGTAGACCATTAGTGATTTATAAGATTGTTGTTCCTTTTTCTACTTGCCATATACATACTTGTCTCCTAAAATCATTAACCCTAAGCTTAATCCTCTCAATCTTACCTATTCTAGTGATTTTCCTCTTTATATCTTCCTTTTATTTCCTTAACACCCTTTTGGGTAGTCAAATGTACTAGGTCAACTGGATCAACCCAGTACAATTTAGGTTCATTTCTCACTTTCTTAGCTTTTTAGCCTTTTGGCTTACCTAACTTAGACCTAGTGAATTGTCCCCAAAAACACACTAGGGTTGACCTTGTACAACCAACATTTTTAGGAGGATTTAGGGAAAGATCTACCTATATATACAAGTTCATTTCCCACCATTTCATAATAGAAGAATTATTAGCAAATAAGTGTGAGTGAACATCTTCTTATTGACCATTCTACTTGAATAAATTTGAGGGTTCCATACTTTATCTAGAGATATGAATCTTGTTTTGTAGAGAATTCTTTTGGATGCTTAGATAGGTTGTGTAGCCTAGAGCTGAGTTATATTGGTTATCCTTACATACCACAATAATATCTTACAAAGCACCTTGGCCAAGGGAGATATTGAGGCTCGACAGGTTCATCTTCAAAGGTAAGTATTCCTAAATTTATTTCTCCTTTGTAATATTTGACAGATAATACATTTGTATTCTTCTCGCATGTATTAGGATTTTGTATACATTGACATCTTTCTAAGCAATAGATCTTATTCCCTATGACAACCTCAAGTACAATCCTAGAACATTTAAAATAATTTATGTAATTCTTGGAACAAGGGACTTTCCCAGTACACTATCAAGAACAAGAAAATAAGTAGTTAATAACTTGATCCTTACCATATACCATTATAAATGTATTTATTTATCATCTTGGTAAGGATGATATTTTACATAGATTAGTCCTAGAACATGAGAAACCACAACATCTCAAAGAAGCACATCAAGGAGTAGTTGTTGGTCATTTTTCAGGTGATGTTACTATGACGAAGATTCTATAGAGCAAGTTATGGGGGCCCCATTTTTTTCTAGGATGTGATCCAAATTACATAGCAGTAAGATGTATGTCAGTGTATGGGGAAGCCAAATCAAAGGGATGAAATTCCATTATAGCTTATGCTTGTATAGAAACCATTTAAATAGTGGGGGATACATTTTGTTAGCTTAATAAATCCACCTAATAAGCATATTCATGTGTGATACATGATTACTATGATGTATTACTTCATGAAGTGGGTAGAAGTTATTGTGACAACCATTTGTGATGCAAAAGATACTACAAAATTTATGTATGAAAATATAATTACTAGGTTTGGTTGTCTGATCAAACTAGTAAGTGATAGAGGTATCCACTTCCATAATAAAACAATCAAAACCCTCATTGATGAATTCCTTATTATGCACCATAATGTCATAGCCTATCATCCTTAAGAAACTATCTAGGTAGAAGCTATGAATATAGTGCTTAGGAAAATGGTTACAAAAATCTATAATGTATAGCAAGATGATTGGGAGGATTAATTTCCTATATTTTTATGGGCATATCACACACATTACAAATGTGAAATAGGATTTACACCATTCCAACTGGATTATTGCATAGACGCAGTCTTAGATTTGGAATATTTGGTTCCTAGCTTGTGCATTATTAATATCATGCATTTGAATGATTAGGAGTCATTGAAAAATATACTCATAGATTTGAATAGGATGAAGGAATAACATAATAGAGTAGTCTAGACACATGAAGTCCATAAATATATCTAGAAAGTGTGGCATGATAAAAATATGTAGACTAAGGAATTTTAGGTGGAACAACTGGTCTTGTTATATAATAATTAGTTTTATGTGTTCTTAGGTAAACTCAATATCTGGTGGAAGGGCCCTTATATAATCCATGAAATATAATAGTTTAGGACTATAATTTTGAGGGATATACAAATAAATATTATACCAAGTTGAGTGAATGGTTGTAGATTAAATCCCTACTATCAGTAACTATAATTTTAAAAGTTGAGGAGGTGTTATGATGCACCAATTTAGTTTAGGGTTTTTTTTTCTTTTTTTATGTGCATTTAGATTTGTTAGCTTTTATTTTGTGTGATTTGAGTGTTGTGAAATTTTTAATTAAGTCAGTAATTAGAATAAAGAATAATTTTGAATGTAATTGGATGTAATAATAAAAGGGTTGGTATAGCCATATGGCATAATTACAAGGGTGATGGTTGATAAATATTAAGTCTAAGAGATGACATATAAAATGAGATCTTAATCCAAAAATGGATAACAATTATTTTATGGCCATTAATGTTGAAGCAAGTGACAGAATCAATATGGATCCCAAAAGAGATTGTACATTGACATCACTAGGTGAATAGATAGGTACAGAGGATGAAAAAAATGATAGTGTATCTAATCAAACTTCATAAAAGAATCAAATGGGTGTTATCTCAAGATGGTGGAGGCCAAATCAGCAAATATCAATCCAGAAATTAAATGTTTCCATACACACAATCCATTAGTATCTTAGAGAATTCAAAGAATAAGGAGGTGAATTAATACGTTAAAACATATAAATAGGTGATCAAAATTGATGATTCAACATTATAACCTTTGCCAATTTTGAATCCAATACTTTCCCATAATTTAAGTATATTTATACAATCTAAATTATTTTCACTCTCATCACTACTCTAAATGTAACCAAACCCAACATTGACACTGATGATGCTACACATGACAACATCAAGGGACTTACAATGGCTCAGATGGTAAACATTGGAATTCAGACTAATTTACAACAAACTAAGTTTGTTCATTCATAAGCATATGGTTTCCTCAAACATGCATAAGAACATTTATTTGGTTAGAGAGGATCACAATAATCACAAGCACTAACAATCTCCCAACATAATAAATTATGACACATAGATGTCAAAATATTCTTCTACCTTCCTACTTTTGTCAATTTTAGTGACATCATGTAATTATTACTGGTGTGATATAATGAGGGTAAGATATATATAACCCTATATGTTATTATTTATGTCAAATAAGCTACCATGGTGATAGAAATAGGACTAGAATTATAAGGGAAGCCATTGGTGCCTTAAAAAATAAATAACCCACCTATTTTACCAAAAATTAGAGTGGTATATGTGTGAGGAACAAGAGGTGTCCTACTAAATGACATTGAAGATGTACATGTTCACATTCTTGTATAATTAATTTTCAGATAGTTTTGGTAGATAGTCATGAAAGAAAAAATGAAGGGTATTATATACATTACTCATCACATGATTCACCTTGGTGACGAGTTCAATTGGTTAGATTTCCTAAAATCACCATGAATATTGGGTGAGTATAAATCACTACTAAGTAGACCTTTCAATATCAATTTTTGGTATTTCTTCTCATCTTCACACAATGCAAATCCCTGTAAGGTTTTATACATCTAGATGTCAATCACTAGCTAATAATCACTTTTCATAAACTCATCTAGAAGAGAGTAGAGAGAAAATATTTAACATAGAGGTAACTATTTAGTGCCTAGTGGGAAGAACTTGTTTAATTAGTGACCTCTCACCCTTGCTTCCCACTAGATGTGATGAAGTACTTGGGTTAGCATGCATATATCATAAATCTCCCACATGGAATCACCATGTGCATCTATGAGTTTCCAAAGGTACCAAATTCAATATTTACCTTTTTGTTAACATGGTAACTATGTAGTGTGAAGTGGCACACCAAAAATAACTGGTTATGTGCACAGTGACTACTTTACAAATATTTAGGTTAGATGACCCTATCATCACTGTATCTACTATAAAATTCATATTTCTAGCCATAACACCATTATATTATGATAAGAGGTAGGTCCTTGAATGGCATAGATCTCCTTCACCTTCCAGATAATTCACATGAAGGAAAACATGTTTAGAAGACCTAGTTTTTTCCTAAATCACAAGCCAATGTAATTGGGATGAGATTCAGATGGATGCACAAGATGTCTATCAAATGATGAAGGTTGACATGGTTATTAACTTATATGAGTAGGATAAATAATATTTCTTTTATAAAGAATAATTTATTGAGAAAATACGTAAAATGCTATTGAAACGCCTTTGGATAGAGTTATCTACTTGCCCAATATCAATTATTCTAGATATTATGGTAGAAGAAGCCCGACTGAAGGAGATTGTAAAAAAATTCACTATAGGGATATTTCTTGGAAGTTCTTCCCATCCATAGTTTTTGGACCCACTACCCAAAATTCCTCTAAAAGCACTTCACTAGAGGAAGTGCACACAACAAAGATATAGGTAGGTGATAGAGGAGGATGACATGGAAACCTTGGATTTCCCTATGTAGACACCACCTGTAGATGTTTCATCAGCCTCCCCTTCCCCTAAAATAGTGCCACAACACCAAAAAATGACACTAAAATAACTATCACACCTAAATATTGGGGTATTGAATAAAATAGTTCAAGCATCTATTCCTACACCTTCTCAGTCATAGTTTGATGATCCAATGATGGAAACTGAGGAAGTTACATTAGATTTTTGACACCAAAGGAATAATAGGTTTCATGAGAAGAGGTAGCAAGGACTATTTAGCACTAGTGAAGGAAGGAGGAGAAGTTATATAATAAATAAGAGGCTCACCAAAAATATACTATTGAATATCAACAATAGTAGGTTGTGGTGAAACCATCAGTCAAAGAAGTTAAGGCTCAGCCATGAGCTAAAGATATAGAGGTTTTGTTAAATAGGTTGAATCACCATAAGTATAGTCAATTTAGGATGAGGATCTATGAAATAATGATATTGAGGAAAAAGCTACCAAAATATAGTAATCCACAAATGGAGCATCCATGAAACAAGTTGTAGAGGAAGAGAAACAAAGGCAAGTTGTTGATGCAGTAAAGAAATAGAAAGTAGAAAAAGAAGAAAATTAGAAGAAATAAGAAGAAAACAAGTAGCATAAATATTAATAATAAAAACAATTAATGAATATGAATCTAATTTGTGGAAGGTGGAAGAGGAATGGAATCAAAATTAAGAGGAACTCAAGTGGAAAGCTAACACAAAGAGGAAAAAGTAAGAAGAACACAAGTAGAGATAGTGTGCACAGGAAACTATGAAGACATAGGTTCTAACATAGGATGAAAGTGGTGGGTTGATGATGATGAGGTCAAGTATATATTTTCCACTAGTGTGAATGATAAGAACATATAATAATCATAGCAAAGGCCAAGGGAGGAGGTTATGCTAACAGTAATAGCATAGGTGGTCACATAACATGTGATAGTTGAGTAAGTAGTAATAGGTGCCTAGAAATATACATCAACTACAATCACTTCAACCCTACTATAGGTTCTTTATTTAATACCACTTTAATTTATCCTCTTAATGTGGGATGTTTTGGCCTCCTCATCTTAGTGCACCACCTTCTCCTTCCCTATCACTCCCTTACATTAGGACTTGACCACCATGGTTACTTCTACTTTGTCACTTATGTCACTGATTATAGAAGATTCTTTGAATGTCTCACAACTACCCTAAAAAATCAAGTTAAAAGGGCAATAACCTTTTATGAGTCCACTTCCTAACACACTATGGCAATAAAACAATAGGTGTAAATCCTTGGCCTTAAAACTTCTAGCTTATGCTAATAGTTGCACATAACTAATGAAATCATTGAATATGTCTACCCTTAGTTGGTCAAAGAGACCATTGGTGATCAACAACTCTTTGATTATGAATATCTACCAATTTTACTCATGTACCTATTTTTTGATTAGTTATATCTTGATAAGGTTGATCAAACTTAGGTAAAGGGCCAAGATACTAAGGTTGAGACTAAGATTGTATTTGAGATCTTCATAATTTATTGACAAGATGTCTCTCTTGATACCACTCAAGCACGACAAGTTATTTGTCATCTACTAGATTGGAAATCGTAGTTGCATGACACATGTAGTAGCATGCACCTATATTTTGTGTAGGATACCAAAGCCCAAATTATTATGGATGATAATGTGTCTACTTTTGACCATATATATGTCACCTTACAATATCTAATAGTACCTAAGATATCGTAATGCATTAGCTTCAAAATTGGAAAAAACCAAATGTTGTGCAACACCTTTATTAGAATCTAAGTATAATGTCACCTAGATAAATTCCATGATCTACTCCAAGATATCAATGTGAAGGTGTTTTATTTTAAGGCCAAGTTGGCTATTGCTAAATATGGTGACCTGCTTTAGACACTTTTTGTGCAGTCTCCCCATGTTCTCTTTTTGCATGTTATTTAGGAGTTTTTATTAGACTAGAAGGCACTCAATATGGATCTTTCTACATTTGATTCATCAATCACACCTTTTCTTAACACTCTTATATTCATTATTTATAGTCAATTTTTGGTCATTCTCTAGAAATAAAAGAGTGTGTCTTCTACTTTTGCTCCATATTCCTCTTTTGTCACTCCTCAAGCCTTACCAACATCCACCACTTAGGTAATATCAACTATCAATTTTGAAATTTTTGGATCCATGTGTTCATTTTTGTTGAGGGATGATTTCGTAAGTTTTTCAAGACTAGGATGGTTGAATACCTATAAAGGGTGACCACCTGGTACAACATTCAATTGAAAAACTAGAAGGGTATTTAAGTGGTGCACATGGAGTGAAAACTAGTACATGACACTTTGTGTGATTCCTATGAATCTTGATTAGCTATCTTTAGTTTTGGGCTCATTCTCTCTACATACCATACTTTTCATGGTGATGATGTTATCTCAAGTCAAGTCAACATTTTAAGTTTGGGAGAGTGTTAGTGGGAGATTGTGTGAGTATCTCATCATGTGGAATATAAGTGACACATCAGATGGGTTACAGTTAGTTGTAAGTTTGTTTCTTGTTAGGTTATTATTAGATTTTCCCAAATACATGTTGTTTCAATAACTTAGATGATGCGCTAATAGTGAGTTATTTCAAAAAATACTTGAAGGTTACAAATAACTATGAAGATACTATAAGTTAACCTCTATTGGATTGTAAGAGGTTGATTTTTCTATTGTATTTGTTGTCAAGTGTGTTTTTGATTTATTTTATTTTTTTGTTATATGTGTATAGAGATGATTGCACTATTTATGTAAAATTGTTTGAGAATATAGTGATAATCAAGGGTTCTATTGTAATGTGTAAAATGCATGTAAGACTAGAATAGATGTATCTGAGCATTAATTTATAATCAGATATATATATATATATATATATAAGTATTTACTTTCTTTGAAAATTTATGCTGTTAATATTATTTCTATAATATTTTTCTTGGAAAACATAGATCTAATTTAAATATAACTAGTTGTAATCTTTAGATCATATATGTTTGAGTCTACACAATCCTTTTTAGTTGTATTCTTGTTGTGAGTATCATTCATATATTTCCTTTTTGTGAAGTTTCAAGATATTATTGTAATTAGCATGGTCTGAGGAATCTTAAGAACCTCTACTAACATTTATCTAAAATTTGGATCTAGTTATATCTAGAGAAGCCACCATAAGGGACAACTCATAATTTGTCATAACATTAACAATGACACCAATGGAAGGGATATGGAAATAATTTTTAGGATAAGCCTTTTTAAATATTATGAAAACTAATGCATATCCTAATTTATCCATTTTTCTTGAGAAAAATAATGATATTAGACATCGATTTATAATAATCAATGGGCTTTATGAACCCTAATTTTAGAATATTAATAACCTATTTTATCATTTTATGGGTTTCACATTAGACATTATGACTAGATTATGAATGACTACTTTAGATTTGATACCCACCATATTTATGTATGAAAAGTCAAAAGCCTTGGAGAGTTTAGTAACTGATTGTGATATTCCACCTCTTGTGGTGAGAGTGAAGATCCTAATTTGAAGATTATAGGGTTGACTAAAGTCCCTATGTGAATATAATTGTTATCCTCAATTAGTGAGGTATTCCCTTTTTTGAATTATTAAAAGGAAAGAGGAAGATTATAATGTTCACCTTTTACATTAAAGACATCAATATCCTCATCATAATATATATAATCTTCAATCCTAAAATGAGAATCATAACATCAGGATAGATGTAGGATAACAAATGAGATTGAAACCAATCTTATGATGTAAATAGGGAAGGTCCTCATAATCTCATAATAACTCTAGAACATCTTATTCATTCTCAGCTAAGTCAAGGACCAATGGGCTAGTATCCTTCCCAATTTGAGTGAGATTATGGTCATTGGGCATATTTTTCATATGGGTTTTTTTTCATAATGGATACTATGAAATCTGATTCAGGTATCATCAAGTGAGAATAAAAACATGACAAAGTAACCATCGAGTCAAAAATTTGGTTTTCTCTCTAGGAATTTCTTATTCATAAATGAAATTAAAATCCTTAGCAACTATGTGCACAACATTCTTAAAAAGCGAAAGATGTTAAACTTTAGTCTGATAAATATTTGAGACTTTGTTAGTCACTAACTATGAGTCACCTTATATCTTTAAGTTTTGGACTCCAAACCTTTTAGTAAATAGCATTCTAAGAAATAAAATTTCATACTCGACCCCATTATTGGTACACTCAAATTTAAGTTTAAAATTGAATAGCATAATTCTTCCTTTTGGGTAAATTAGGATAAATCTTTCCAATATACCAAGATTACAATTATCCCCATCATAGTGAAGGACCCATTGATTATGCATAGAGTAATAATTATCATTTCAGCTTATGGAGAGTTTATTGATCCTCTGATGTCTCAACCATGCCAATCTCAAGTACGCTAGCTAACCTTCCTAGGTTTCCTGGTCTTTAGGTTTAGCGATAGTTTAAGTTCTTATTCCTATGGGTCAAATGGAAGCATGAGTGGCATATCCTTCTCTAGTATATTAATAATTTCAATTATAGATATGGTCAAGATGAAAATTTTCATTTTAATATATTTACCACTTACTTTTTGTGATGTTATAACTTCATTTTATTTGGATTTTTCCTTTAACATGGCTCAAGGAATTTTTTTACCCTTTATTTAAGACAACCACTTTGGGTTTAGGGGTATCTTTGATCTCAATAAAATGTGGGGGGGTTATTACACCATTGGTGGGTAAGTGATAATCAATGTGTAACCTCATTTTTTATACTTCATTACTTGAAGGGTGTCAAAAGGTTTGGGATCCCCTTGGGATACAAAATTTTCCCAAATGGAGGAACTAAATCTATTAAAATAGGGTAGAAGTGATTGCCTTCATCCTATGAATATATGCCCTCCCCAAGATCATGTTATAATTAGGGTATTTGTAAATTACATATCATTTTATCCACATGGTAAGAATTATAGTTCCTTTGGAGGTGGATTTGAGACTTTTATAGCCTCATATAGTGTTTAATCTCATTAAATAATTGATTTCTCCATAACTGAGCTTCTATAAAAATAAAAGGACTATGTTAACATTGTGACATCATTAAGCACTACTATTTTCACATAATTATTATAGATCCATACTTTTAGATACAAATTTGTATCTCCCCTTTTAATTATCTTAGAATTTGGAGGGAGACTTCTAAGGTCAAATAAATAACTAGCATCCCTCAAATCCTATCCTAGTGGAAACCAATTAAGATCAATATGATTGATTTAAGTCTAAGGTGGATGAGTAACATTGGCTATGTGTCCCAATATTGGATTGAAGATTAATTTTTAATGATGGGTAGGATAATTATTTATAAATTCAATAAAATAGATGTGAAAAAATGTCTTTATAAGATCCACAACTAAGTCATAATTTCCCATGGGTTTGGGAATGATATCAGGTTCCACAATGTTTGAAATTTGAGTGTTTGTGGGTTGATAGTCCATTATACAAGTAATATTATTCACTTATTCCTTTATTTATAACTTTATAATCCCTATCATCTTAGTCTTCCCTTGGGGTCCCAATTGGGGAGCCACATCAGGGTTGGCTAAGCTAGAAGTAGAAGCTTTGGCATCATGAGTGCCAACAAAGGGAACTTGATTTTATTGGATAGGTTAGTTTTATGAATTAAATTATGATTGGTTTTTGGTAATAAGCATTTGGTGGTTAGGGAAAGGGTTTTGAAAAATTTGTATATTTTAGTTTTGGGGTGTTATAGGGCCATTTTGGAGAGCCTGAAGGTTTGCATTTGTATTCCTTAGGAATATGTCAACAAAAAATTTCCTTTGGTCTTCAAGGAATCTCTAAATAAATTTATTATACTCCCTAAAAACATGAGTTTCATGTCTAATTATTCTATGGAAAAGGTAATATAAATTGGATCATGCTCCCTAGGTATTTAATTTTGTCTTTATTGACCAAACCTTTGTTGGTTTTTCCCTTCATAAAAGGGTTGATTTTGTAATTATGGGAAGAGGCCAATTTGTTGGAATTTGTTTTTATTGATATTTTGGAATTACATTTTGTGTGGTGTATGGTGATTTAAATCAACCATATGAACTACAAGGAGATGATTTTGGTTCCTCACACCCACATTTTTATTTTTGTTATTGGTGTTCATGGGTTTTGGTTGATTTTTATTTACAAGGTTTGGTTTCTTATTTTAATTAGTCATGACATTAGTGGTAGCATTCTAGTTTCTATTGAGAAATTTAGGGCCTTGATTATTTACATTTTTTTTTTTCATTTTTTTTAAACCCCAATTATATTGGTTAGGGGTGATTATACATATGTTGAGTCCATAGTTTTGGCAACCACTATCAATGGTTTCTTGGTCCACTCACAAAGTGATCTCAAGTGCTTCTTCATAGGATTGATTAGGGAACTTTTGGACATATTTCCTTGTTTCCTTATTAATATAATGAATAAATATATTGCATAACTCTCTTTGATCCATTTTTTGTGCACTAAAATATGAATATATAACTTTCCTTCATCTTGTAATGAAATTGGTATAAGATTCATTATATTATTATTTAATGTATATGAATTATTTAATGTCAATCTTAAAAAATTTGTACATATTAAAGGATTTTATTATTTATACCATGATCCATATAAATGAATGGATATAATCCTTAGGTGGGTTATAATACTAGTCGAGGTCAATTCTTTATAGCATCAGTGTACACTTTGGTATGTGAATTTGGATCTCCTTCCCCTTTAAATTTATAAAATTTAGGTATGGGACATAGTATAATAACTTGTCATATGTTATGATTGAGAGGACCTTTGTGATATTTAGTGTATGTCCCCATAACATCAAATTTCATTAAAGGTATGGTTGAATAAGTTTGAAGGGTTGGGTTTGAATAGTGGTTGTTTGTATAACCGCTAGGAGGAAATGAGAGTGCATAATAAGGTGGTGTATCATAGGTTAGAAAATAATTATCTAGTTGGATAGACTTGGAAAACATGTGATGTTAGGGAGGAACAATGTTAAATGAATAAAGGTTAGGCACTTGTAGAGTATAAGTGTATGTGGGAGGTATGTAACTCATAAGAGTGTAAAGTGGTGGATTGTTGATTTGTAAAGGGGGAGTGTACATGGTGGAAGGTAACTCAAAGAGCATATGGTGATAAATTATTGGCCACCATGGTGTTGGGATGAGTGTATGTGAACATGTTTCAAATTAAAACTTGGTTTTGAGGTTGATAGGGTAGAGGTATGTTGGAAACATTTATGTTATGGACTCCATGAGTAATAATATCCCTTGGGTGTTGGTTATAAATGGATTTATGAGGAAGTGTGGAGGGTTTTTGTTGTGGTGGTTGGTAATTAATTTTTTGTGATGGGTATGGAGGAGGAATGAACTTGGTTAGGAGGTTTAGATTTCATTCCTTTATTTAGAGAGTTGGTTATTCTCTAAATTATGATTGTGAACCACCAAGGCATATATGAGTTCATTCAAAGTAGAATTGGTATTGGGTCTAAGAACCTCCTTTTTGGGAGGTACTATAGGAAGAATTTGATAACTATGGAGAGAATGATTTTTTTTATAAGATTTGATATAATTTTTTGGATTTTGTTCTAGTGGGTTGGAGGTATTTTGTTTTTTTTAGAGTTTGTGTCAAGTTATTTTCATTATATTTACTTCATCCTCCAAATAATAGATTCTCTCAATATATTGATCTTATCCAATAGAGTTTTATAAATTAATGGTTTTCAAACTAACTTGGTGTCTTATTTCCACATGAGGAGTGGATCCACTCTTACCAATAAAATTGATGTTTTTATAAAATGGATGGTTTTTTGTTATATCTAATATATCTTGCACTTCGTGGATTGGTACCCCAAATCGAGTTTATGAGTTAGGGTTCAGATAATTGTGAAATTAGTATTCTATGTTTTTGTTGGAATTTTTGTTATTCTAACTGATCAATGAATATTCACCATATATTTTTGACTTCTTTTATAGCCTTATAATTCAAGAGATCTTCTTATATCTTATCTCAACATAATTTTGGGGTATAAAATACCCACTAAATAAATGGGAGGGAGAGAGATTGAGAATAAAAGAGAAATAAGAGAATAAAAGGGAAACATAAAAGGATAATTATTTTAGGTTGGGTTCATTGATTTATGAACACATGGAAAGAAACATTCTAACCTATTCACTCAAATTATCAAGGTCTAGTCAAAATAATTGATGTAATGGATAGATGGATGAGTTAATCTATGGTTGATTAATTTGAGAAATGGGGTTTTGTTTGATTGGTGGTAATGGATGATTATGATAGCACTAGAATATATATACTACATCACAATATTTTTTTAGGGTTTCTAATTGGAAAGAGATGGAACTACAAGTTACCTTTACATTGGTGATGATGAGATAATAAAGTTCCTGATGAATACTAAGAACAACAAAGTGGGTATGATCAAGTTGGATGACTATATGGATGTGATCAATCTTATCAGGTTGGCTATGCTTGGTTAATTTCATACATAAAATTAATGAAAATGTGATGAGGCTAGTACCAAGGAGGAAATAAAATGTAAATTGGATAGCTAAACTTGGATAATGCTTTATTGATGACCTTGGTTTTGGGGTAAAATAAATATGGGCAGATTGTAGATCCATTTAATCATCAAGAGCATTAAGGTATTTAATAATGAGATATGGGATTTAGGTGTAATGGAATGATTATAATCTAATTTTTTCACTAATGTCACTTTGTAAATTTCTTCTAAAATCACAAGATTTAAGCCTAGGGTAAAGGTCAGTTCCATGAAGATGAGGATACTTGAGAAGTCTCATGAAAGAGGAAATAAATATTTTTGTAGGTGTGATGAATCATATGAACTTGTCTATATATTATTTTTGTAATAGTTTACTTGGCATTTTGAAATTTTGTATTAAGGTTTAATGTTTGTGCTCATTTTGACAAGGATTTTTTTGGATGTTTGGGATTATTTTGACAATGTTTAGAAAAAGAAATGAATTAATCTACTTGATCAAAATTAAATACTAAAAGCAAAAAATCAATTAATGCTTAAATTAAATGAAATAATAATTCTTGTTTTTTTAATTTTTCATGTTTTTTATATGTATGCAAGCTTAAAACTATAATTTTAAAAGAAGTATGCAAGTGCTGATTTTTATAATTTATATGATGATTTACCTAATGCAATCTAAATAATATGAATTTTTTTTTGTATTTTATTGTAAAAATAATATGAAATAATATTATTCAAATATTTTTTATATCATGCAAATATAAAATAAATTTTAAAATCAAAGCAAACACTTTTACGAAGAATTAAAAAAATTATCTTCACACATGCAAAGCTATAGAATAGTCTTGAAAGTTTTAAATGTTTGTCTATAAAATAGACTGATCTATGGATGAAATTATGAAAATGTAATATTATGATTTTATGAATACAGTGACCTAAATAGCATTATTTCATTGTGAAATAATGAAATTCTAGATATAGTATGTTAGGTTTGACTATCTAGGTTGTTTAAGTTTTTGTGGGTATTTGTTTAAGAGTTGTTTGTGAATGAAAGCTTACTTAAAACATAAAAATTAATTTTTTATTTGTTTTTAACTATTGTTTTTGTGTGATTTATTTACCTATAATCTATTTAAACTACATTATTTCAAAGAGACTAATATGCAATTGTATAAACAAGAGATCTAGATTATGTTTTTTATGCAAAAGAGGATAGAGAGAAGGAACTCTTTTTGTCTCTTTTTTATTATTTTTGAATATGAAAATAATCTAATAAATACATAAAACTAAACTATTCTAAATTAATAAATAAAAATAATAAATCATCTGACCTAATCAATGGTTATGACTAAGCAAAGGTAAGAGATTTTTGTGTAAAATGTCCTTAGTAAGCTACGCTTACTTCTCAATGTGACATTAACAAACTCTCTAATAAAGGATGGTATAAAATAAAAAGAATAATAAGGACACTATATTGAATGAGAGTTTATTTGTATTGTGGTTGGTTGATCCACTAATAATAAAGATTGTTTTGTTGATCTAATGAATTCTCTATTCAAAAATTATGCGGATTTGACATGAAAGTGATTGAAGATGGAGAAAAATATTTTTAAAAAAAATTAAATAAGTGGGCTTGGGTTCTATATATATTTAAAACATTAATCTTTAATTCAAACTTTGGATTCAAAATTCATATAAAATTGAGATAGTTGTAGGAGAAGCAAGGAGGTTTCAAGGGTTAGTTTAATTGCTTTTTTATTAAAAGCTAAACTTGGAAGGAACAAGGATTGATATAGAAATATTTGGAGTGAGTTTGGTTATCATGAAGTTTAAAAAAATAAAATAAAGGAATAAACATGAAGTGATACATGAAAAATTCATGAGAACTTAAGTCTCAGATGATAAAAATAAAAAATGGGTAAATTGTGGCAAAACTACCACTTTTTAAAGGTGAAGGAGATGAAATCCTTGCATAAACTAACAAAACTACCCTTTATCATGACAAAACCACCCTATCAAAATATGAAACCATGGTAATTATGACACTTCCACCATAATGTTTTACAAAAATGTCATTAAATAATATGATTTGATGGGGTAGCTATGTCATCTAGATTGATAATTTTAACTCAAATAGTGGTGGTTTCATATTAAATGAGATAACTTGCAAACCAAGGCAAAAATGAATCATAAAAACAAATGAAAAGGTTTTAAAAGGACCAAAAAATTACTAAGAATAGATTAAATGGGGTAATAATGTTAGATAGAACCATACTTGAGAGTGTTTTTGGAGGTCATTGCATCATCATCAGACTTTTTTTGGAAATGTCAAACAATGCAATTTTGGGAGCATACAATAACCCTCACACTATGGTTTAGGTAAAACTAATGGCCATTTTTCCTATAATGATAACTTATATGAGTTTTAAAATTTTTGAAACACATTTTCTAAGAAAACAAAGAAAAAAAACAATGGAAAACTAATGATAAGTAAATGTTTTTGTTTAAAGGAGACAAGAATTCAATATGAAGCCTGAATGTGAAAAAGAAAATCTATTTAGTGTCTAGGAATCATGAATTTTGAAACCCTAAAATAAATATCAAAAAAGAAAATAAATACTCAAAATAAAAATATGTGGGTTCACTAATATGTTTTGACTTATATTTTGTAAACACATAAAAAAAATTAATTGTAAGTGTAAAACTAGATAATATCAAAATGTTAAATATATATAATAATAAACAATTTTTATTTCAACAATTTTCTAAATATGAAAAATTATTATTTTTAGAAAATACTTAGAAAAAATCAACTTAGCTTAAATTAGGATTTAAATTAACTATTTTAAATGTTTGATAGTGGAAATCAATAGAAGGGATGACTATGCATGCTCAAAATCAATAATAGAATTAGAAACTACTTATAGATAGGTCCTCTCTAAGTATGTTTTAGCATAGGTCATTCAAGTATGTTGACCATGGATTTATATCAGTTGATTATAATCAATGACTAATAGCATATGACAAATAAATTTTAATTTTGACTATGACGTGTCAAAGGAAGAAATATAAAATATTCCCAGATGTGACTATTATAAATGAATAATAGCATAGGCCATTCAAGTCTATTGATTTTAGACTTATCCCTATTAACCATGATAAAAATATGATCAATGCATCCCTCATTCTAGTCTAAATTAAAGGTATTGACATATTTTTAGATTTTAATTATTAAGCAAAATACTTATAATGAACCAACCCTATTTTATTACACACAAACAAAAATGATATCAAATAGGGGGAATTAATCAAAAGGGATTGAGTTGTACTAACCTTGGTCAATCCCTGTTGAGTGCCTAAATATTGCACTACATTTACAATATTCCAAAGAGATTTTGAACTCAAATGTAGTTCTCCCACTTATGTGTATCTATAAAATTATGAATTCAAGTCTATATGCTCTTTCTCTTATTTTACCCTTGGTACAAACATGAAAATGATAATTTAGCCTTTGTAAATATTGAATCTAGCTTTATAAAATCTATAGATAGAGCATGAAAATGTTTGAATAGACTTTGAGAGTGAGGATAAACATCTTTAATGCCTTAGATAATATTTGTATTTATATAAGTTTTAATTTTAAATTTAGACCTATTGTCATGAAAAATATGACCCAATACAAGACAATGGAAAAAAATAATAATTAAATGAAACATGACATGAAATAAGTTTTAAAAATTATACCTGAATAAATCTTCACTTCATGGACAGGACCACAGGTTAGTCTTATCTATATACTATATCCTTTTCCATAAGAATAAAGGACTAAAATTGGGGTTCTTCATGATAAAATGGAAACATAAATTATCAAAAGACAAACTCACAAACCAAGGTAAAAAAAAAGATCCAAGTAGAATGTGTCAATAGATACCCTATTTAAATTCAGTAGTCTACATGCACAAATTTATAATTAATGGCATAAAGCATGGGATTGTACCAAATTTTCATGTCTAAAACCATCATATTATGATTAATACAAAATACAATACTAGACTTAAAACTATATTAGTCTTGTCGATGTAGTATAGAGATAAGCAAGTAGGAAATAATTATATGAGTAGTGTTGATATAGTTGGAAATAGAGGGAGGTTATAAAATTAAACTAAAGGAGATGGATAAGGAGAGGGGTAAATAGACTCAAATAATTTTAAGTTTATATTAATGAAGGTATGATAGGCTAGTATGCAAACATCTTTAGAAAATTATCACAAGTTGACCCCACCCATTTCTCACTATATTACTTAGGATGTGCACTCAATGAGATTGATTGTTGATTATTCCTACAAGAGAAATAATCGGTAAAAGATAAATATGAAAAATATTTGGGTTTACACAAAAAAATTATGAACCAAAAAAACCTATATCAAAGATGTAGAAGAGTTTAACTAAAGATAAATAAATGTCATTATTCGATAACCAAGAGGTATCTAAACTAAGTGTTGTAACCAAGAGGTATCTAAATATGGATCTACTAACATGAAAAGATAAAATAAGTTAATCTAAGAGTGTATAATAATATAATATCATACTAATATATTATATTCCATAAAACTAATAAAATAACATATTTTAGATATAGGGATATTCACCTAGGGTTGACTTATTAGATCATCAATCTCCCCCTTGGCTCAAGTGGCACTTTATGAGAGATGTTTTAGGTGAATAATCAAATTGAAATTATGAATATGTAAATATATTTAATTTTAGAGTTATAATACTAAGGTATACCTCTTTGGATCAACTTAATTCTATTGAACTTACAAGACCTTGAGCAAGACTAGACCTCCACAAGAATCAGCTCATATCTAATTCATCTTCTTCTACTAAAACTAGGTTTTCATTTTCAAAAAAAACACAATGGTGTTTATTTTTCCTAGAAATGTGACCTATCAAATATGCCAATGGAATCATCCTAGATATATATACTATAAACACCTAGATAAAAAATAATACTATGTCAACCATTATGATAAAGTATGGAGAGGTATAGAATTATATCTAGTGGAACCTATATAGTTGGAAAGGGATGTATAAATTAAAATTAAATATGTTATCCATGGCCTAATATATTTTTAAACATAATGAAAAAAATAAAACTAACCTTATAAGGATTAATTTAATTGGAAGAAATCTTGAAACTAGGCAAAAGAGAAGCAAAGCAGAGAAATGGGCATTGCAGGAGGCTAGAATGACCAAATAGCAAGATAATGAGTGAAAATAAGTATAAGAGGTGATCATATGAAAA
This sequence comes from Torreya grandis, assembly GCA_037957365.1. NCBI lineage: Eukaryota > Viridiplantae > Streptophyta > Pinopsida > Cupressales > Taxaceae > Torreya > Torreya grandis. The sequence continues at coordinate 925,237 of JARHVA010001164.1, read as the reverse complement.
ATATATCTCATAAATTACCATGATTTATCCAAAACACAATCCTTGTGCACTCTTTAGGATGTGTATTTAAGGAAAACCATGCATCAACAGGTCTTAATAAAGAAACTATCAATGACTAAAAAATATAAGTGTATACAACCTTCACCACCATTGGATGTTGCATATAAAAAATAATATGAAAATGGTGAATATAAAATATCAAAGGCATAAATATCCTCAATAATCTAGGTCTTTTGTTCAACATAAATCTAATAAACTCCTTGACAAAGGGTGGTAGCAAAAAAATAAGAATAAGGACACAATCCTAAATTAGATTGCAGTTGTATTATGGCTAGTTGATCCACTAATAGAAAATATTGTGTCATTGATTTAATGAATTTTCTCTTCCAAAAAAGTGTGGATTTTACATAAAAATGACTAAATATGGAGCAAAATATGTGGTAGTAAAAAATTATGAATAAAAAGGACATAATCCTAAATAAGAGTTTAGTTGTATTGTGGTTGGTTGATCCACTGATAGCAAAGATTGTGTTGTTGATTTAATGAATTCTCTCTTCCAAAACTATTTAGATTTGACACAAAAGTGACTAAAGATGGAGCAAAATATTTTTAAATTTTGAAATCAAGTGGGCTTGGGTTCTGTAGAGCTTGAAAAATACCAATCTCAAAAGAAAATTTTGGATCCAAAATTCCTCTAAAATTGAGATACTTGTAGGAGAAGAAAGGAGATTGCAAGGGTGAGTTTAACTGATTTTTAACTAAAAGATAAACTTATGAGGAACAAATATTGATAGAAAAAATAGTTCAAGTGAGTTGGGTTTTCATGAATTTGTACATTAAAAAAATCAAGAAACATGAAGAGAGGCATACAAAATGCATGAGAACTCAATTCTCAAATGTTAAAAATAAAATAAGGTTAAAATATGGTGAGACTTCCATTTTTTACAAGTAAGAGACAAAATCATTGTATAAGGTTATGAAACTACCCTCTATCAGGACAAAACCTATGTATAAAAATATGAAACCATTATATAAATGACACTTCTACCATGACAATTTACAAAAATGTTGTGGAACAATGTGATCTGATGGGGTAGTTGTGTCACCTAGGTTGGTAGTTTTAAATTGGATAGTATTGGTTTCATCATAAATGAGATATCTTGAAAACCAAGGTAAAAATGACTTATAAAAATAAATTAAAAGGGTTTTAAAGGAAAAAAATGGACTAAAGATAGAGTAAATGGGGTATAAATATTAGATATAACCATACTTGAACATATTTTTGGAGATCATTGCATCATCATTAAAAAAATGGCTATAATTTTTGGGTGCATATGATACCCCTCACACCACAACTCAGGTAAAACTAATGACCATTTTTACTATAATGATAGCTCGTACGAGTTTTAACATTTATGAAATGTAGTTTCAAGGAAAACAAAGAAAAAATAATGGCAAACTAATGGCAAACAAATATTTTTATTTAAAGGAGATAAAAATTCAATATGAATCACCAAGGTCCAAGATAATTTATATTTACTGTCTATAAATCATGAATTTTGAAACCCTAAAACAAATATCAAAAAGGAAAATAAATGATCAAAATTAAAATGTGTGGGTTCACTAATATGTTTTACCTTATATTTTATAAACAAATAAATTTTATTATAATTGTAAGTGTAAAACTAGATAATAATGCTAAAGATATATAATAATCAATAATTTTGATTGTGATAATTTTTAAAATATGAAAAAATATTATTCTTAGAGAATACTAATAAAAAAACTTAGCTCAAATCAGGATTTCAATTGATTGTTATGAATGTATGATAGTGGAAATTAGTAGAAGGGATGATTATGCATGCTCAAAATCAAGAATAAAATTGGAAACTACTTCTGCATAGATCTGTTATAAGTAGAGTGTAGTATAGTTTGTTCAAATATGTTGACTATTGATTTTTCCTAGTTGACTAGAATCAATGACTGATAACACAAGATAAAGAAATTATAATTTTAACTATGACAAATTAGAGGAAGAAATAGAAAATATTCCCAGATATAATTTTTATAAGTGAAAAATAGTGTAGGCCATTAAATTCCATTAACCTTATACTTGTTCCTATTGACTATGACAAAAATATGATCAATGCATCCCTTGTTTGAGTTTAAATTAAGGTTATTGACATAATTTAAATCTTAATTATCATGCAAGGTACCTATAATGACTAAACCTTATTTTTATACACAAAAACCAAATTGATATTAAATGGGGGGAATCAGGTGAAAAGGATTTATTTGTACTAACCTTGGTCAATCCTTATTGAGTGACTAAGCATTGAAATACATTTGCAATGCTCCAAAGAAAGCTCAAGCCTAAATGTATTTATTCCACTTATGTATGTGTGAAATTATGAATGAAATTATATATGTTCTTTTTGTTATTTTACCCTTAGCACAAACATGCAAATGATTATTTAACCTTTATAAATATTAAATCTAGATTTTATTAAATATATAGATATAACATGAAAATATTTGAATAGCCTTTGAGAGTGAGGAGAATCATCCTTAATTCCTTAAAGAAGATTTGTATTTATAGAAAATTTGAATTTGAATTTAGAACTCTTGGCATGAAAAATCCAACCCAAGATAAGATCCAATAGACAAAATTAATAATTAAATAAAACATGACTCAAAATAATTTCCAAAAATTACACCTGAATAAATCCACACTTCACAAACAGGACCATAGGTTGGTCTTACCTAGATCTACAAACTTTTCCAAAATGATAAAGGATCAAAATTTATCCTCATTATAAAATGGTAAGATAGATTATTTAAATACAAATTCACAAACTAGGATAAATAAGGACCCAAGTAAAATGTGCCAACATATACCTTTTTTCAATTCAATAGTCTATATGTACAAAGTTTCAATAAATTACATAAAGGATGGGCTTGTAACAAATTTGGGTATACAACCAAAATAGTACCTATGAATATAAAAAACACAATTAGACTCAACAACTATATTAGTAATGCCAATGTAGTATAGGGATAAGTAATCAAGAAATAATTGTATCAGTAATGTTAATATAGTTGTAAATATAGGGAGGTTGTAAAACTAAATTGAAGAATATAGAGAATAAGAATGGAAAATAGACTTAAAGGAGGTTATGTTTATAGTAATTAAGGTATAATAGGATAGTATGCAAACATATTTATCAAAATATCACAAGTTAACCCCACCCATCTATCGTTGTGTTACTTAAGATATGCACTTAGGGAGATTGATGCACTGATGAGTCCTACAAGAGAGATCATCAATAAAAGATAAATATGAAAAATATTGGGGTATACATAATAACCCATTGAATAAAAAAACTATATCCAATATGTATAATATGTTAACTAAAGATAGATAAATTTCATTAGGTGATAACCAAGAGGTATCTAAACATGGATTTAATAGCACGTAAAGATAAAATAAGTTTAGTTAAGTGTGTATAGGAATACAATAGCATACTAATCTAGTATATTCCTATAAAACTAATAAAATAAAATATTTTATAAAAAGAGGTATTTACCTTTGATTGACTTATTATCACATCAATCTCCCCTTTGGCTCAAGTGGCACTTTATGAGAGATATTTTAGGTGAATAATTAAATAGAAAATATGAAAACATAAATATCCTTAATTTTAGAGTTATAATACTAAGGTGTACCTCTTTGTTTTAGATTCATTTTATTGAACTTCAAATACCTTAAGTAAAACTAGAACTCCACAAGAATGAGTGCTTATCTAATTCATCTTCTTTTACTAAAACTAGGTTTTCATTTTCTATCAAAACAAATGGTGTGTGTTTCCCTATAAATGTGACCTATTAAAATGTGAAAATAGAATTGTTCTAGATAGATACATTATAAAATCTTGGATAAAAAATAATACTATGTCAGCCATTATGATAAAGTACATAAAGGCACACAACTATATCGAGTGGAATTGATATAGTTAGAAAGGTACATAGAAATGAAAATGAATTATGTCAACCATGGACCATTATATTTGTAAACAAAAGTAAAAAAATAAAACTAACTTTATAAGGATTGATTTAGTTGGTAGATATCTTGAAACTAGGTAGAAGATGAGAAAAGTAGATAAATAAGCACTGAAGGAGGCTAGAATGACCAGATAGCAAGATAATGAGTGTAAACAAGTATAATAAGTGATCATATGACAAAAATATCTCATAAAGTACCATGATATGGACCAATCACAATCCTTTTATAGTCCTTAGGATGTGCACTCAAGGAAAAATATATGTTGATGGGTCCTACAAAAAAAACTATCAATGATTGAAAAAAATATAAGTGTATACAACCTCTACCACCATTGGATATTTCATATAAAAAATAATATGAAAATGGTGAAGATTTAATATCAAATTCATCAATGATTAATATATTCATTGATAAATTAATACAAATACATCTCTAATTACAAGAGAATATTGAGTCACTAGCTAAGTATAAAACATGCCATGAACAACATAAGAAGGAGCATCACTTCTAATATTGAGGGCATAATATGGTTCAATGTTAGAAAGGATGGACTCTTACACAAATTATATAATTTAAAACCATTATGATCTAGTCATTTTTATATCATATTAGTAAAACTAATGTAAATGCATTAAATTTTAATTTCCCTTTATGCATCATGAAGAACTTGACTATGAATGTGGAGAACTTGCACTTCTATTAACCATCCATCCAGGTTGGATAAAGAGGATAAATGGAAAGTTTTACCTCCATTTGAGGTCTTTGTAATAAATTATTTAGTTGAGCTAAAAGATAATATATTTTTAAAAATTAAAAAATGAATATAAATATGGAAAGGAAAAGTATTAGTAGATAGGCATTAAAATGTACCTTTAAAATAAGGTTTAAGTAATACCTAAAGGAGAAGTCACTAAACTTATTTCATTATGTATGATTTCATTATATTGAACCAAAATACTTATAAATATAAGTTTGATTCAAAATATGTCAATATGAAATTAACCATGATTAATTGACATACCACAAACCTAAAATCATTAAACATCGGCTCATAAGGTATCTAGGAAAGAGATAAGATAATCCAATTATTCATTACTAATCATCTTCCACCAAACTTAAAGCACCCATCCAATTTACCTAATGAATTAGGGGATATTTAGGGACATGGTGGAATTATTATTAAAATGACATCAATAGAATGGATTCAAATTTTAAAAAACCCATGGATAATCCAATTGAATAGATCCAATCCTTATGCACTAAACCTTAAGCACCCCTCCAAATGTACCTAGAGTGTCTGGGGATCTTTAGGGACATCATGGAATTATTATGTAAATTACATCAATATAATGGGTTCAGATTTCAAAAAACCCATCATTATTATTATTAATCATATAAAATCATTCATTTATCACATGCAAAATTAAAAAAGACAAATTCACCAACAAATGAATTCATAAAAATAGGAACTTGATTCCTCTAAAAATCATATGTTATCGAGATCTCCCTTCCACTATCAATTTGACATTTAGAATCAAAATTGGTATATACATTATCATAGTTGTGCATGAATATTTTTTAGTGAGAAAGATTTCCTTTAGCTAACCTCAAACAAGGTTCATCATGTAAGAGAGAATAATTATAACACCAATAGTATAGTGTGTGATACACTATGAAACATTTTAGAATGATGCCACAATGTTTTTATGCTCTATATACTTATATAGATATGTTTTATTTGTAAATTGGTTTTAGGTCAAAATATACTATGGTTAACCAAAAAATAAGGGCACAAGGCAAATATGATCTAAATACATTAATGTAACAGTAAGAACATATTTTAAATGTGTAAAACATGAGTTTAGTTAAAATTGAAACTTGACAAAGGAGGTTCATAGAAAAATACTTTAATTTTGACGTACTTAGGTACTGACAATTGCTGAAAATGATGAAAAATAAGTCTTGAAGTAATTTTGAAGCAAAACTATAAAATGTGTAGTGATTTGATAAAAAGGATCATTTGAAAACTAGTATGATACTAGTTTACTACTTTTAAATTAGTTTGGTTATCTAATTTGAAACTAACAGTTATTTTTATATTGGTCTAAAACTTTATGAATGTCTTTATTATCTCTTTCTTATTAGAAACCTCAATTATATTTTTGATTTGAATCACGAAACATCCATAATTTCTTCTTCTTGCTCCAAACCCTAATCTAATATAAGATAAATTACAAGTGCATAAAAATAGGTGTAGTTATGAGGGGCCTACCTCTATCAAACCCTTATTCTTGAACAAGGTTGGAAATCAACACTTATGTAGTCTAACAAGTAATCAAATGTGTATATGAATATCCCAACCCTTATTCATATGTATGATATATAATCAATATTTGATTCTATATACTCTTTCACTAATCCTCATTTGGTACAAGCATGTAGCTATAACATTTTAATAAATAATAATGTAGTAATAAATAGTGTATGTAAATAGATCTAGGAACTATCTTGATGATGTGGATCCATACATATTTCCTAAACACTTTAATGTGTTCATGTATATATAAACATATTGAATTCAAATTAATATTTTATCGACATAGAAACCGATATTTAGTAAGTAGGGTAGTTGACAATCATGGCATAATAAAACATGAAAAAACTAAGGAAAGGGGTCAGATGACCCACATCTAACATGAACACTATATAACTAGATTGATGGTGGTCAGACCAATATCAAACTACTTCGATACTAGTCAAGGTGACCAAAAACCATAAAATTGTCTAGGAACATCCCGAAGTAAACAAATAATTTATTTGAAGGTTTTCAAGCATTATGGATTGAATGGTGATATTATTGTTGACCCTAGATAATCACAAACAAACTTATCAATAAAAGGAAAGGTTACAAAAGTCTCAACACAAAGTAAAATGCACTAATAATATCCTAATCTAAACCAATGATCTATATACATATAAGTACACTAATAACATGGTAAATAATAGGCCTATAACAAAATTAGATGTCTACATAATGCCCCACCTTTATGTGCATGTGTGCATATACATCAAAGTAAAATAATAAATTGTGCCTCAAAGGGTTTGATGATGAGGTTGCAATTGAAACATGTAATTTATGCTTGAATTTAATACCCAATATGATAATGAACTAAAATTCAAAATAAAAAAAGTGGTTACCTTATCATAAAGTCCAACACCTATGACCTACAAAATGATTAAACCTTATCTCCCTCTTATTTATATGAATGTCATGACTACCATTGGGGATTCATATGTAAAGTATATCAATGTCCATATAACTTGAAAATCAATAAATCTTGTTAAACAACTAATTGAAATGAAAGAACAAGATGAAAACACCTAGTGGTACATGTGAATTAAGTTACCATCTATAAAAAAAAATTGAACTATCATAGGTCATGTTGATGACCTCTAGGGTAAAATAATTGAAGTGTGTCATGTTAACCACCTCTGAATAAATGAGGTAAAATATTTTGTGTATCATAATGTATCTAAAGGTATAATAATTTGATCATGTTCAAGATAACATGCATATCACTCATCTCAAAAGGAAGGGATTACTTGTACTATGTGTAAAATATATAGAATCATAAGTGGTTATAATCATGTAAATCACATTTATCACATGTCTAAATATAAAAAAACATCATTATAAATGAACCTATATGACTCAAGTAAATATGACCATTGAAGGTCCAAAATATATAAGCAAAATTAGAAAGTTTATGCCCCTATATTGGCACAGGGAAAAAATGAGGGGGAAAATTATTCACCCAAATGTAAATAAGATATAATTAATTAATCACAACAATGGTATTACTAAATTTGTACAAGATATAAGAAATGAAACACAACAATAATATGCCCTAATGTATGCAATGTAATAATTGGCATGGTTTTATGCCTTTAGCCTACACTATGATTTGGGGATGTGTATCCAACTTGTGGCTTACATAACCCCTTCTTTATCATATTACATTTCTCTATGATCTCATTTAGGTAGTTAAATCAACCTATAGAGTAACCATGGCCTAAGGATACTATAAGTATGAGTTAATACTTTGTAATTAATCATCATATTGTATATTTTGATCTTATTTTAGGTTTTTGGAGGTTACCCCCTCAAAGTGTCTCATCATTTACTCATATATTCTCATTTATTTCAGTCATATTTTGATCTATTGATGTTATTCTAATTTATTGGTGAACTAATTTCATTACAAGTGGTATTAGAGCATCGATTTGGACCATTGAGTGGGTGAAACCCTAATATTAGACAATTGCTTATATCTTAAAATCTATAACAAAATTCTCTCTAATTTTATAATGGAGTTGGAAAATCATTTAAGGACCTATTAATAAAAATAGGGTTTGGGGATCTATTTTGAGAGAGTTATTACCAATTTAATGTTTTTTTATAAATTTTCTCTGTAGGCCACATTTTTTAGGAAGTTTTCAAATTTATTTACCTTTTAAAAAATCTAGTTGGGGTTTTTTATTTGTAGTTTCTGATTTGAGGCTAACATAGTTGCTAAAAATATTGGTCAAAGTTATGTCAAGGATGACATTCAGGGTCAGCATTGTCAAGTATTGTTATGGTAGGACCACAAACTAGGGGCCAAGGCAAGGGTGCTAAAAATCCAAGTAAATATCCTCAAAAATGAGAGATACAATTATAATGGGGAGTTATTTGATCATTTATTCCAAGACTCTTCGAGATGGATCAAAAAGTAAGCCAACTATTAGTAGAGGTTCCTGGAAACCCCTCAAAACATGCAAATTTAGGGATATCTTACCCATAGATAACAAAAGAACATAATCACAACCATATTCATACTTAAGGTATTCATTAAACACATTAAATATATTGATGTGCAAAGAAACATAGGTTTATAAAAGTCTTTATGAGTGAGCATATACTTATATAATAAATAGAGTAAGACAAACAAACTACTCATTGTGCACATAATAATGATAAAAGATATTTATGAAAATAATTTTATAATAGTTGTATTAATATCTATCACATTCATAACCATATATAATTACACATCAAAACTATATATAGAGATTTAATTAGTGTTATCTCTTCATATTCCAGCCTTTTGACATGCCCAAAATACGTGACTCTTTGCATTATGTAGTTTATCCTTATGATTTATAAAGGTTTAATACATACAAAAGACAAAATATATTAATTCAGACACATGTTCATCAACTATACTTTGTGATTTTATTAAGCCTTGTTATTAACCCAACACTTTCCCAAACTTAAACCATTGTCTCATCCTAAGACAAAGTCACAAAAAGATATTATGTTCTAAAGTTGAGGGAATAAACCATAAACAATAGTCATGGTTATCGCTCCAAGTGTCATTTATAAATTTTCACCATTTGTGCACTAATTATTTTCCATTTAAAGTTTTCAACTAAGTAGCATACTAGCCCATCATGCTTTTGGGTTTTCAATATACTAGCATTTGCAAGTGGCTTCCTTTCATAGGTTTTTTACTAACCTGGTCCCACTCTTAATGTTTAAGATTATCCTATAAAATTATGAAAAACTTGTGAAAACTATAAAATTAAAGTGCACAATACCTATTGAGTGGATGGTGGCATGCTTTTTAGTGGTTGTGTAGTAGGTTGTTATTGTGCTAGTTCTAATTACATTGTGGATGAATCACTTGGTTGTGCAAAATCTAATAGTGGAGGTTGTTATTGTTATTAGCTATCTGATTTTGGCTTCATGGCTATCTTATTATACTACATGACCTACTATATCTATTTTAGTGGAATGATTTAAGGCTCATCCATAATTAAATCAATGAAAACATCAATCTAGAAAAGAGCTTGTTTAAGCATCTTCTAGTCTGTAGCACTTCTTGCACCATAGTAATCATTATGTGTATTGAGATCCAAGTTACCATAAAGTTTTTAACATATTCATATTTTTTGATAGTTATTAGTTCTTTATAATTTGATACATTGATATGGATTTCCATAACCAACTCATCTAATTGATCTACATGCCTTTGAGCTTGCATACTAGCAAATATAGTGCATAGAGTCTCACTATGCCAAGCCTAAATTTTTTACATGGTATTATCCCTCAAATATATTAATTTATTGAGGGAATTACTCATTATATTAGAATTATTTGTTTGACCATCTATTACATCTTCATCTATTATTGTGAACTTGGGTTTAGAGGCAACCAAAAAATTGTTAAGGTTATGCCTCTAGTTCAGCATCCTTTATGCTATATGCTTTGCTTATTATGTAACAGTATCCAAAAATTGTTTGTATTCCTTGAGTAATTTTAATATTGCCTCTATTATAATTTTATATTCTACCCCTGTAATCATAGTGTTTGTAACTATCGTGCATCCATCTAGTCCTTTGTGAGTTGTTTCAATAAAGCTGAGTTTCTTTTTTTTAGACATCACTTGGTCACCTAAGAATTTTATTACCAATGTGGGATAGTTGCTATTAATTATCTGATGTGAATTTTTAATTTATAATCTCAATTATACATTATTTCCTCACAAATGTAATAATTCTTATTCCAAGGCTAAAGCCTTTTGTGATATTGACTCTTGAAATGTAGTTGCACCCTCAATCTACTTGGTTAAAGGAAATTGGGAAACATCCAATGATGTTTCAAGAATAGTGGTATCAAAGGCCATGGATGTGGTCAAAGTCACTATAGTATCCAATGTGAATTGGTTGAAATAAAGAGAGAATGTGGTGCACTAGGTGGATGATGTGAGAACTATTGACCAAATTTGACCTTTAGGTCAAATTGGGGTACCCCTAGGTAAAAACTTGGTATTTAGGTGTTTTAAGCAGTCTAAAATGATTTAAAAGGGTTTTTTATAGTCTTTTTTATTTCATTAATGTTATACTAGGCTTGGTCCTTAGTCATTTTAGTCCCCTTAGTCATTTTGAGCCAAAAAAGGTGCATTTAATGAGTTGTATGGATTTTGGGGGAAATTTGAATGTTCCAAAAGGTTATGTCACATGAAATTTGTATTAATAAGTCTTAATCCATTGTTTTTAACTAAAATTTTTAGGTTCATCAATTAAAAGGATAGTTTTCTTAGGAAAAAAGAGATTTTAGCACTTGTGTGGTTCTTTGGGAAGTGTGCCACATGGAAAAGGATAACACAACACCTATTCAAATTCCATAATCTTATTTTAACATTTTATTTTATTTTTTAAGTTATATTTCTTTCTCAAAATTATTCTACTCCCTTTTCACCCTTCTTCGCAAGCAGAAGTGACCTTTCGATTTGTGCTTGGTACAGATAGCTCAAGAAGTTTCAAGGAAAATGATTCTGGGAGATTTTTTTAAACTAATATACCTTCATTTAAATATAATTATTTTTAATAATAGTTTCTTTTTCTTCATGAACCATCCTCATGAAGCATACTATATTTTTTTGCCTGCTTATCTATGCACCCTATAGGTTTTGCTCTTGTTTGGGAAGGTCCATACAATTCACTTGCTAAGATTAGTTTCAAAGGATTTTTACTCACTTTAATCATTTTATCCATTATTGGTTTCACATTTGGATTTGATTTGATGAGCCAACTAACTCAGTTTGCAAGAAGTGAGGGAGTATAATTATAGTCATGTTTTCATATTGCTAAATATTTATTCTATGGCATGGTTCCAAAATGAATTGAAATAATGTATTTTTTTATCATGAATATTTTTATTTCATTTTAAATTCCAAATAAAACCCCAAAATAACCACTTCAAGAGCTAAGAGAGCAAGTAAATGTGCAAAATGGTTATCTACAGTAGTTATACGGTCTATCATTTCATGGAGCATGAAAAATGTGTTTTCACATCCTATGATTTTTGGAGGTTAACAATGTGTTTGTTCATCACTGAATAATGTTTAATTATTTTTTATAAACTAGAAAATCAAAAATTGTCTTGGAGCAAACTTATGACATTTTGGGACAATTTACCAAAATTATCAAAATAGAGTTCCAATCCCATTTTTGAAGTTTCCCATAAAAGTTTATATTGATTCCAAATACCTATAATTATAATTATAATAATCCTAAATATCTCATATAGGTCTATCAAATTGCAAAATAAGAGAGTTTTTTGAGTCAAGGAGAATGGTTTCCAAAAGGCTTCAAGTTGTTCTTCAAACACTAATTTCCCATAGTATTATCTATAACCAGATGAATTAGTAATAGTTATAGGAATATTATGTGGATTTTATGCTTAAATAAAGGTTTTATTATTATTTTTTCTCTAATTAACACATACTTTTCATGAATTTCATCGAGGAGCATTGAAGATGGTTTGCACTCACCAAGCATGAACAAGTCCGTACAAGTGACTTAGGCACAATCACCTATAGCTAACTTGGTGCTCAAACTTGATAAAGTAGTCACATTGAAGAGTATGAATGATAATGGAATTCTTAATATATTTAAATAGGCATATGATACTTATCAATGTTACATAATTCCTTGAGTGTCATATTATCAGTAGCTTTCAAGTTGAAATGGTCTCCAAAGCTTGCCATTATCTACAGCCATATTATTTACTTCAAGGCCTAACCCAAAATTGTAGACTGTATCTTATTCCCATGATTTATATAGTTCCCAATAGTTTAAAATATCATTTATCATCAAAAGGGATCATCTAAAGAATATAGTATTATATTCTTTGAACCTCACATATACTCACAGGTACCCTTCAAGGCAAGCAAATACAGTCAACTGACTACAAGCAAATAGTGACTTGAGCATGAGGTTTTGATGGGTGTTTTATCCCATTAAAATTTAATTAAGGTATAATTAAATTATATTGACCTTTGGGGATTCAAATGTAAGTCTTTTCACAACATTGACCAGGTCACAATGAGCTAAAGAAACCTACAATAGGGGTTATTAAGGAAGTGTCTCAATCATGAATTCAAGAGACATAAGAAAGATATTATGAAGGTTGAGATGAAGAAACAAACCTATTATCACCTTATTCAAATACATTTTGACCTTATAATCTCTAAACAATGTGAATCAAACCTATTTAGGTTCCTTATGACTCTAAGTACACCTACAGCCATTATAAATGACTATGTTGGTAGTGAGTAGTATGAGGTAATGTTTCTAGGTGTTGGTGTGATTAAAAAAGAATATAATTATTCTCACCATGGTTTAATTACTATTTATTTTTAAATTAATTTCTAATACATTGTATCTAATGCCTAGTATATACAAAACTCTACCTACATAGGTATTTTTAATAGGAAACACAGTCAAATAAGGACTCAATTAACTAAAAGAGTGATATTTTGATACTTAAATTGTATAATTATGAATAAAAATAGGTATAAAATGATTAAAATAGGATTAATTTAGGTTTGAATACTTTTACTATGCCTAATTCATCTATACACATCTTTAGGTAACCTCCAAAATAGGTATATAGCTAATAGGGTGCACTCGAGCTTGACTAAATCAAGGTATGTGAGGGGCTTGTGAGAGTTTTGAGTATTAATTTAGGTTAATTAATATTCATACAAGTTATAAAAACATATTTACACCACCATGAATTAAATCAAGTAGATAATGGGTTCTCATAACATAAGACACAATCCACTTTGGAGATTCTTGCACACAGTCCTTGTGCATAGAGACCAGTTTTGAAACTTGAAGGTTTGGAAAGTCATATGAGATGAAAAAGAGATAATTTTTTTAAAAAAATAAATGAAACCTATATATTTCCCCCAATCATTCATTTTAATTGATAATATAGGGGAAGTACCCCTTGTTTTGTCTCAGATAGGGGGTACTTCCCCTCATGCATAAACTGATAATTTTAAGAGAATAGAGTAGAAGTATGAATCAAAAAGATTTATTAGATCCTTAAATATGATTTTAAAATCTTAGGGACATAAATTACAACATATGAAACCAATTAGGGAGGTTTTAATCTTAACAGGTTAACCGAAACTACAACATTTACAGACAGGCTTAAAAGGCAAGATTTTGGCCTAAGGACCAAATAAGAGAACAATGACACCTCTATCCATAATAATTATTTATACCTTTTTTTTTAAAAAAAATTTGACCCAAATAATATGTCTTTAATCCATTGTGAAGTAGTATAATCATTAGGAAGTCCATTTTGAGCTTCAAGGACACTTAGACCTATTTGGCATGGTAGGTCTAGTTTTCAAATGCAAGGTCAAATTCAATTATAGCCTTAGATATGATTTTAAACATATTATATAATGTTCTTGGGATTAATATAGAGGTTTCCAATCTTTTAAAGTGTAAATAAAACTAAGGAAACTCATTTTTGGACCTTAATACAACTCAATCATGCAGGAAAGGAGAAAAAGAGCTCGATAGGTCAAGTTGTGATATTCATATCTTCTTGGAGGCTTTGCATGGGTGCCACAGGAGTTTAGGGATGTTATAAAGGGTCCTGAAGGTCATTTTTTTTAATTTCTTTGTAAGTTAGATGTCTAGTTTTTATGAATGAACCTTAAGAGGTCAAATAAACCTAAAACCCTCCTAAACCTTTACAAGGACCAATCTATAAAAATGAATCTAGAGATGAAATATAATGGCATAATTTGGATATGAAACCTATTATCAATTTTATATTACTCACTCATGCTCCCTCCCATTATTTTTAGTTGTATGGACTTGTACGGACATGGTAGAAATAAGGTATTTTTCACCATTGTTTGTGTTTTTAAATCTAAAAGAGGATTTTGAAGGTGAAATAAATTTTTGGGGGAATTTTTATAATTTTTATAACTCTTATTTTCATTTAATTTCAATAAAAAACTCCAAATTTTCTTAATTGGGTGCTTCATCTTAGACAATCAGAACTGGCATATTGGACAAGCTAGTGAGAATTGTGAAAACTCCAAGGGAAAGTGATTTTAAGATGTCCCTAATGATTATAATGCCATGTAGGGTATTTAAAATTTTCATCCACTCCTTCACATGTATTTTCATGGGAAATTTATGTCAATTTTGAGGCCAAGTGTGTAGGGTGCATGGAAGAGGAGTTTTCTTGATAGTGGATGATGACAACTCACTTCAAAATATTTATAGAGGACCAAGAATTAAAAAAAATCATGGAGAGTAATTATTGAGACCCTTAACCTTCTTTCAAATAATTTTACCTAGTCTTAATTAGATATAAATCATTTAAATATGGTTGATTATGAAGGTAGTTTTTTTTAGCTAGTTAAGGAGTTTTCATGCCACTTTGCAAAAAAATTATGACTTAGATCGACATTTGTACTTCTTGGCCTTATATGGGTCATTACATACCCTATTAACATATAAAATTATCTCCTTTTATCTACTTGACAAGTATCCTTGTGACCCTTGGACTTATCTTTTCTCCTATTTCTCTTAAGTTCTATAAGAACTAACCATTTTAGCCATTATATTTTATGCTCCACCTAAGTATGACAAAACCCTACTCATTTGTATACCTTTTGATGAATAATAATACTAATTTTTACCTCCTTCATGATTTTTATTAATGTGTTTATTTGGAATGTTTGATTTATCATAAGTGAAGACTATGGAATCCTTAGCATGTTATTTCATTCTACCATCTATTTCTAATTAGAAAGCTTCTTCTTGTAGAGAATGTGAAGTGTTCTATGAAATTTCAAGGATTTAGTGAGTTATTATATTCATTATTTCCCTCATATTCCTCCTTTTTATTCCTCCTATCTTTGCACATTCATCCATAATCTCATATTGTAACATTGATGTGAGAAGATAAAGATTGGAGAAGTGTATGTTCAATTTATCCCTTGACTTCAAGTGTAATATGCATATGGTTGGAATTAATAAATATATTTGGTGTATCACATCCCTTAGGATAGTTTTTTTTTAGTTTTCTCTCCCTTTTCACCCCTAAATTTTAGTTGTAGTTGTGATCCAAGGTGGTACATCAAGGGAGCTAGCCCTATCTAGAGATTCACCTCATTCCTTAGGCTACCCACAAGCCTAGAGGTATTTCCATTATGCCACATGGATGAGGATATATTTTCCATCTCCTAAAAGGGTGTAAATCTAAGTGACAATAGTTTTTTTCATGCCTAATGGGACTCTTGGTCCAAGAGGTTGAGAGATTTTTGGTGTTGTCTCTCAACAACCAGCCTTTGGAGGCATCTATTCAAGCATCAATGGTGACTCCAAAGATATATTAGCTAGTCAAGTAGCCTAAGTCATCCTTTAAGATTTTTGGTAATATTTTTCTTTGTGTTCTTTCTTTTAATGAAGTTCCATGGCTGAATTTGGTGTTGAGTTTTATTCTATATAAGTTGGTGAGACATTTCAATCTTGTACCATTCCCTATCAATTTGAACAATTCCTTGGTCAATCTTGTCATGATCCTTACCAGCCTTAATATGACCTTCATCAGCTCCAATATGATCCTTGTCACCCCATTCATGAAGTATATCAATTCCATAGCTAGCCTCCTCAATGTCTTGCTCCTCCTAGTCAACCTAGTCCTTTCTCAAGTCCATCCATTTCCACCTTTATGCAAACACTTTTGGGATATGAGAGGTATATATTAAAACTTGAAACATAAAGGGGATGTGGTCAAGAGGTTTTTATTCACCTTATTCATAAGTTGAGAGATGCATTAAATCTGGTCAAAAAAGAGTGGACACCTATTGAGAGAGCCAATTGGCAAAGGCTCACAAGTGAGATGTTTGATGTGAGTGGCCTAGTTTCATCTTTAGAGGATAGGCTAAGGGTTAATGAATGGTAACCTCACAAAACATATAAACCTTCATTTTCACTTCCCAAAAAAAAAAATCAGCCATATATGAACCTTACTCATGAGCCAAATCAAAGATATCAAAGTCATCCTTTTCCCAATTAGTTGGAGGAGAGAATTGAAAGGAGAAATCTTGTGTTTGAAGCTAATATTGATTATAAAATTGAATTGGATAATATGAATTTTAATTATTCCATGTTATAATCCAAATAATTATATTTCAAACTCTCATGACCCTCTCATGTTTCATCACCACCACCTCAAAAAGAGACCTATAATCCTTACATCCTAAGCTAGAATAAGATAGTAGAGTCATGGGGAAAGAAAGAGGAGAAAAGTCTTGACAAAGAGTATGAATTTGAGAAGGATCTTAATCCTATACAAACCCCTCCAACCCTTTCTCAATAAAATACTTCTAATCCTAACATCCTAAGTTGCAGTAAGATAGTGGATTTATGGGGCAATAAAGAAGATAAAAGCATTGTTAAGGAGTGTGAAGTTAAGAATGGAGTTGGTCCTTTGCAATTATCTCCCACCATTCCTCATGAATCTTCTTGTCTTCCATGTCAACCCTCATGTATTATTCATACTCATGATGATTCCTATGAGCTTTAAGAAATAAGCTTTCAAGAGAACCTAGCCAAATAAATTGAAGAGTTGGAGTCAAGGATGAAGTTACTAAGCCAAGGTGTGATGGAAGGTTTAGACCCCAAATAAGATTCTATGCCTAAACACATTCCATCCACCCTTCCTCAATATATTCCTCAAGATAAATCGTATGTGAATGAAGTGGTTATCAAATATAAGGAAGGAAGTCAAGTTTTTTTATCCCAAAGTATGCCTCCCCTTCCTCAAGAACTCCCATAAGAATTCTCAACTTTACATTCTCAATCTAATTTTAAGCCCTATGTTCCACCTCCACCAAATAGTCTTAGCATCACCAAGAAGGATATTTAATATTTTGAATCCCTTGAAAAAAATATCATATTATGATAGATAAGGTGCAATTTAAAAACCCTTATGAGGTCTTAAGTGTTGAAGAAGAGGTGAGATCTTGTGTTGAATCTCCTTGTTTGGTTGATGATGAATAATACACTCTTTGTGTTGAAGAAGAAATATTGGAAGAGGTCTTTTTAAAATATAAATAAGAATATGAAGGAGTCTCTCTTGTTTTTCCCCTTCATGATGTTTATCAAAGTGAATATGATGACTTGTGGTAGAGATTTAAAGATATTGCAAAGAGTTTGAATCTCTCGAGGAGTCTACAACTCCTTTAGCTATGGTTACAAGTGATGGTACGAAAGATGAAATTGTTCAAGATGTCATAGATGAGCAAGATGAAATTATACAATATGTCATAATTGAGCAAGAGAAAATTATACATCAACATTTGGAGGTCAATAAAAACCTCTATTGGCTTCAATCTTTCAAAGAACAAGAGATCATTCCTTTTGAGACCATGCCTACAAAGAAGATGAAGTTGATCATGAGAAAGAGAGTGGACAAAAACATGAAGTATGTGAACATGTTCAAGAGGAATATATATACATTTTAGACATATATGAATATATTCCACTTGAGAACATAGCAATTGAGGTGCCAAGAAATAGGTCTGATCTATCAATTGTTCAGTCTAAAGAGCAACATGCTTGGCACCCTCATACATCTCATAAAGAAGGAGATTCAAGAAACTTTCCCTTTGATACTAGAAATGGAGGTATGATTTATTTTTATTTTTATATAATAGGTTGTCTTATGATTCCCTTAAGTGCCTTGAGCACATGTGTGTGTGTGCCTAATTAGTTTGTTGTCTCATCTTATGTGTGTCTTTTGCACTATGTGGTTGAGGTAATTATGTGGTCTTGTCTTGATCAAATTATATAGTTAAATTTTTCCTTTCATAAGCCCAATGGATTAATAAGGCTATTGTTCTAGTTAGTGTAGCAGGCATACTAAACATATGAGTCACCAATTTGTTGACCAAATTTGACCTTTAGGTTAAATTGGGGCACCCCTAGGTAAAACATTGTTATTTAGGTGTTTTAAGTGGTCTAAAATGATCTCAAAATTTTTTTTATAGTCTAATTTATGTCATTAATGTTATACTAGGCTTGGCCCTTAGTCATTTTAGTCTCCTTAGTCATTTTGTGTCATTTTGAGGCCAAAAAAGGTGCACTTAATGAATTTTACATATATATTTGGAAATTTTAAGGTTAGAAAAGGTTATTTAATGTGAAATCTATCTTATGAAGTCTTAATCCACTATTGGTAACTGAAAGTGGTAGGTTCATCAGTTAAAAGGGCACTTTTCTTGGGAAAAAAAGAGATTTTAACACTTGTACAGCTCTTTGGGAAGTGTACCAAGTGGTAAAGGATCACAAAATGCCTCTTCAGATTCCAAAATCTTATTTCCATGTTTTATTTGATCTAGAAGTGATATTTATTGCTCAAAACCCTTCTACTCCCTTTTCACCCTTCTTAGCAAGCATAAGTGACCTTCAAGTTTTTGCTTGGTATAAATAGCTCAAAAAGTTTCAAAGAAAATTATTTAAGAGGTTTTTTTACACTAAAATTAATTAATTTAAATATAGTTATTTTGAATAATTGTGGCTTTTAATTCATGAACCATGCTCATGAAGCTACTGTATGTTTATGCCTACTTATCTATGCACCCTATAGGTTTTTCTCTTGTTTGGGAAGGTCCATATAATTCACTTGATAATAGTGGTTATATAGTATTTTTACTCCATTTAATAATTTTATCCATTATTTTTTTCACATTTTGTGTTGATTTGATGAACCAACTAACTCATTTTGTAAGTAAAAGTGAGGGAGTAGAATTGCAGTCATGTTTTTAGATTGATAAAGGTTTCTTCTAGGTATGGCTCCAAAATTAATTTAAATAATGTATTATTTATCATGTATGTTTTTAATTAATTTTAAATTCCAAATACAATGCCAAAATAGCCACGTAAAGAGCCAAGAGAGTAAGTAAATGTGTAAAATGGTCATCTACAGCAGTTGTATAGCCTGTCATTTCTTAGGGGAGCATGAAAAATGTGTTTTCACATCCTCTAATGTTTAGAGTGTAAAAATATGTTTTTTAATCACTTTTAATAATGTTTAATTAGTTTTAATCAATTATAAAATCAAAAATGGTCTTGGAGTAAACTTGTGACATTTTGGGACAATTTCCCAAAATTGTCAAAATAGAGGTCTAGACCCATTTTTGAAGTTTCCCATACAAGTTTGTATGGAGTCCCAAGACATATAAGTATACTCATCCTCAATATCTCATATATGTATATCGACTTGAAAAAGAAGAGATGTTTTTGAGTCAAGGAGAATGGTTTCCAAAAGGCTTCATGTTGCTCTTTAAACACTAATTTCCCATAGTGTTATCGATAACCAGATGAATTAGTAACAATTCTAGGCCTATTATGTGGATTTTGTTCTTAAAACTAGGTTTTATTGTATTATTACTTTAAGTAACACATAATTTTCATGAATTTCATCAAAGAATATCATTGAAGATATTTTTCACTCACCAAGCATGAACTAGTCCATACAAGTGACTTAGGCATAGTCACCTACAGCCAACTTGGTGCTCAAACTTGAGGAAGTAGTCACATTGTAGAGTATGAAGTATAATGGAATTATTATGAGATTTTAAGATGAATATTATGCTTATAAATTTTCCATAAGGCCTTTACTATCATATTATCAGTAGCTTTCAAGTTGAAATGGTCTCCAAGGCTTGCCATTATCTATAGCCATATTTGCTCCTTCAAGGACTAACCCAAAATTGTAGACTGTATCTTGCTCCCATGATTTGTATAGTTCCCAATATTTGAAAATATAATTTATCATCAAAATGGATAATATAAATAAGAAAGTATGTTATTCTTTAAACTTCACATATACTCAAAGGTACCCTTCAAGGCAAGTAAATATAGTTAACTGACTGCAAGCAAATAGTGACCTAAGCATAAGGTTTTGATGGGTTTTTTAGCCCATTCAAAGTTATTTAATGTATAATTAGATTATATTGACCTTTATTAATTTAAATTTAAGTATTTTCACATCATTTACCACATCATAATGAGCTAAAGAAACCTATAGTAGGGGTTATTAAGGAAGTGTCTCAATCTTGAATTCAAGAGACATGTGAAGAGCTAAGGAAGGTTGAGATGAGGAAACAAACCTGTGATCACCTTTCAAATACATGTTAACCTTATAATCTTTAAACAATTTGAATCAAACCTATTTAGGCTCCATATGACTCTAAGTACACCTACAGCCATTATAAATGTTTGTGTTGGCAATGAGAAGTATGAGGTAATGTTTCTAGGTGTTGGTGTGATTCAAACAACATATAATGATTCTCACCATGTTTTTTTGAATATATATGTTTCAATTAATTTCCAATACATTGTATGTAATTCCTATTTCATTCAAAACTCTACCTACATGGGTATTTTCAATAGGAAACACAATCAAATAAGGACTCAATCAGCTAGAATAGTGATATTTTAACACTTGAATTGCATATATATGAAGGAAAATTGGTATAAAATGATTGAAATAGGATTATTTTAGGGTTAAATACTATTATCATGCCTAATCCATATACACACATATTCAGGTGACCTCCAAAATAGGTATATAGCTAACAGGGTGCACTCAAGCTTGACTAAATCAAGGTATGTGAGGGGCTTGTGAGAGTTTGGAGTATGAATGGAGGTTAATTCATATTAATACAAGTTATAAAAACTTAGTGACACCACCATGATGTATATAAAGTAGATAAGGGTTTTTCATAACATAGGACATAGTCCACTTTGGATATTCTTGCACATGGTCCTTGTGTGTAGAGACCAATTTTAAAACTTGAAGGTTTGGAAGGTTATATGATATGACCAAGAGATAAAATTTTGTATATAAGGTAATTAAAACCTATATATTACCCCAAATCATTAATTTTATCTAAAAACATAGGGTAAGTACCCCTTATTTTTTCTCAGATAGGGGGTACTTCCCCTCATACACAACTTGACAGTTTTAAGAGAATAGGGTAGAAGTATGAATCCAAAAGATATAGGATATCCTTAAAGATTATTTTAAAATATTAGGGACATAATTTACAACATTTTAATCCAAGTATGGAGTGGTGAAGCTTAACATGTTAACCCAAACTACAAGGTTTGCAGATAGGCCTAAAAGGCAAGATTTTGGCCTAAGGACAAAATAAGAGAACAATGACACCTCTAGCCCTAAGAATGATTTATACCATATTTTAATATGTTTTAATTACCACATAATATGTTTTTAATCCATTGGAATGTATGGGAATCATTAGGAAGGCCATTTTGAGCTTAAAAGACACTTAGACCTATTTGACATGGTTAGGTCTAGTTTTCAAATACAAGGTCAAATTCAATTCTAGCATGAGATATGCTTTTACACATATTGGAGAATGTCTTTGGGGTTAATATAGAGGTCTAAAAGCTTTTTAAGTGAAAATAAAACCAAGGAAACTCATTTTTGGACCTTTAGACAACTAGGCATGTAGTAAAGGAGAAAAGGAGCTCAATAGGTCAAGTTGTGATACTCATATCTTCTTGGAATATTTTCATGGGTGATAACAGAGTTTTGGGATGTTAGTATGGGTATTAACCTCCATGTTTGTGGAATTTTTTTGTAATTTGGACTTATAGTTTTTATGAATAAACCTTAAGAGTTCAAACATGCCTAAAACCCTCCTAAACCCTTGTAACAACCAGTCTAGAGAAATAAAACTAGAGATGAATTATAATGGAACATTTTGGATATGAAACCTATTTTAAATTTTAGAGTAATCACTTAGGATCTCTCCCATCCTATTTAGTTGTATGGATTTATACAGACATAGCAGAAATAGGGTATTTTTTACCATTGTTTGTGTTGTGTACACTACATGAGGATTTATAAGGTGAAACAAAGTTTGGGGGGAATTTTTATACTTTTTATAAATCCATATTTTTATTTAATTTAAATAAAAAACTCCTAAGTATCCAAACTAGGTGCTTCATCTCAGCCAATCAAAACTAGCATATTGGACAAGCTAGTGAGAAATGTGAAAACTCTAAGGGAAAGTGATTTTAAAGTGTCCATAGTGATTATAAGTATATGGAGGGTATTTAAAATTTTAATCCACTCCCTTCCTTGTATTTTAATGTGAAAATGATTATAATTTTGAGGCCTTCTATGCAAGGTGCATGGAAGAGGAGTTTTCTTGACAGTTGATGATGATAGCTCACTTCAGAATGTTTCTAGAGGATAAAGAATACAAAAAATAAATGTATAGTAATTTTTGAGACCATTAACCTTATTTAAAATCATTTTACCTAGTCATAATTATTTATGAGGCTTTCAAATAGGGTCAATCATGAAGGCAATTTTTTTGAGCTAGTCAAGGAGTTTTCATGCCACTTTACAAGTGTTTGATGACTTGTATTGAGATTTATACTTCTTTTCCTAGCATGGTTCATCCCATACCATCTTAACATGAAAATTAACTCTTTTTATCATCTTGAAAAATTTTATTGTGACCCTTGGAGTTCTCCTTTGTCCTCTCTCTCTCAAGTGCTATAAAAACTAACCATTTTGGCCATTGTACTTTTTGCTCCACCTAAGTATGGTAAATCCCTACTCATTTTTATACCTTTTAATCAATAATATTAATAATTTTTACCTCCTCCATGACTATTATTATTATTATTTTCATTTGGAATTTTTTATTTTGCATAAGTGAAGACTATGGATTCCTTAGCATGTTATTTCATTCTACCATCTATTTGCAGTTGGAAAGCTTCTTCTTTCAGGGCATGTGAAGTGTTCTATGCAATTTCAAGGATTGAGTGAGTTATTATATTCATTAGTTCCCTCATATAACTCTTGTCTAGTCCTCTCAGCTTTGCACATTTATCCATACCTCATAATGTAACATTGATATGAGAAAAAGAATTTTGGAGAAGTGTATGTTTAGTTTGTCCCTTGATTTCAAGTGTAATATGCATATGGTTGGAATCCATCAATATATTTAGTGTATCACCTCCCTTAGGATATTTTTTTATTCATTTATCTCTCTTCCTTTTAACCCCCAAAGTTTAGTTATAGTTGTGATCCAAAGTGGTACATCAAGGGAGCTAGCCCTATCTAGAAATTCACCTCATTCCTTAGGCTGCCCTCAAGCCTAAAGGTATTTCAATTGTACCACTTGGATGAGGAGATATTTTCCATCTCCTCAAAGGGTTAAAATCCAAGTGACAATAATAACATCCCATAGACACTGGCTAGTTATTCAATGTTTTTTTTATGAATCCTCCTCCTATGCACCTCCTTGTGTCACTATTTTTTGTTGTTATATGTGCTTTACTTATTCCTTGGATTTGGCCTTTTTTTATTTTCTAGATTAATATTTTTATTTATCCTTAGCCTAAGTGTCTACCTTGGCTTGGGATTTGGATTCCACTTTAGCCCTAGCTTTGGCATCGACATTGTCTTTAGCCTTGGCCTCAGTTTCATCCTTGGCTTTGTCCTTGGATACTTGTTCTTAAGTTGCATGTTTTTCTTGATCATATTTAATTCATTGCTCTTATTTTACCTTTTTCTCTTCCTAAGAATTTTCTTGTGCCTCTACATCTTCCTACTTTTGTCATGTATCCTACACTTATTGATGTTTTCACATTACCTCTTCTTGCTTATTTTTATTCACGTCTACTTATTTGGCCCATTTATTATGAGCCTATACCTCCTTAAATTGACTATTTGTAGTGTATTCTTCTTTAGCTCTTTTCCTTTGAGACTCTAATTTTTTATCTTATGTCTTATGGTTTTCCTTTGCAACTTGTTGGCATTACACTTCTTATATAGTTGCATGTTGTTTACATTTTTCTTCCTTTGCGTATACCTTTCACTTTGCTTATTTCCTCTTTCTCTTTTTATATTTCTTTCTCTATCTCCTTTTTTACTTTAGTAGGATCCTCCTATTCCTACATAGCTTCTTGATGGAGCTCCAGTTGTAGTACACTAGTTTATTTAGTTTCTTGCATGGGATTTGAGGAGTAAAACATTATGAGTGATTATGAATCTTATGATTTATAATATTACACAAACATACCATGATTCATAATTATATTTTTATAATATGTTGGAGGATTGAATCCCTACTTCTACCTCTTCACAATTTGGTCTCACATTTATTGTTACTACTCTTGTACTTGTTAGGTTTCACTTACCTCAGCTAGGTATGTAAAGGAGACCATTCTATCCTTGATCATTGTATATGGTCAAATTGTTTCATGTATTTGAGGTCTATGCAACAATGGTGGTGGTGGGATTTCTTATGTACGTAGTTATTATGGATGTTTAGTATAGGATCCTATAGTTGGATCTATGTGGAAGATTTTAGATTTCAACTTTTACCAAGTTGATTTCTTCCCTATAATGTCAACAGTGATAGAGGGGGGAGGTTGAGTGATGTCTACCCAAATGTCTTACCTAACCTAATTGTGAACTTTTTAGGTATACATTACTTTCTAGAAGAATAATTTCTTCTCTTCCTCATACTCATACACATTATCATCAATCTATTCCAACATAAACTTTAGGACTTCATGCTTGTCAACTACCAACATTAGCAAGTCACACTCAGCTATGATTCTTTGTACATTTATTTTCTCTAAGAGTTTATTTGTATTTTTTTCCTCTTAGGTGATGGTTGTGAGGCTTGTTACAGTGGTGCTTTTATCTTCCCTTTGTCTATTTTTATTAGAGCTATAATTGGTTATGGTAGTGCTTATGATTTTGCTTGTTCTAGTTATGCTTGAGGTTGCACTTATGGTTGTAGTGATAATTTTACACTTGGAGGAACGGACCATAGTGATGATACTAACCTCACAACTAGTTATTTCTACCTCAACACTTCTACCTTGAAATCCATCATAGTAATGAAAATTATAAGGGAAGTGATAGTTACTTTTGGCAACCCATGTACCTTGATTTGGATGTCATTATGTCACTTTATTACTAAAGCATGTTGTCCCAAATATTGCATGACATCTTAGGGTATTATTCAGTGTGACTAAATCATTTTTAGGGACTCCATCCACCATGTATTAAACCTCCCTAATTCTTCATAATATTTCCCTATTTTTATCTATTTGATGTGTGTAAATGTAGCAGCAAGCCATAAATCTGTAGTAGGGCTAACTAATCCATATGGTGATTTTCATTATGTGAAACAAAGAAGTAAAACAAAAAATTTATGCTAGAATGTTTGTGAGGTGCCTAAAAATATATTTTAAATGTTGGTGGTTAGCTTATATGTGATAAATTTGGGCCAATTGAAGTTTTCATGGAGTCATATCATGTGATATTTAATGTCGATCACACATTTTTTGCCTACTTTATTGTTTTCCAAAACTATTTAGTAATACCTTCAAACAAGATGCACACTAAAGCATCACCTATTTAATTAATGAGTATGCCTCTTATTACCTTTTTCCTATATTTCTCCCTGGTGTCAAAATAAATTAGTAGAGCAGTGGACTTATAAAGAAAGAGGGATTTTTCTTGAGTTAAGAGACCCATTACTCATGCCATGGTTTGAGGAATGATCCAGATTATAACATCATGTGACAAATGAATAGCACCTTAATTATAATTTTTCTCACTTATATTTCCACCCTTTTAGGATATATATTAGTTCTCCTCATCCAAGTGGCATAATTGAAACACATCTAAGCTATGTGTGCGCCTAAGAATGAAGTGAATCTCTAGATAGGGCTAGCTCCCTTGATATAGCAATTTGGATCACTACTACACCTAAACTTTATGTGGGAAAAGGGAGAGAGAAAATTAAAATAAATCTATCCTAAGGGATTTGATACACCAAATAATTTGATGACTTCCAACCAGCTACATGTTACACATGAGAATAAGAGACTAACCAAACATACACTTCTCCAATATTCATCTTCTCACATCAATGTTACATTATGAGGTTGTGATGAATGTTTAGACTAAGAGGACTAGAAAAGAGGCCTAAAATAGAACTATTTGAATATACTAACTCACTCAACCTTTACACATCATAAAACACTTCACATACCCTATAAGAAATTTTCCAACTACAAATAGGTGAGAGAATGAAATAATAATGCTAAGGAAACAACAAGTCATCACTAAGAAAAATCAATCATTTAAATAAATACACTATGAATAGTCATGGACAAGGTAAAAATTAGTAGTCTTATTGATCAAATGGTATGTAAATGAGAAAGTCTTGACCATACTCATGTGGATCATAAGTTACAAGGCTAAAATGGCTAATTCTTATAGAACTTGAGAGAGATAGGAGAAGAGATAAGTCCAAAGGACCCAAGGACACTTTTCAAGATGATAAAATGAGTTAAATATACATTTAAATAGTATTTTAAATATACCATACAAGTTTAGAAGAGACAAGTGGCTATTCAAGGCATGAATCTCTTGAAAAGTGGCACAAAATTCCCTTTACTAGCTCAAAAAAATACCTTCATGATTTAGCCCTATTTTAACATCCCAAAACTGATTATATATAGGTTTGATGACTGGAATTAGAGGTAAGACTTTGATAAATGCCTCTCCATGCATTGTTTTTAATCCTAGTCTTTTAGAGTCTTCCCAAAATGAGTTATCACCATTTGTAGTCTAAGAAACTCCTCTTTCCCACACCTTGCACACTTGGTCTCAAATTTGGCTTCAATTTTCCATGAAAATCCATAAAATGTATATAATTACATGTTTTAATACCCTCAATTTCCTTATAGGCATTAAGCATGTTGGGTGAATATTTTGTCATTAGTGTACTGATGAGCAAAATAGGTCTAATCATCCATAGCAAGGGAGATTGGTCATCCAAAGTTGCAAGTTTACCACATCTAAAGGGGAAAAATCTCTCCTCTCATCAAGGGGAGGTTCCCTATAAGTATGAAGGGGCTATATACTATAAATATATGTAGAAAATAACACTCAAGGGTAGGGTAACACTGTCTATCTCTCTTTTTTCACAGATGATGCTCATAGACAAAGGAGAAATCTTGGTGAAGACACTAAAGGCACTTATCTTCTTTTAGAAGTGGTCTTATAGGAAATAGCAAGAGTTTTTTTAGGCAATGACAAGTGACTGATAACAGAGTGCAGTAACTAGTAGAATGAAGTGTAGCACAAAGTCTCCACTTCAGCTCCCCAAAGAGTGAGATATGAAGAATAATGAGGGCACAAAGTTGTCTCAAGGTCCTTTACAAAGAAATAGAAAATAAACACACACTGAAGACAACTATGTCAGTACAAAGCCTAAAAGTAACTATCTTTAGGACACATTCCTTATCACTTCCACTAGCTTTGCTTGTTAAATTGAATAAACAAGAATACATTCAAGAAATAGACATAAGAACAATCTCCTAGAATGATACAAGCTATTACAACACAAAGTCTGAAAGTAACTTGCTTTCTGATTCAAAAAAAGAAATATGAACAACAGTCTGAGCTCAAAGTCTCAGTCATGCCTTTCAATTTGGGTAGAGTTTTGCTACTAGTAATGGGAAGATCTCCCAATTTACAAAATAAGATATTACATTATATAATAGCCAAGAAAGGCCTAGTGCTTTGTTCCATAGAACAGCCCATGCTGCATTCAATGCCTTGAATGCATTTTTAGTTTTGTCAAGGAGGGCCATGCTAGAACCAGGTGGTTGCCTTAACTATGGCATGCTAATTCATCTAATATGTATCTTCCTTAGTATGGGTTGTCTGGTCCTTTTCTTAGTGTTTACACAGTTGTCCCTTTGCCTTTACTTCATGGAAGAAAAATAAGTGACATCCTTAATTTGGCATGCTCAGAAGTCTACTTGATCCACTGTTTCACCTACTAGAAATAACTCCCCTATAGATATTTTTGATCTTTTGTATTTTTTTCTCTTCCCTATAGCAATTAGGGCTCTCAAGCTCTTTTTTTTAGCTAGTTGCTTGTTTTATTTTTTAAATTTTGTGCCATATTCAAATATTAATAAATATTTCATCATCTTAAATTTGACATCTACAGGGACGTTACTGGTCACTACTTTGTTTGAATCATATTGAACCATGAACCTTGAAAGCTCCTTTTTATCTAAGTTTTTCACAACTTCTTTTTGTGTCTTTATCAAGCCTTTGGAACACTTTGAAGGGAAGGTGTCCCTTCAGGCTTTGCAAATAGTCCTTTTTAAGTGTTAAGTGCCCCCCCCCGCAAGGGTACCTACCCTTTGAGATCTTCCAGGTGGCCTTCGGGCTTTAATTTCTTTGGTGGGCTATTGTTTCTTTATCTCCTTCAAACAAAATGTCTAAAGGAATTCCTTCAGACAATTTGTCTGATGGAAATATTTCCTTGGCTCTATGTCTTTAACATGTGGCACATTCTACTGCTATGAAACTTATTAGAAACTTATAGAAAATGGGACCCATGACACTTCTTGCCTGAGCAACTTCAAAATGGGAACGTGGATGCAGACACTTGT
The DNA here is from genome assembly GCA_037957365.1 of Torreya grandis. NCBI lineage: Eukaryota > Viridiplantae > Streptophyta > Pinopsida > Cupressales > Taxaceae > Torreya > Torreya grandis. The sequence continues at coordinate 895,755 of JARHVA010001164.1, read as the reverse complement.
CACACTCTACTGAGTTATAATAGGACACATGGCATGTTCCACTTAACTTGTAGAATTTTTAGAAACCTTTGAGAGTCTTATGGAAGATGACACTTGGTGGCTTCCATTGAGCTTTAGAAACACTATGGAAACATTTAAGACTCATTTGGATTCACACGGATGATGACACTTGGTACATTCTGCTCATTTTATAAAGGACATGTAACATGTTCTACTAATTTGAAACTTATTAGAAACTGTGTCCCGACAGTCGACACTTGGCAACTTCCACTTGACTTTGAGACTCAGAGAAGCTTTTTAAAATAAGCTTTGAAACTTATAAGAAGCTTGAAATGTAGACGTTGATACTTATTACACTCTACTAAGTTATAATGGGACACATGACATGGTTTGCTTACTTTAGCAATCACATGGTCGATGAAACTTGGAGCGCTCCACTTGACTTTAGCAACTCACCCAAGACCCACCATGGTCCTCACTTACTAATGAAATAAAAGAAAGAAATTGTGAATGTTGACACTTGGTAGTTTCCACTGAGCTTTATAAGGGACACATGGCTCATTTCGCTACTTTGAAACTTATTAAAAATTATGTCTCGGTAGATGACACTTGGCAGCTTCTGCTCGACTTTGAGACTTATTAGAAAACTGCTCGACTTTGAGACTTATTAGAAAACCCATGAAAAATGAAAAACTTGTGCATTGAACCTTGGAACTATTAAACCAATCCAAAAATTGCCTAAGTGCTAAAAACTTGCTCCTTGGAGAGAATTTACCTGTTATAGTTATTGAACCTAATAAACTTGCTAATTTTAAGCCTATAGAGTCAGTAGTTTTGAATCTGTATAGTCTATGGAAATTTGAAAAGTCTTGAATAATAAGCATTTGAAGGCTCAAAACAATTTTTTAAGTGGGACCACAATAGTTCATATGTTGTCCCAAAAATGAGAAGTCTATTTTTTGGGACAACAGTTAACTCCAGTTGGGGAACTTCCTCTAGATAAAAACTTGGAACATAGCTGAGGGGAGTAGAAACTAGAATCTCTAGTGTCTTGAATTATGTCATTGGGTTATGGAGTCATGCTACCAAAAAAAAGTCTCCAAAAAAATGAAAATGAATGACACAAAGAAAAAACAAAGACTATAGAAATATACATATGTACAGGTGAGCTTGTCTAAGACTTCAAGAGTTGAAGTGCTTCAGATGCTACCCATTGTGAGGTAGAGAAAAGGGTATGCCATCTTGATACCTCAACAGGAAACTATTTTCACCATTGAGCTAATGACTAGTAAAAGGGCCCCTCCATAAGGAGTTAAACTTTCCATGCATTCCCTTTGGTTCTCTCCTCTTATCCCATAGGAGGACTTGATCTCCAATTTGGAAATCATGGTTCTTTATTTTCTGGTCAAAGATCTTCTTCACCAGACCTTGATGGGCAGCAATTTAGTCCACCACCATGGTTCTCTGCTCATCCATCTCAGTCATGCACATGATTCTCTTATTAATAGAGCTTTCATATGTCTGATCTTCAATTGCCTTAGCCAATTTCAATGCTGGCAATTCTAGGGTGATTAGTATCTCAGCATTGAGTCCATAAAGAAGTTGGAAGGGAGACATACCAATTGCCCTTTTTGGTGTGATCCTATCTACCCATAGAGCATCAAACAATACTTTATGCCATGTCCTTTGGTTGTCATCTACTAACTTCTTGATGATAGCCACCAAGTTCTTGTTGTTTGATTCAGCTTGTCCATTCCCTTGTGGAAAGTAATTAGAAGAATGGGAGAGGGTGATCCCATAGTAAAAATAGAATTGAGTAATCTCTTGGAAAGTGAAACAAGCTGCATTATCAGTGATAATCTTGGTTAGGACCCCAAACCTAGAAATGATGTTTTCCTTGAGGAAATTACATACTACTTTTGAAGTAGCATGTTTGGTTGGGATAGCTTCCACCCACTTGGTGAAGTAATCTATGATTATGAGGACATAATCATGCCCAGCACTTAAAGATGGGTTAACATCACCAATGAAATCAATTCCCCATCGCTAGAATGGCTCCCCTATGACCACTAGCTTGAGAGGTAGGGTAGCTAACTTGGGTCTTCCAATAAACTGTTGGCATAATTCACATTTCCTTACCCACTTGGATGCATCTTAGAACAAAGTAGGCTAGTAATACCTGGCTCTAAGAATCTTGTGGGTAGTTATGAGAGTAGAGAAATGTCCTCCATAGGCCAAATTATGGAAGGACTTCAGAAGTTGGTTCTATTGCTCTTTGTCCATGCAGCGAAGGAATACTCCATCAAGGTTCCTCTTATACAGGTCATTGTCTTAGAAGACAAAATTGGTAGCTTTCAACTTGATGGTCCTCCTTTCTTTATAAGATTGGTGAGTGGGACACTCACCATAAGTAAGGAAATGAGCAATACCTAAATACCACTCATTCATAGTGGAGACAAAGAGAATTGTTGGCATGTCTTCTTTTTCTAATTTTTCATGCTCTGTTCCTTCTGGCTTGTTATCAGCAATCAATTGGCATAGGCCTTTTCCCCACACCAGCTTAGTTGGTTTGATGACTAGATCAAACTCCTAGATTTTTGAAATCTAATTGCCTCTTTTCATCCCAAACTCTTGCTAAGTTAATATGGATTTAATCATGGTATTAGGAACCAAGGCAATAACGTGTGAATTCAAGATGTAGAAGCAGAAATGCTTCACTGCCTTTACCACTGCATAGGCATGCTTCTCCATGTTTGAGTATTTCAGCTCATGAGCTTTAAGAGGATAGCTCATGAAATAAATGGGAGATTCCACACCTTCTTGGTTCTACTGAACCAAAATTGTTGAAAGTGTGTATTTGGAAGCATAGCTATATATGGTGAATTCCTTGTTGTAGTCTAGACAAACTAGAATTGGGGTGTGGGCAATAGCTATCTTGATATCCTAGAATGTCAATTTGCCTTCTTCAGTCTAGCTAAAGATAGCCTTCCCCTTCATCATGTTTACAATATGTTGAGTCTTCTCAGCAAACTCAAGGATGAACCTTCTTAAGAAATTCACCTTTCTAAAGAAAGAGTGAACTGCAGTCTTACTTGTGGGAAAAGTAAGCTCTTAGATGGACTTGACTCTTTCTGAATTAATCTTCATGCCTTCTCAAGAAATAATGTATCTGAGAATCTTCCCTTCTATCACTCCAAAGATAGACTTCTTTGGGTTCAAGTAAATGCCATTTTGGTGGTGACGCTCTAGCACTTGTTGAAAGTGGCATATATGATCTAGGTGATACTTAGAAAAGATGGTCAAGTCATCAAGATAAACTATAATGAACTTACCCATTTCATCTTTGAAGGCAAGGTCCATTACTCTTTGGAAGGTGATACCAGCATTAATAAGGCCAAATAGCATTCTCCTATAGGTGAATGTGGGCCAAGTTGTGGTGAACGCAGTCTTGTGCTGGTCTGCCTCACCAACTTCAACTTGATTATATCCTAAAAAGCCATCTAGCATTGATAACATCTTTGAACTAGTCACCATCTAAAGCACTTGATCCATGATAGGTAAAGGATATTTATCCTTTAAAAATGACTGATTCAAGTTCCTAAAATCCACAGAAAGGCAAATTTTGTCATTCTTCTTCCTTACAAGCACTATGTTTGCAATCCATGTGGAATGATGGATTGGGAAAATGATCCTAGCATTTAGCATTTTTTGTATCTCAGATAAAATGGTACCTGATATCTTCAGATTATACTACCTAGACTTTTGCCTATAAGGTGCCAAATCAGCCTTGAGAGGAATGTCATTTTGAATTTCATCAAGCCTGAGTGACTTCAGGTCATCATAGGAGTAAGCTAAGACGTCCATGTACTGACAAAATAGAACAATGAACTTGAATCTCTCCTCTTGAGTGCAGCACTTTCTAATGTTCACCATCTTGGGATCATCCTTGGTACTCAAATTTACTTGATCAAACTCCTGAGAAGAGTTTGAATCTATTTGTTGTTATTTGGTGAACCTACCATGTTTGTCAAACAACTTTTTAAGAGAAACTAGGCCTTTGGAAATTTTGTTTTCTTTTACCTACAGGAACTCCTCACCTATGTTAGAACTTGACTCAGGGTTGGTTCAAGTTATAGAGGCTCACTACCTTCAAAATGAAGCTATTTAAAGCTATCTTTTTGTTTTAAGAAGGCAATGATTTGGCTATCATTGTTAAACACCTGCCAATGACTGCCATTATCAAGTACACTTGGTTGAAAGACCAGTTTAATAGTCTACTTGTCTCCTTTGAAGTTTGGGTGAGGAACTAGAAGAGCCATTAAAATAGCCAAAGAATTAGCTCTATCATTGAATTCCCTAAGAACTACAGAGATGTTGAAAGCATCAAAGTTTTCAATTTGGTCCCAACCAAGATTGTGGTAGTGGTGCAATCTCTCATTTTTGGTTTGTTACAAGTTTCTCACCTAACAAACCACCAGCTTAGCATCTCATTTAACATGAAGGAGTTTGATGCCTTTATCATGAGTAGCCTTCAATCTAAGCAATAGAGATTTATACTTAGCTGTGTTATTGGTATTGTTGAATTGTAACTTGTAGGATGAAGGAAAAATATCTCCTTTAAGAGATATTAGCACAACTCCAGCTCTTGAATCGGTAGAGGAGTAGCTACTAGCAAATTCAAGAACCCATACCTCATTTGATACTAATTTTTCTCTAGATCCTTCTTCATTTGGAGGTGGAGATCCTTCTACATTGGTATTATGCTCCATCGATTCTCTTACTATTCTAACTAAATGCATTTCTAGGTTGTCACCTATAGGAGCTTCATCAAATGCCTCATGAACTTCATCTATGGATCAAAAGTAATTACCCATGCCTGAAGACTCAAATACAATTTGAGCTTCAGGTGCCGAGGTCTGGGTAACCACATATTTTGCTTTCTTCTCAGGGAGCAGCCTCTTCATAACACCCTTGACTAGAATCCTTGCTTCAGATAGGTCCATGCTCAATTCACCTCCAATGTCCTTGCAAAAGTTTCATCTAAGAAGGGTGTCATATGAAGCTAGGACGTCAACCACCAAGATAGTCATCTTGATCTTCTTGTCTAGGAATGTTGCCAATGCAAATTGAGCATCCTTGATTTGTCCTAGCAGTGGTACTTGTTCTCCATGAAGAAACATCTACCAAATGTTTTGGTTAGTATGAGGCCAAGAGATTCAACCACTTTGGCAAGCATGACATTGTCTGAAGCTCCAAAATCAATGATGCAATTGCTTAGCTTGTGACCATTTATTAATAGGGAAACATAGAAAGGCTTTATTTTCCCAGGGGCAGTAGGAGGGGTAATGACAAGGTTATTTGGGATAGACATGTTCCTTGGGGGATCATGAGTCACTTTCTTAGCATCTTGTCTTACAAGGATGATTTGGTCCTTTACACATTGAACTAACTTATCCAACTACTTAGGGTTGGATTGAAAAAATTCAAATTTAGACATTTGGATCTTAGTTTTCTTTATATGGTCAATTATATCAAATGCTAGAAATGAGCCAGGAGTAGAGGATGAGAGTTCATCCTTTTGATTTTTGGGAGGGGGAGGACTGGACTACGAATTTGAAGTAGAAGGCATAGGGATATTTGGTGTACTTACCTTTCTCACAATCACTGGGTCCTTTGGTTGAAAAGGTAGAGTGGTTCCTCACTTAGCAATTGAAATTGTTGGTTGAGGTCACTCCTCTGCTTTCTCCTTATTAGCTGGTTGAGTTGATTGATTTTTAGACTGGGTGAATATAGAATATGACCCCTTAGCTACATTACCTTCACTTTTGGGTTTGTCCTAATAATTCAAAAAACTAATATTAGAGTCACCAGCTAATTCTTCTTCTTCCTTAGTGAAGATATTAGCATCATCTTCAAGACTCAACTCAGGTTGGAATAAGAAATCTGATTTAGCTTCAAGATATCTAACCACTGAGTTAGTTAGAGGTGCTTCAATGGCAAGGTTCCTTTGTGGAGGAGGAAGGCGATTAGTTTTCCCTTGATTTTTGGCAGCATTACCTTGGTAGGACTAATTAGGGAATGTCCTCCTTGGTACATCTCTGTATGAAGGAGCAGATGACATCCCTTGTGCCATTTTTTTTTTAGGGCTAGCAATTCATTTGCTAGCTTATACACCATTAGATCAGTGGTGGTTGAAGGTGAGTACTCAGAGGAAGATGAAGATTTACCTCTATTTGGATCTATTATTATCTTTCCTACCAAGATAAGGTCATATTAAACTTTAGTAGCCAAGTCTTGAGCAGCCTCAAGGTCTATGTGGCCAGCATGTCTCAGCAAAAAACTCACTTCAGGCAGCTATGAGTTGATGAAGAAGCATTTGAGATTTTTAGGTGTTGGCTGGGCAATTGCAAGAATTCTATTCCTCAGCTTGTCAAACTTTGTTATGAAATCCCTCATAGGTTCATGAGGTTCCTTCTTCATCTATGTGAGTTGGGCTAGTAAGGCATGTGCATCTTCTACAGGCTTAAACCTTGCTTCAAATTTAGCTTTGAGTGTGTCCCATTCAGTTATTGATCTAGCTTGTAGGTGGTAGAACCAGTCTATAGTATCACCTTGTAATGTTTTTACAAAGATCTTGACTGCCACATCCTCAAATTCCATGCCTATCACACCACAAGCTATGCTGAAAGTGGTAATGTGTTCATCAGGGTTAACTCTCCCATCACCAAAGAATTTGGGGAAATTCTTCTTTGAGCTATGTGGAAGTTCATGTAAAGGTGAAGTAAGATTTAGTGGACCAAAAGAGTTACCCTAGGGGCCTTGAACTCCCATGAGAGGATTATGAAAAAGAGGGATAACAAATTTGGGTGGTGTGTGGATAGTCAAACCTCTGCTAACAGCAAAAAAAGTAGCTCTACCTTGTGTTGGTGTCCTGGTACGGGTAGGAGGAACACTCCTAGATCATTGAATTTGAAGTTGGAGAGAGAATAGGTCAAAATTTCCTTGCTGCACCAACTCAAAGATAAGGTCAACAACACCTTGGCCTCTCTGGCTTCTTGTATATCATAGAGTTACTAGATTATAGGAATAAAAATGGGAAGGGACTGGTCTTGCTTCAGCTTGAAGCTTGAGGCTTCAAACTACGTGTTTTATCTTGGTGGCTCTAATTTTGTAGACTAAATAATATAATGGAGATGGAGGAAGATGGTAAGGCTTATAATGATAATGGGTAAGACATAGAATAGAGTCACCAAATTCTATAATGGACAAGGGTAGGGACTGCTTCAATCTAAAACTTGAGGCTTCAGATTGCATGTAACATCCCTAGCGGAGTCGCCAAAAAAATGTTGGGTGAATATTTTGTCATCAGCATATTGATAAGCAAAATAGGTCTAATCATCCATAGCAAGGGAGATTGGTCATCTAAAGTTTCAATTTTATCACATCTAAAGGGGACAAATCTCTCCTCTCATCAAGGGGAGGTTCCTTATAAGTATGAAGAGGCTATATACTATAGATATATGCAAAAAATAACACTCAAGGGTAGGGTAACACCATCCATCTCTCTTTTTTTAGAGATGATGCTCACAAACAAAGGAGAAATCTTGGTGAAGACACTGAAGGCACTTCTCTTCTTTCAGAAGTGGTCTTACAAGAAATAGCAAGAGTTTTTTTAAGCAATGACAAGTGACTAGTAACAGGGTGCAGTAACCATTAGAATGAAGTGTAGCACAAAGTCTCCACTTTAGCTGCCCAAAGAGTGAGATATGAAGAATAATGAGGACATAAAGTTGTCCCAAGGTCCTTTATAGAGAATAAAAAATAAACACACACTGAAGACAACTATGTCAGCACAAAGTTTGAAAGTAACTGGCTTTAGGACACCTTCTTTATCACTTCCACTAGCTTTGCTTGTTAAATTAAATAAATAAGAATACATTCAGGAAATAGACATAAGAATAATCTCCTCGAATGATACAAGCTATTATAGCATAAAGTCTAAAAGTAACTTGCTTTCTAATTCAAATAAAGAAATATGAACAACAATTTGAGCTCAAATTCTTAGTAATGCCTTTCAATTTAGGTGGAGTTTTGCTTCTGGTAATGGGAAGATCTCCCTATTTACAAAATAAGAGATTACATTATATAACAGCCAAGAAAGGCCTGACACTTTGTTCCATAGAACAGTCCATGCTGCATTCAATGCCTTGAATGCATTTTTAGTTTTGTCAAGGAGGGCCATGCTAGATCTGAGTGGCTACCTTAACTATGGCATGCTAATTCATCTAATATGTCTCTTCCTTAGTATGGACTATCTGGTCCTTTTCCTGGTGTCTACACAGCTATCCCTTTGCCTTTACTTCATAGAAGAAAAATAGGCTATGTCCTAGAGTTGGCATGCTCAGAAGTCTACTTGATCCACTGTTTCATCTACTAGAAATAACTCCCTTGTAGATATTTCTAATCTTGTGTATTATTTTCTCTTCCCTATAGTAATTAGGGCTCTTGGGCTCTCTTTTGAGTTGGTTGTTTGTTTTCTTTTTTAAATTATGTACCATATTCAAATATTAACATATATTCCATCATCTTAAATTTGACGTCTACTGGGATGTCACTGGTCACTACTTTTTTTGAATCATATTGAACCATGAACCTTGAAAGCTCCTTTTTATTTAAGTTTTTCAAAGCTTCTTTATGTGTCTTTATCAAGCCTTTAGAACACTTTGAAGGGAAGGTGTCCCTTTGGGCTTTGAAAACAATCCTTTTTAAGTGTCAAGTGCCCCCCACAAGGGTACCTACCCTTCAAGATCTTTTGGGCAGCCTTCGGGCTTTAATTTCTTCAACAAGCTATTATTTCTTTATCTCCTTCGAACAAAATGTCTGAAAGAATTCCTTCAAAGAATTTTTCTGAAAGAAATCTTTCCTTGGCTCGATGTCTTTGACACGTGGCACATTATGTTGCTTTGAAACTTATTATAAACTTATAGAAAATGGGACCCACAACACTTCTTGCCCGAGTAGCTTCAAATAGGGAACGTGGATGTAGACACTTGTCACGCTCTGCTAAGTTATAACAAGATACGTGGCATGTTCCACTTAACTTGTAGAATTTTTAGAAACCTTTGAGAGTCCTACAGAAGATGGCACTTGGTGGCTTCTACTGAGCTTTAGAAACACTATGAAAACATTCAGGACTCATTTGGATTCACATGGATGATGACACTTGGCACGTTCTGCTTGTTTTACAAAGGACACGTAGCATGTTCTACTGCTTCAAAACTTATTAGAAATTATTTCCTAATAATTGACACTTGGTAGCTTTTGCTCGACTTTGAGACTTAGAGAAGCTTTTTGAAATAATCTTTGAAAATTATAAAAAGCTTGAAACATGAACACTGACACTTGTCACACTCCACTGAGTTATAATGGGACATGTGGCACAGTCTACTTACTTTATCAATCACACGATCGATGACACTTGGAATGTGTTATGTTGTGGAGCTAAAAGCTTCACTGATGCAAACATGGAGGAGGTTGCTGAGTGTCACAGTAACTAACGTCGGTCAGGCCAAATGATATCGGTCAGGCCAATCAATGTCGGCCAGAAGTAGATAAGAAGCTACTGACAACAGTCATAGATCAGCTGACGTCGGTCATCTCCAGATAGATAGGGACCAACGTCAGTCGCCTGTGCATTCTAGAACTATTAGTTACATGAATAGTTAGTTTGTTGAATGGCCAGTTTGCATGTAAAGACTAATTTTAGTCTTGGAGCTGTGTTTCTAATTATTGTAATTAGGAATTCTAATTATTGTTTGTATGGGATCTATTTAAGAGACCCATGGGGTTGTATTGTAAAGTGTGCTAGATAGAGAGAGAAAGGTTAGCTCCTTCAAAGGGAAGAGAGCAAGGTTAGCTCCTCATAGTGCCATAATGCCAAGTGTGTATGATCAAGTAGATCTATGGGAGAGCAAGATCTGGTAAAAGATCCATAGGGGTGATAGTGTGTAGAATTAGAAGGGTTCTATCCAAGGGAGAATCATAAAGACTTGGTGAGGCAAGGACAAGGGTTCTTTTGGGTGTGTAAGATCTAGGTTGGTAGGTGTGTAAGGCCAGGTTGATCTGTGGTATAGCAAGATCAGGTGAGATGTACATGGTAAGTAAGGTCAGTTGATCTGCAGGTGTGTGTGTGTGTGTGTGATCTAGGTTTGCAGGTGTGCAAAACTAGGTTGATCTATAGGTGTGCAAGATCAAGGAGATTAGCAACACAATAGATAGCAAGATCAGGTGAGATCTACTTAGAGTATGTGGTGTACTCAGACTTGGAGTATGTGTGTATACTCAGTGGTACTGGCAGTATTGTTACTGACTGGTTGAAACAACTTTGTGTTTGAGTTGATTTTGTTTGTAATTGAGAGAGAGAACTCTTGAGGGAAGATTACTGGTATGCCCAAGAGGTGTGGAAAGAGTGTGATCTCTTTATTGTATTTCCTTCTGGAAGAATATTAATACAAGTGTGTATTGTCTCTCATATTCTATGATGTTTCTAATTTCTAGTTACTTATTACTTCTGGTTAAATTCCATGTTTAGTTGCTTATACAAAGGTAATCAAGTGTTCTCTTAATCCTGACAAATTGGTGTCAGAGCTTTGTGAACCTAGGTCCTATCAAAGTGGTATCAGAGCTATTTGTTGTTTTAGATCCTGACAAGTGGTATTAGAGTTGTTTATTATTCTAGATTCCTGACAAGTGGTATCAGAGCGAGGTTGCAGGTTCTCAGAGCGAGGTTCACTAAGACCTTGGTTTCAGAGTGTGTTAAGTGTTTGTTGATTACAAGTCACTCTCAAGGGTTTTTGATTGAGTGGGAGTATAGCAATGGTAGAAGAAAGTACACTAAGAATGGAGGAACTCAATAGCAAGAATTCTCAATTACTGAATTATGGAAAGAAAGAGTAGGTAAAGAAAGATTGTTGATTGGTAGAAGATCAGCATGAAGGAAATGAAAAACTAAATGTTACAGGGGTTGTTGCATAGGATGCTCTTGTATGTTCCTTGGATAAAGTATAATATTGGATTATAGATTCTGTTTCCTCTTTCCATGCAGCCCTAAATAGAGTATTTTTCCATGATTATGTCTATGGAGACTTTGAAAAGATTTATTTAAGGGTTGGTGAGCCTTGTCAAATTGTTGGCAAAGGGGAAGTGTGGCTTAAATTGTAGACGGCCAACACATGGGTGTTGAAGGATGTCATGTAGGCCCCAGTCTTGAAGAGGAGTCTAATTTTTACAAGAAATTTGGGTGATGAGAGGTGCACATTAACTCTCACAGTGGATGCACTTGAATTAGCATGTGATAAGAAAGTAGGTATTCTTTATCTATCTACTTGTATTACTAATTCTCTTTTTGTTGCAAAGATGTGGCTTTGTAGGCTTGGTCACATGAGTAAGAAGGGGATGCATGTTCTTAAGAGGAGGTCAGATGTCTTTGACAAACTTAAGAACTAGAAAGCCTTGGTGTTCATGGAGGAGATGATGGATAGTGATCAGCAGGGAGGCTGAATAAAATTGAGCAGGGTAGTTTGGAAGAGGTTATGATCTAAGGTAAGATCATGGGTAAAAAGTGATCACTCACAAGAAAACATAGTTACTGATGTCAGTCAGGTGGAACCAACATCGATTAGGTAGGTACTAACGTCGGTCATATGTAGACTAGAGTCGATGGTATCAGGTAGGTGGAGACCAACGTTGGTCATGGTACCGATGTCAGAAACCAAGTGGACACTGACGTCAGTCAGGGAACTGGAATCACTGATTAGGAGGATTTGACATGGTTGGGTGCAGACCAGGGTCGACCAAAGAATGGATTTTTGGTAGACAGCAAGTTGTCAAGGAGTCTCAAATGCCCATATGAAAGATTGAAAGGGTAAGTAAGCCTCAAATTCATTATTCGCCTTCTTTACACCACTCGTTGCACACTAATGGTCAAGAACCAAGAAGTTTTAAAGAAGCAAAGCAGGTAGAATCTAGGAAACAGTGGGAACATGACATGAATGAGGAAGTTGATTCTTTTGAAGAGAACCGAATGAGAGATTTGATAGAGTTTCTAGCCAGAAAGAAAGCACTAAAAGATGAATGGATTCCCAAGTTAAAGAAGAGAGAGAATGGACACGTAAGACGAAAGGCCAGGGTATCTGGTCTTGAGCAGGTTGCAGGACAATGGAGGTTTGATAGGTGTATGACAAAGCATGGCTTTAGTCGATGTCAATGTGACCATTGTGTTTTCTTTATCAGGTTGGATAATATTAGCTACATTATCTTGTTACTGTATGTAGTGTGTATGCTTGTTATAGGGTCACACATGTAGGGAGTTGCTGAGCTAAAGGTAAAGTTAGTTCAGAGGTATGTCATGAAGAATTTGGGAGCAGCAAAATTCTTTGGCACGAGTATTCTTAGAGACAGGGAAGATCATGTATTGATGTTGTCTCAAGATGATTATGTGAATAAGGTAGTGGTGAGGTTTAAGATGTAGGATGCAGAATCGGTTAGCACACCTATGGATAGACAGTTCACAGAATAGTGTCCCAATTCACATGATGAGGTTAAGTGCATGGTATGTACTAGACCTGATGTTGCCCAAGTAGTGGGTGTTGTCAATGAGTTTGTGGCCAATCTAGGAAAGAAGCACTGGAAAGTAGTTTAGTGGATTCTTAGGTATTTGAGAGGGACCAATAGTAGGTATACATGTGATGTAGGGTCAGGGACTTCTCTACATGGGTATGTAGATTCAGATGTGGTAGGGGACTTGGATGACAGGCATAACACCATAGGATGTGTGGTGGTTGGTCTTCAAGATTGAGCTTGAAGAGGGATACAAGCCAAGAAACAAATTAGATGATGTACAAGTATAGGTATAGGTGCAGTTATTTATCTCCAAGTGGGAGATTGTTAGGTTATGGAGTTAAAAGTTTCACTGGTGCAAACATGGAGGAGTTTGCTGAGTGTCACAATAATTGATGTTAGTTAGGCCAACCGATGTCAGCCAGAGGTAGATAGGAAGCTATCGACATTAGTCATAGATCAGCTGATGTTAGTCATCTTCAGACAGATAGGGACTGACGTCGATCACCTATGCATTTTAGAACTGTTAGTTACATGAATAGTTAGTTTATTAAACGGCTAGTTTGCATGTAAAGACTAATTTTAGTCTTGGAGTTATGTTTCTAATTATTGTAATTAGGAAGTCTAATTATTGTTTGTATGGGATCTATTTAAGAGACCCATAGGGCTATATTGTAAAGTGTGCTAGATAGAGAGAGCAAGGTTAGCTCCTTCAGAGGGAAGAGAGCAAGGTTAGCTCCTCATAGTGCCATAGTGCCAAGTGTGTATGATCAAGTAGATCTATGGGAGAGCAAGATCTGGTAGAAGATCCACAGGGGTGTTGGTGTGTAGAATCAAAAGGGTTCTATCCAAGGGAGAATCATAAGGACTTGGTGAGGCAAGGACAAGGGTTCTTTTGGGTGTGTAAGATCTAGGTCGGTAGGTGTATAAGGCCAGGTTGATTTACGGTATAGCAAGATTAGGTGAGATGTACATGGTAAGTAAGGTCAGTTGATCTGTAGGTGTGTGTGTGTGTGAGATCTAGGTTTGCAAGTGTGAAAAACCAAGTTGATCTATAGTTGTGCAAGATCAAAGAGATCAGCAACACAATAGGTAGCAAGATCAGGTGAGATCTACTTGGAGTATGTGGTGTACTCAGACTTGGAGTATGTGTGTATACTCAATGGTACTGGAAGTATTGTTACTAACTAGTTGAAACAAAAACTCTATGTTTGAGTTGAGTTTGTTTGTAATTGAGAGAGAGAACTCTTGAGGGAAGATTACTGGTATGCCCAAGAGGTGTGGGAAGAGTGTAATCTCTTTATTGTATTTCCTTTTGGAAGAGTATTAGTATAAGTGTGTATTATCTCTCATATTCTGTGTTGTTTCTGATTTCTAGTTACTTATTACTTTTGGTTAAATTCTATGTTTAGTTACTTATACAAAGGTAACCAAGTGTGCTCTTAATCTTGACAAATTGGTGTCAGAGCTTTGTGAGCCTAGGTCCTATCAAAGTGATATCAGAGTTATTTATTGTTCTAGATCATGACAAGTGGTATTAGAGCTATTTGTTGTTCTAGATTCCTGACAGAGTGCTTCGCTTGACTTTAGCAATTTGATTAGGGCCCACCATGGTCCTCACTTAATAATTAAATAAAAGAAAGAAACTACAGATGTTGACACTTCATAGTTTTTGTTGAGCTTTATAAGGGACACGTGGCTCATTTCTCTACTTTGAAACTTATTAGAAATTGTGTCCTAACATACGACACTTGGAAACTTTTGCTCAACTTTGAGACTTATTATAAAACCCGTGCAAAATGAAAAACTTGCGTGTTGAACTTTGGAACTATTAACCAATCCAAAAATTGCCTAAGTGCTAGAAACTTGCTCCTTAGAGAGAATTTACCCATTATAGTTATTGAACCTGCTAAACTAGCTAATTTCAAGCCTACAGAGTCAGTAGTTTTGAATCTGTAGAGTCCATAGAAATCTAAAAAGGCTTGAATAATGAAGCATTTGAAGGCTCAAAACAATTTTTTGAGAAGCGGAAAGAGAATTTTAGTCCTGCAGGACCACAATAGTTCATATGTTGTCCCAAAAATGAGAAGTCTATTTTTGGGGACAATAAGGCACACTTTAAAAACAACACTTGAAGTTTTCCACCCTTCTCACTAGTTTGGTCACTATGCCAATTTTGACTGGCTAAGATGAGAGCTATTGTTTGAACACTTAGGAGTTTTTCCAAGGAATGAAACTGAAATGGGGAGTTATATTAATTACTAATATTCCTTTAAAATTTTATTTCATCTATTGAAACCTATTAAAACCTACATAATGCACAAAATAGTCAGAAATACCCTATTGTATACTCCATATGTACAATTACGTACAATTCAAAAGGATGGAAAGGATCCTTAAAGATACCTATAAAAAATTTAATCACTTTAATGGTCATTACATCTTATTTGTATATCCTTATAACCTCATCTTGCCAATCAAGTCTTTATCCAAGGGTTTATAAGGGTTTTGAGTACTTTCTATTATTAAGGTTTGTTCAAGAATATGGAAACTTGGAAATGCAAAAAAATATCACAATAATTATGTTTAGGACCCGTAATAAAAAATATAAATATCCTTAACCTCCATTCAAATCCTCATGAAAGATATGAGAATTTGAAATCACCTTATCGAGCTCTTCCTTAGGTTCGTCGAGGCCTATGTTGTCTTAAAGCCCAAAAGTGGGCTTTCCATGGTTTTTCTTACATCCCAATAGCTTATAAACTTATATCATGATCCCATAATCATGCTAAAATAATCTATAAATCATATTTAATAATATAAGTGAAAATGACTTCCTCATTTGGCACTAGGCCTCACCATACCTCATAGACCTAACTGCAACCTTAAGAGTATAAAGCACCCTATTGAGTTTCACCCTTATATGATTAATTTTCATGTTTTTCCTAGGTTTAATTAAACTTTTCATACCTTATTTAAATGTTCACATAACTCTTTGTCCATCATTTGTAACCCTTTCTCCAAAATTTACCAATTTGCACTTAAGGGGAGTGTCCTTTGTCTGAGACAAAATAAATGGCACTTACCCTATTTATATATACAAATAAAATGTTATATGGGTTTATATAGGTTTTAAATACCCTCTCTAAAAAAATTTTGACCTTAGTCAAACCATTTGACCCTCAAAAACTTGAAAAATCTAAAATAGGTTCCTAAGAAAGTAGATTGATTGTATGAATTTTTAGTGTGAATTATGTATGCCTAATTTAGGATCCTTATCTACTTTATTTATACTCTCAAGGGCCTATAAATATTATCATTATCCTAATTTATATGTCCCAATATCCATTCATTACTCCAATCTTTCATGTACCCTTCATACACCTTGCCTAGCTCTCAAGACTGTGTCCATTTTCTAAGTGTGTTTGCTTTAGGGGACTATACCAATAGATGTCATACATAGTTGGAGCTTGAGATGATGTTTACAGACCCCCTAGATCTTATTAGTATTATATCATACCTATTTTGACCCATTTTTCCATGTTTTAGCTATACTAATCATTGAGAATCATCACCCTTTAAGTCACTATTGCATACTATCAAACCTAGTTTAGTGTAGGTGAATATTTATGATCTTGTAGGTGAAAATCCTCCTTATAAAAGGTTATACATCATCTTGGAATCATTTTAGACACTTAAAACCATCTTCCACTTTCCCAAAATTATATCTCCATGCCAAATTCCTTGATATGGATGTTATAATAGTTAAGGTCTATTATAGGTGAATGCCCCTAAAGGTAAGGACACCTATAGTATGAGAGGAAAACCCCACTATATCATTCTCCTTGAGTTGATTTTAGATCACAATTACTCCTTTTAACTATTTGGAGACATCTCTCATCTACTAGCCTTGGTGATTCCATCTCAAACCTCTATCTTGGATTGTGTGTTTTCTTATTTGAAGTTGTAGGTGTATATTTCCTTGTGAAGGGGTACCTATAGGTGCCCTTTTGAGAAAAAAACCCTGCATATCAACTTATTCTAATAGCCTATTAAAAAAAATCTATTGATAACCCTTTAAAACCATCTAACATGAAGGCATGGTCTAGTATGCAACCTTGAATGAAGAGTCACCTTGGGGCTCAAAACTATGGATGTCAATGAAGAAAAATAATGTTCAAATGGAAACTTTGAGCCTCTTAATATCTAATCCCCACTAATCATCTAAAACTCAACCTTTGTATATTTATTGTCCTATATAAGCTATAAGGTATAGTGATTAAGATACACTAAAGGTCTTTTCAGCACTATCATAAGACCTTCACTAAAATGACTTGGGCCTTTATTTTCCTATTTTAGGGATGTGATCCATGAATACACAGTCTTACATTTTAGAAGTGATTTTTAACCTTGATTAGAAATATAGTACTCAAGGGAAGTATACCATGATATTTTTACATATCAATACTCCAATGAAGGTCTCACCACATGCTTCAATACTTCTCATGACACTCCATCTCTTCATTAGCACCACCTATAGGTGGTTATTTGCATACATAAGTAGTAAGTATAAATATGGGCAGTCTGCATTATGTTTGGAATTTAATAATTTTTAGGATATCTCCATAACTTAAAATACATTATCCACATTCTAAATCACCTAAAAAAAGTATCAATAACTTCTTTTCAATGTGAACTCTCCCCTCCATGGAACCTGTAGATGAGCATTTTCATATATACAAGTAGACAGTGAGTTGGAATCATGTATGGTGTTTTTATTCTTTCATGATCACTTGATCTCTTAAAATGATATTTTAATTAACATTAGGTTTTTTAAAATATTCAATCAAACTTTAAAACCCCATTTTCAATGTGAACTCCTTGAAAACACCTATTACAGAGTAGGCAAGGATAACAAGTGACAATCTTTATGGCATATGAGCCTGTAAACTATGAAGATTGATTCAGAGACTAAATTTGGAAGGTAAAAGGAATAAGGAGAGAATTTATAACATATAAATAAACTATCACAACCCTATATATCCATTATCAAACATGAAGATCTAAAAATGGTGGAAAACTGCCCTATCATCCCAATTGAGAGCAATCTACAAACTTTAGATGATTTACTCATAAAAGTACCTTGTAACATGAAAAAAATAATGAATAGTAATTTATAAGTTATCCAACATCTTCTTGGTTCAATCTTACTAATTGTATTGTAAAAAATTTTCCAAACAAGAGAAAAACCTATAGGGTGTATAGATGGGCAAGCAAAAAAACATAATCAACTTGTAAAGGATCATTCATAAAGCATGGTTGATAAATATTTTAAATCTTGTTATGTAAATTTATCTCTATAATTTTACTACAACCTCAAAAAAAAATTGACATGTAACCTCTTCTACTAATCGTACCAAGCACAAACATGTTGATCACTTCTACATGTTTAGAAGGGTAAGAAAGGATTAGAATTGTTTTGGGCCCTTTTTATAACTTTAAAATCATGTCAAGAACTAATATGAGTGTTATAAATATTAATATTCATTCCATGACCTTATCCCATTTGTCACCTTTCCCTATAGGTAATATAAGTGCTAAACTCTTCTCTTTTCCCAAGAAAAATGCTCTTTCTTTTAAAGAACCTATCACTTTCAGTTATTAATAATTTATTAAGTCATAATAGGACACATTTCATGTTTCATAACCATTATTACACCTTCACACTTCCCTAAGAGTCCTTACAACTCATTTAATACCCTATTTTGACCCCAAAATGACTCAAAAGGACATAAGGACTAAAATGACTAATGACCAAGGCTAATATAACATTAAATGACATAAAATGACTTATTATATACCTCATTAAAAATATTATACCCCTTATAAGCATATAAAAATAATTTTTTACATATAGGGGTCCCAATTTGACCTACAGGGTCAAATTTGGTCAACATATTAGTGACTCATAGGGGTAGCATGCATGTTATGCTAACTAGACTAGTAGCCTTATTAGTCCATTAGGTTTAGGGAGTCATTTAAATTTTGAAACAAAATAAGGAGACATTTTACCATTGACCATAATATTTTATCAATACAATACCAACTAATTACCTCAACCACACAAAATAAAGGACACACACAAAGCAAAGCAAACACACTAACAAGACACACACACACACGTGCTCAAGGCACTTAGGGGAAATATAACACAAAATATTATGAAAAATTATCAACAAATCATACCTCCTTTCTAGGATCAAAATTAAAATTTATTGAATCTTCTTCTTAATGAGATGAATAATAGTGCCAAGCATGTTTCTCCTTGGATTAGATGCTTTGTAGATCAGACCTATTCCTTGGCACTTCACTTGATTTCATCTCAAGTATATCATCCTTAAATAGGTATCCAATTTATATATATTACTCTTTAACTTATACACATACGTCATACTACTACTCACTCTTCATCTCATGATAAACTAGTATCTTCTTGGTAGGCATAGCTTCAAGAGGATTGGTTTCTTGTTCCTTAGAAAATTGAGGCCAATAGGAGCTTGTTCCATCCTTCAAGATCTAATGTGTTCTCCCAAATAATTGAGAGGATGATATCCCATTTTTATGACTTCAAACATATCATTATGAAATGCATATGCCTCTTGAAAGGATAGATTTCAAAGGTTGTTTTTTCTTTGCATATTCACTTGAGTGCCATGGCTTCCTTCTCCATCTTTGAATAGATCATAGCCTCCTTGAAGAGGAGTATATCATGCTATAATTATTGAAAAAAATTCATAAAAAGGATTATTAGACACTTTTTCTTTCCCATATATTATGTCTTTTGTAGTGATGGAAGAACCAATGGTGATTTCTTCTTCTTTGGCAAAAGGAAAACATTATTCCATATCAACCCAATCAAAAGTTTTAACATGAGAGACCACCTCTTATTTAGCATTTAAGACCTCTTTATATCTCTCAAGTTTCATCTCAACTATCATAACATGACTTTAGTTCTCAAGTGATGTAGGATCCTTAATCTCCTTCTCCTTCTTGGTGATGTCAAGACTAAGCATCTTGAAATCATGTGACTTAGTCCAATGAGGCTGCCAAGGAGCTAGGATTCCTTCCAGTAAAGTTATAAGTTTTTGTTAACCAAATACTCCTATTTAATTTCCCATACCACAATTCTATTAATTCAAATGGTGATGGGGTGAGGAAAAGATGAATTAGTTGGTGGAGGTGGAACATAAAACTCAAAATTATATTGAGAATGAATTGTAGGGGATTCTTTTGGGAGCTTTTGAGGAAGAGGAGGTAGACCTTGGGCTAAAATAGCTTGATTTCATCCTTCCATTTAACAATAACTTCATTTTAATCTGATTCATCTTGATCACTCTCTTGAGGAAGGTTATATGGGGTGTGTTTAGGCATAGTATTTTATTTTGGGTCTAATCCTTTCATCACACCTTAACTTAGAAATTTCATCCTTGACTCTAACTCTTCAATTTACTTGGATAGGTTCTATTATAAAAGTCTCTCTTGAATTTGATAAGCATCATCATGAGGATAAGAGGTCTGACATGGAAAACAAGAGGTCTCTTGAGGAGGGGTGGGAGGAGTTTGCATAGGCTCAATCTCTTTCTCAACTTTACACTCTTTATCAATGCTTTTATCCTCTTTCTTTCCCCATCATTCCACTATATTAATCTAGCTTATGATTTTAGGATTAGGAGTCTCTTCTTGAAATGATGATTAAATTTGAGAAGTGGATGAAGTGTTCAAGAAACTTGGGATCTCCTTAGGCTTGGATTCTCCACCTTGTCTCCAACTTGGAATCTCATATATAGAAGTCACTTCTTGAGGTGGGGATGTAATTGGATAGGGAAATGAGGGCTTAGATTCCACTTATTTTACTTATGGAATGGATTGATGCATATGCATATTAGCTAACTCAATATGTCTATCCAGATTTTCTTCAAATATAATGTTTGTCTTCCCATTTTTATCTTCCAAGGAAAAGAATGGTTTTGATAAGATTGATTGGGCTCATGAATAAGGGTCATGTAGGACTAATATTAATCTTGGGGAAGTGTATATGAAGTTTGATAAGTTTTCTGAGGCTAATTCTCATGAATTTTTAGCCTATCTTTCAAAGATGAAACTAGGTCACTCACATCTAGCATCTCACTTGTGAGCCTTTACCAATTGGCTCCCTCAATAGGTGCCCACTCTATTTTGACCAATTATAATGCATATCTCACCTTATAAATGAGATGATTAGAAAAATCTTGACCATATCCCCTTAGTTTATCAATATCCAACATGTACTTCTCATAGCCCAAAAGATTTTGCATGAAGTTTGAAATGTACTAACTTGAGAAGTGATTGGGTTGATGAGGAGGAGCAAGATATTGAGAAGGCTAGTTTTAAGGTTGATAAAAATCATGAAAAGGTTGATAATTTTCATGTTGGGGTTGTTAAGGATCATGAAAAAACTAGTAAGAATCACACTAAGGCTTATAAGGAATGACATAAGCTTGAGATGTCTCACCAACTTGTGTAAAGTAGTACTCAATACCAAAATTAGCAATGAAACCCCATTGCAATTAAGAACACAAAGAAATATATTACCAATGATATTAAAAATGAAACCTAGGATGCTTGACCAACTGATGTAACTTTGGAGTTGTCATTGATGCTTGGATAGATGCCTCCAAAGGTTTATTGTTGAAAGACAACACCAAAAATATTTCAACCTCTTGGATTAAGAGTCCCACTAGGCATGCCAAAAACTATTATCACTTGTATTTTCACCCTTTGATGAGATGTCTTAGATCTCCTCATCCAAGTGGCACAATTGAAACACCTATAGGCTATGGATGAGCCTAAAAATGAGTTGAATCTCTAAATAGGGCTAGTTCCCTTAATGTACCACTTTGGATCACTACTACACCTAAACTTTTTGAGGGAAAATGGAGAGAGAAAAATAAAATAAAACTATCCTAATGGATTTGATACACAAAATAAACTGATTACTTCTAACAAGCTTCATGTTACACATGATAACAAGGGACTAACCAAACATACACTTCTCCAATCTGCATCTTCTCATATCAATGTTACATTATGAGGTTGTGATGAATGTTTAGGATATAAATAATAGATAAGAGGCCTAAAATGGAATTATTTGAATATACTAACTCACTCAACCTTGACACATCATAAAACACTTCACATGCCTGACAAGAAGAAGCTTTCCAACTGCAAATAGGTGAGAGAATGAAATAATAATGCTAAGGAAACAACAAGTCATCACTAAGAAAAATCAATCATTAAAGTAAACACACTATTAATAGTCATGGAATAGGTAAAAATAAATAGTCTTATTGATCAAATGGTATACAAATGAGAAAGGCTTCACCATACTCAAGTGGAACATAAATTACAAACACCAAAATGGCTAGTTCTTATAAAACTTGAGAGAGATATGAAAAGAGAGAAGTCCAAAGGTCACAAGGGCACTTGTAAAGTTGATAAAATTAGTTTATTTTTAATTTAAAGAGGATTTTAAATAGACCATGTACGGTCCAAAGATACAAGTGGTTATTCAAGGCATGAAACTCTTGAATAGTGGCATCAAATTCCATTTGTTGGATTAGAAAGTTTCCTTCATGATTTATCCCTATTTTAACCTCCAAAAATTGATTAGGGAGAGGTATGATGATTTTAATTAGAGTAAATGATTCCATACATTCCCCTCTATGCATTGGTTTTAGTCTTGGTCATCTATGATCTTCCCAAAATGAGCTATCACTATTTGCAGTCTAATAAACTCCTCTTTCCCACACCTTGCACACTTGGCCTCAAATTTGGCTTTATTTTTTCATTAAAATCCATAAAATGAAGTTAATTACATGTTTTAATACCATCCATTTCCTTAGAGGCATCAATCACACTTTAAAATCAGCTTACTTGAGGTTTTCCACCCTTCTTAGTAGCTTGGTCACTATGTCAGTTTTGAATGGCTAAGATGAGAGATATTGTTTAAACACTTAGGATTATTTCCAAGGTATGAAACTGAAATTTTTAGTTATCTTATGTCCTAATATTCCTTGAAAATTTTATTTCATCTCTTGAAACCTCCCAGAACCTGTACAATGCACAAAATAGTTAAAAATGCCCTATTTTTTGCTCCATCCATATAATTTTGTACAACTCAAAAGGATGGGAAGGATCCTAAAATATTCATATACAATTTTTAATCACTTTATTTATTATTCCATATTTTTTGTATATACTTCTAACCTCATCTTCCCAATTGGGTCCTTATCCAAGGGTTTACAAGGGTTTTGAGTGTTTTCTATTCTTAAGGTTTATTCAAAAAGATGGAATGTTAAAAATGAAAAAAAAATATCAAAATAATAATTTTTATTACAACTAATAACATCTATAAACCTACTTTACCTCCATACAAATTCATATGAAATATATGAGCATTTGAAATCACCTTATCGAGCTCTTATTTAGGTTCTTTTAGGCCTGAGTTGTCTCAAAGCCCAAAAGTGGCCTGTCCATGGTTTTCCCTACATCCCAATAGATTATACACTTATATCATGATCCCATAATCATGATACAATATGATGTAAATCATATCTAATAATATAAGTGAAAATGACTTCTTCATTTGTTACTAGGCCTCACCATACCTCATAGACCTGAATGCAACCTTAAGAGTATAAAGTACCCTATTGAATTTCACCCTTATGTGCTTGGATTCCATTTTTTCCCTATGTGTAATTAAACTTCACACACCTTCTTAAAATTTTCACATAACTTTTGGTCCATCATTTATCACCCTTTCTCCAAAATTTGCCAATTTGCACTTAAGGGGAGTGCCCTCTAGCTAAGACAAAATAGAGGGAACTTACCCTATCTATCTAGACAAAAAAAATGTTGGATGGGATTATATAGGTTGTAAGGACCATCTATACAAATTTTAATCCCTTATTCAAACCATTTGACCCTTCAGAACTTGCAAAATCTAAAATAGGTTCCTAGGAAAGCAAACTAATTGTATGGATTTTTTAGTGTGAACTATGTATGTCTGATTTGGGCTCCTTATCTACTTGATTTCTACTCTAAATGGCCTATAAATACTATCATTATCTGAATGTATATTTCCCAATCTCCATTCATTACTCCAACCTTTCATGTACCCTTCATATACCTTGCCTATCTCTCAAGACTGTGTGCATTTTTTGAGTGTGTCTACTTTAGGGGATTGTACTAGTAGGTGTCCTACATAGTTAGAGCCTAAGACAATTTTTATACACCCCCTATAGCCTATTAGGATTATATAATACCTATATTTACCCATTGTTCCATGTTTGGGCTATACCAATCAATGATAATCATCACTCTTTAACTCACTGTTGTATATAGTCAAACACAGTTGACTATAGGTGAATATTTATGATCCTATAGGTGAAAATCCTCCTTTAAAAAGTTTATACATCATCTTGGAATAATTTGACTCATTTAAAACCATCTTCCACTAGCATAAATTTATATCTCCATGCCCAATTCCTTGTTATGGATGATATAGAAGTTAAGGTCTATTGTAGATGAATGTTCCTAAAGGTAGGGACACCTATAGGTGTGTATGAGAGGAAAAACACACTATATCATTCTCTTTTAGTGGATTTTAGATCACAATTACTCCTTTAAACTTTTTGGAGACATCTCTCATCTTCTAACCTTGGTTATTCCATGTCAAACATCTATTTTGGACTATTTATTGTCTTATTTGAAGTTGTAGGTGTATATTTCCTTGTGAAGGGGTACTTGTAGATGCCCTTTTGAGAATAAAACCCTGTATATCAACTTATTTGAATAAAAAATAAACAAAAAATGCTATTATTAACCCTATGAAACCATAAAACATGAATACATGGTCTAGTATGCAACCTTGGATGAAGAATCACCTTGGGGATCAAAATTGTAGATGTCAATGAAGAAAAATAGTGTTCAAATGGCAAATTCGAGCCTCTTAATAACTAGTCCCCACTAGTCATTTGCCCCTCAAATTTTGTAGATTTATTGTCCTATATATAAGATAAAAGGTATAGTTATTAATATACAATAAAGGTCTTGTCAACACTATCATAATACCTTCACTTAAATGACCTGGGCCTCTATTTTCTTATTTTAGGGATTTGATTCCTGAATACATGGTCTTGCATTTTAGAAGTGATTTTTAACCTTGCTTAGTAATATAGTACTCAATGGAAGTATACCATGATCCTTTTATCATATCAAGACTCCAATTAATGTCTCACCACATGCTTCAATACTTATCATGACACTTCATCTCTCTATTAGCACCACTTGTAGGTGGTCATTTCCATACATAGATAGTAAGTCCAAATATGGGCAGTGTGTATTATGTTTGGCCTTTAATGATTTTTAGGATTCTCTCCATAACTCCAAATACATTATCCAAATTATAAATCACTTAAAACAAGTGTCAATAACTTATTTTCAATGTTAAATCTCCCTTCCATAGCACCTGTAGATGACCATTTTCATATATACAAGAACACAGTGAATTGGAACCATGTATGGTGTGTTTCTTATTTCATGGTCACTTTATCTCTTAACATGAGATAGGAATGAAACATTAGGATGTTTAAAATCTTAAATAAAACTCTAAACCCCCATTTTACATGTGAACTCCTTCTTTTAAACACTTGTTACAGAGAAGGCAAGGATAACAAGTGATTGTTTGTGTGGCATATGAGCTTACAAACTATAAAGATTGATTTGGAGACTAAAATTGGAAGGTGAAAGGAATAAATATATCATTTAAAACATATAAATTAACTATCACAACCCTTTGTATCCATTACTAGACATGAAGATCTAAAAATGGTGGAAAACTCATATATCATCCCAACTGAGAGTAATCTATAAAATTGACATGATTTGCTCATAAAAACACCTTAAAACATGAAAATAGGCATGAATATTAATTTATAAGGTATCCAAAATCCTCTATGGTAAACCTTACAAACTATATTGTAAAAAATTACCTAAACAAGAGTAAAACCTATAGGTGCATAGATTGGCAAGCAAAAAAACATAGTCAGCTTGTAAATGATGGTTCATAAAGAATGGTTAACCAATATTGGAGATATTATTATGGAAATGGAGATATATAATTTTAATAACTTCTCAAAAATTATTTTGACTTGGAACCTTTTTTATTGATTGTACCAAGCACAAACATGTTGATGACTTTTGTATGTCTAGAAGGGCAAGAAGGGAGTAAAATAGTTTTGGGACATTTTTAGCACTTCCAAATCATGTCAATAATTTAGATGAGTTTGAGGAAGATGAAGATTCATTCCATGACCTTCTACCATGTGTCACCTTTTCCCATAGGTTTTACATGTGCAAAACTCTTCTATTTTCCCAAAAAACTACTTTTTCTTTTGAAGAACCTATCACTTTCAATTATGAATAGTTGATTAAGGAATAATAGGACACATGTCACATGACATAGCCCTTATTACACATTCACACATCCCTAGGAGGATGTACAAATCATTTAATACTAATGACTAAGGATGATAAGGACTAAAATGACTAATTACTAAGGATGATATAACATGAAATGACATCAAATTACCTATTATATACCTCATTAAAAAATATTATACCCCCTATAAACCTATAAAAAACAATTTTTTACAGGTCCTAATTTGACCTGTAAGGTCAAATTTGGTCAATAATACCTACTCATAAGAGTGAGCATTACCTCATCTAGTTGTCTAAATGTAGGTAGTTTGATTAGTATTTCTACATCCAAGACTCATAGTGGATGTTGTAGAACTAGGGCTCCTACCTATACTAATTTTTATAGTTCATGTGAAAATAAAGTGGTTTTCATTTCATTAATTAAGTCAAACGATTTTGGATCCTAGTATTTGGTTTTACGTAGACCTAAGCCAATCCCCATTTCTTATTTTTACACATTTGTTAGTGGAATCAATAATTGAACTCTCTCTATGGTTATTATTGTGTCTTATGTTGAATACTTTGCTTATTCTAGATTTGGTATGTAATCTATGCACAAGGTGTTTTAAAAGTAGATCATAGAGTTCACTTTTTGGTAGGAATATTTAATGTCTTTACCATTTCTATGCCCTTTTTTATATATCTTTTGGCACCCAAATCTATATAGTCAGCTAGTTTAAATGTGTTGCATTAATTACACATGAATTTACCTCCCAAATTAATATCCATTGGTTGATATTTGATATGATGGATATCCTTTTCTATCTAGGTTATTTAATACATGTTTTTAATTAGCTAATGTGACTCAATGTCCTTTCATCTATCCCATTTTTATGACCCCACCTATCATTCCACCAAATGATCTACTTTGGGAAAGGTGCAATCTACTCAAGTGCCTTGTCATTAATAGTCTTGAATGACCATTTTTCATCTTTTTAGCATACCTATCTTATCACTACCATCTTCTTGAACATATTTTATGACCATCATGTAATTACTTCCAATTATCCTTTGTTCAAGATCATTCTATGAATCGATCACAATTTGTGATGTTATTTATTCCTACTTTGTTCTGATGTGTTTTAATCTAAAGGTCATACTATATAAACACTCTACCCCTAAAAAAATTAACAAAAATACAAAACAACATTAAAAAGATTCTAACTACATGGTGTTACTCAACACTCTCTCTCGTTTTCAACTAAGCATGATAGAGACTAACAATGGTAATCCTTGATCTTATATCCATTAACACATCTTAGAAATATAGTTCCCTATAGGTGTTTTAACATAACTATACCCTATTGTGAGACTTCATGAATTATGTAGGGTCCTTTCCATTTGATGCATAATTTTACTAGGAATTCCTTAAACTTGGTATCATATAATAGTACCACTTGTTCTGGATTAAATTTATTAAATCATAAGTTGTGATCATTCCAAGCCTTTTGTCTTAACTTATGGATCTCTTGCATCCATTGTGCCCTTTGTCTAATTTCCTCCATTTTAACCAATTCCATTAACATTTGCTTTAGGGAGTCTTGGTCAACTGGCCTCATAACCATTGAAATGTGTAGACTCAGAATAATGTACTCCATAGGCATTACTACCTCAAACCGTAAATAATTTAAAAGGGAGTGAAGAATATGGAGCATTTATAATTTGTTATATACACCCAAATATTCACAAGAATGTGATAATCCCTTTGCACATTACATATTTTCATTAGCATTTTTTCCAATACTTTCTTTGGGGATTTAGCTTGTCCATTTGCTTATGGGTGATAATTTTTGATCTTATGGTGCAAAATCATAAAATCTCTAGTGAGACTCTTGATAGTGTTATTAATTAATTGAGTTTCTCTATCTCTAACCAACTTGATTGGGCATCCAAATCTTATAGTGATATTTTCATATAATAATTTGGTTCCATTTTTTGCTCTACAACTTAGGTTAGCAGTACCTTCCACCCATTTGGTGAAGTAATCCATCATGTCTTCATTTAATTTAGGGACTTCTAGGTCTTATAAGGTCAATGCCCCATTCTCTAAATGGCTTTTTCTGAGAATCAGGACCAGAGGTATCTCATCATGCTAATAGGGCTTTCCCATTCTCTGACACACATCATAATGCTTGGCTACCCTATGTATGTCTTGAAACAAGGTTGACCACCAAAGACCACTTTGTAATATTTTTATTGTAGTGGCTTCTCCTAAAAAGTGACCCCTTATAATTCCTTGATGTGTTCCTTAAATAAGTTGTGGTTGTTTGTGTTCTAATGCTACTCTACACATCACATCATCTTTCCCAATCTTATATATAAATCTATTGATAATACTAAATGGAATATTTTTAGTGACCATTTTATTTTTATCTCATTCTATATAATACATAGGGAAAGTTCTTTGCTTTAAAAAATTTACAATGTCTTCCATATTATCCAGGATTATAGTAGTACTGAACAAGTGCACATATGGGGACTCATCCTCTATTTCTTCTAATTATTCACCATTTTGTAACCTAATTAGATGATCTTGTCTAATGTTTTCTCAACCTGACTTTACATTGATTTAGAATTTAAACTCTTGAAATAACATTACCCACCTAGAGATACATCCTCCCAACATTAGGTTGTTAACAAGGTGTCATAATGTCTGGTGGTCTATGAAAAGCCCAAATGGTGTGACTAATAAATAGTGTCAAAAAAAATTTAATGTAAATACCATAGTTAAGTCCTCTCTTTGTGTTTTCGTATAGTTATTCTCTACTATTGATAGCTTTTTACTGGAAAAATGTATGGGATGATCCAATCCACCATCCCCTAGCTTCATAAATATAGCCCCTACTATAATAACAAATGCATCCACATGTACATGGAATGGCTTATTCCAATAACAAAAAACTAAAATATGTGTTTTTACCAACCTTTGTTTGAAACCAATAAATGTTTTTGGGCATTCTAAGCTCCATTTAACTTTGTATCTTTGTACAGTAACTTTTCCATTAGCATAGATATGGATATGTATCTTTTGATAAATTTTATATAGTATCCCATATTACCCATAAATGTGTGCACTTATATATATTTATTTGGGGGTGGTATCCCCACTATTACCAAAATTTTAGGTTGGTCAACCAAAATACCATCACTACATATAACATGGCTCAGAAGAACACCAAATGGTGTGAAAAACAAGCACTTCTTTAAATTTAGAGATGTGTAGAGCTCAAAACCATTATAAAATTAATCATGTTTTGAAAAATGCTCTTTAAAAAAGGAAAAGACAAACCAATCATCCAAATATACTTCTATGAAATCATGAGTGAATTTTTTAAATGTAGTTACCAAAACTCTAGATAGAATTATTGGCACATTTTTTAAACCAAAAGGCATTGCCTTATATGTGAATGGTCCCCATTCAATTGCAAAATTTATCTTATCTTGGTCATATTTTGTGATTAGAATCTGATGGTACCCATTAAATCCATCTATGAATTAATACACTTTGTGACTTTGTACTAACTTGAGGACTTCATCCATGAATAGCATTAGAAAAGGATCATTGATGTAGGCATCATTGAGTATCCCTATACTTATTTGGTTGTATCACTATGGGACACACCCAATCTAATTTTTTAATTAGATAAATTATTTTAGCTTCTTATATTTGATCTATTTTGAACTTTAATTTTATCTTCATTTTAGGTTTTATCCTATGTGGGCACTTTTCAATGGGTTGAGTGCACTCTTTTAACTAAATGTGCATCTCCTCCAATGATAGATCTACAGATTTTACTTCAAATAATTTGGTATGTCAAACACTTTAATAGTCTTATAGTAATTATAATGCCTTTGAGATTTTTTCCTACCCCCAATAGTCTCCCACAGTCACAAGATTAGGAATTGATTTTATTCCAATGTTTTATTCCATCATTTTTAGGGGTTCTTGATACACTTTAATTGCTCCACTAAGTAGAGCCTCTCATAGAGTGTGATCCCCTTCCCACTCTAGAATGTTTATATTTCATAGGCTTTCTTCTTAAACTTGTTTTGAGTTTTGGGTTAGTGTTAGTTCAGTTTCTTATTCTGATTCAAAGAATCCTCCTAATTATAGATCTATGTCACTATCACTAGATTTTGTCATCTCGTTTGTTATTTTATTACAAGGATTAATAAGGTATTATTCTTATTGAATGGAATTTTAATTATGAAGCACCAAATTTAAATCATGAGTTACTTCTTGTTGTGATGATAACTCTATTGTAGATCCCAAATCTTCTACTCATACATGGCATATAAATATTATAATTTTTTACAATTTATTATAAGCCAATGGGTTATCATCCTCAAACATAAAAGTCTAAATAAGGTCTTATTTCACTTATTCCCAATTTTTGGTCTCTCTTATTCATTATTAATGCATGTACTAGTTGTTGGCACTGGTGCTAGTGTGTGACTAAAAATGTGTACCCAATATCTTGGCTCCACTCCTTGTGTAGACCATATATCTACACATTAATGAATGTGAATATTGGGACATTAGATTTCTTAAAATAATGTCCATTTTAATTTCATAATAGGTGGTAACTAAAACTACACACATAAATACTTTCATTCTTCCTCCCAATGTATCTATGGATCTCTATGCACTACCCACCAAGTCATAGCAGTTCCTTTTAATGCATAGTTAAGTGCACTAACTCTTTGATCCACCTCTGATACATGGTGTTCTAACCATAAAATAAATGGATTAAGATCTTATATCATAAATTATTGAGGTAATTGATATTTTATGGTGAACACCATGTGAAGAGGTTGTATATTTTGATCTCCCCTAGCCCAATTCAACATATGGGTATCTAAATCACCACTTGTGGAAGATGTCTTTTCCCAAGGTAAAACACCCTTTGGAGTAAGTTTTATATATTCCATTATTGTTACACCTATATTATATAGGAAATCCACCTCTAACTTAGTAATATATTTCACTAAAGGAAAGGTACAACCTTCAAGTTGAAATGAGGTGTTGGATATTTTTTTATCATTGGCTTATAAAATGGTTACTTTATTGTCAATGATTTCTCCATTTGTGGGCTTAAAAAATGAAACTAAATAGCTCACAGTGCATTTTTATGTGTATTTATGCCACTTTTAAACCAACTATTATCACCATAAGCATACGATGACTTTGGTTCCTTCAAATTTATGTAAGGCTTATACTCTACTTTATTTAAAGGGATGACAACTATCTTGTCTCCTAATGAGCCTTTAATTGATTGTGCACTATTTATTATCTTTTTACCATCATAATCCTATTTATTAATAATTAAGGTAGGTTAATGGGCCTTGGATATATTCATATAAATGACTTCAAATCATTGTGTAGACTTATCTCAGCCACTATAAACTCTACATCTTCTAAGCAACCAAATGGTTTTACCTACCCATAGTCTATGAGGTTGAGGGTGACAAGATTGTAGCTCAACTGTGCCCTACCAATAGCTTCCCATATAGATCTCATAATCATATTAATAATACTCCTAAATTCAAATATTGCATTAGGGAATTCATATCTTACAAACTCAATGTCCATTTGTGATTCTACATCCCATGATTTCTTTGTTTTAACATACCAAACCACCTTTTTGGTACATTATTGTCCCCTATGTGTGCACTCTAGAATATTATGAAAAAGGTTTTTAATATCCTAGGAGATATATTCATTATACAGTGTGTTGAGCAATTGTAACAAGTATGTGAACACTATCACAACACCTTCCTTCTTCATGATTCATATAATTTGTCCATACATCTATGCATCTATGGTTGTGGCATCTTTGTATAGTGCACTATGTTGTCTTATGTCTTTGAGTACTAACATAGTTTGGTACATCAAACCCTTCTTTATTTTAGAGTTATGATATTTGTCTTGTTTCACCTTTTTAATTCCCTAATCATATGGCATCTCTAATATAGGTAGTCCTTATTCTCTACATTGTTTCCTAGTAACTACCTATATAAATGCATTTTATTTGGGTTGTTCATTAATCATGTTTATGTTACACACTAGTTTTTATTTTCTCTAAAATAAGTAAATCATTTGATGTTGGACTTACACTCCAAAATACATGTAGTATACTTGTATCTACATGTTAATAAGAAATTTTCATGCAAAATTATTGTACTCACAACACAAATAGCATTTGATGGGTTAGTGATCTTGTCTATTATAATTTTTATGACCACCTTGATAGTTGCCTGTATAGCCTCCTCTATTCTATTTATATCCCCAATCATGTGATTTTTTCCACCAAATCCTCCTTGTTATTTCTATGAATTATATCCTCCATATCAATGCTCTAATGAAATAGGAACCCAATTTGATTATTTTTGTTATGGGCTCACATTATTCCATGAATATTAGTACTATTATTATGGCAATGATGGTGTCCAATTAGCCAGACCCTAAGGTTTGTATTAATATTGAGGCAATGAGGTTACCCATGTGGGACTACCTTGTGTTTTACTCATAATTTCTACCTCTAGGCTTGGGATTCCTTGATTCCCATTGGGTACTTATTGTGCTATAATTACAAAGACATTATTAGTAATATAGTCCTTAATTCTTGTAAGTTTAGTTATATTCTTTTATTGTGGTTAGTTGAATTACAAAAACTATAGTATAAAATTTGATATGTTTGTGTCTATTATTGTATCAAATGACATTTAGTAGTTATGTACCCTCATAATATATAGATTTCTTATAATTTGGACTTTATCTTGGGATAATCATTCCTATGATGTCCCTTTCTTCCACACTCCATGCACCATAACCCTAGTTTAGGTTTATCCCTTTCATTCATCTCATATATCTTCTTCATGAAAACATCGATATTTTTTTCCACCTTCGATGCACTGAGTGGAGCATCTCCATAATATTCAATTCATTCTACTCTTTATGTGGCAAATCAACCATTAGCCTTTGTTGTGAATTGAGACTGCATAATATAAAATATTATTCTTGAGCATAGTCCTTATATGAACTAGGTAGATTTATTTATATCTTCCATGAAAAAGTTACTTTTATTCATTACATTTGAGAATTTGTGATCATAATCCCCCATAGATTCTCCATTGCATTGTTTGATTTCCTTAAAGTCTTGAATAGTCTAGCTTTCACACTTCATTTTAAACTTCGATACTAACTACACTTTAAATTATTTTAGATATATAATATTAACATATCTTTTGAAAATTAATTTCAAAGTGTGACCTATTAAATCTCCTATGATCTTGTACTTATTTACATCATCAATAATTATTCCTCTAGCCTACCATTTTATGGTGTAGGTTAAAAGATACTACTCAGGGTTCATAAATCCATCATATGGTGTTAAGACAACAAAGATGATTGGACTATAATTCATATTTAGGTTACTTTTAATGGCTAACATTGGCTACTAATACACACTTATGATTGCAAATTTTTGATGTTGTGCACTGGTCATTGTGATTATAGGCTTATGCACACTTTTTGATGGCATTTTAAAATTGGTTTCAAAATTAAATCCATCTTATTTTATCCTCTTCTTATCAAAGGAATTCTTTGTCTCCACATTAAGCTTTCTAAATTTATTTGTGAATGACTTAAACTAGATTCTTCCCTTCCCTTCCTTTGTTGACATTTTAACTAAATAAAAATTAGCTTGGGGGGTGCATACTCTAGAAATGAATGATCTCTATTCTCAGCTTCTTCTAAATGTGATCTTAATTTTTATTATATTTTTGTGTTTTTGCATAATCTCTTCTCATGAATATTCTTCCACTACTTTAAGCACTTTCCCTCTTAACTATGAACTACTATCTTTTTACTTCTGTATTCTACTTTTTTATTCTCCTTCACTCTACTCCATCTCATTACTACTTGAAACTCTATATTCATCTTATTTGGGCCCTTTTCCTTCCTACACCACTTCTCATACCTTGTGAATCCTCTCTTTGGGTTCCCATTTCTCTAGCATCTTCTAACTTATTCCTACTCCTACTCATAGTTAAGTCTATATTATTCATTTTTTTCCATCTCATCTATTGTCATAGTTATTTTTCAAATCCCATAATTTTATTTTCACTATGGCTCTTCTCATCCTCCATTATTATGGGTTCACGTTCAAATTTTTGTACTCAACTTTGCATCATTCACTTGTACATCACATACATCCCCATAACACCTAAAGTAACTAATCCATATTTTTAAGAGTGGTAACCATGGCATATTACACAACCAACATCTTGATTAGAGTAGGTAGTCACTAAAAAAACTTCCTATATATTTTCTTGACAAATTGATCTTGTATAGCTTCAACATATAAATAACTTTGAATAATAAATTTAGTAATATACCCATCAATAGTGTTGGAGATTTGTTATTGATTTCATGTTCATGTCATGAAGGTGTCTTTGTGAGTGGATGAAGTTCTTTGATAGCTTAAGTAAAAATGACAAAGTGTGTAATTTGTTTGTCTTAGTGTGCTTAAAAGAGGATTGGTTGGTCTTTAGTTTTGGTATGATTAGAGATGTTTAGGGATGAGTATGGAGTATTGATAATTAAAAATGGGTCCTATAAGAGGTTTTGTATGTTTTGAGTGCTTGTGCACATGAGTGTATTTTATCTAGTAGATCATTGTTTTCATCTAGACATTTTGGGTCTAGTGGCAGAAAATCTAAGTAGGTAGTTTTTTGACATCACCATTGTCGCATGTGGATGAGTCAAGGGGAGTTGGTTTCATGTTTGTGATAAAATTAGTCCCTAGTTACTATGAACTATGTTTTAGGTCATTTACCTAAGCATAGTCAAATATATGTGGGTGCAAATTTAGGCTCGTGGGCATTTTTATAGTGTTTTCCCATACTTAGCCAAATTTGCATTAGGCAAGAAAGAACTGAGTAAGCATTTTGATGATGACATATCTCACACATGTGGACATTTCAAAAGAAGGTGATCATATGGTTTTATTAAGTTTTATTCCTAGTTATTATGTGTTAATTTTAGTTCATGTGATGTAACACAACAAAAGATATGCATGTGTAAATTTGGGCTCCCAAAAATTTTGACAATGTTTTTTATGTTAAAATAGAATCAAGTAAGTAGTTTTTTGATGTCATATATTGCACATGTGAATGTTTCAAGAGAATATTGATATACGGATAGAATCCCCTATATGAGAGGATATTATGTTCTAAATTTTATATCATGAAACTAAGCGCAATGAAAGTTATACAAGAGTAAAGTTGGCCTCATAGGCAAGTTCTAAGCATAGTTGGCTCTATCATAGAAGATTTTGAGAAGGCATTTTAATGGTGATATATCTCACTCATATGAATATGTCAAGATAAGTTTGATATATATTTTAATTTCTCTTTGAAAGTTGATCATATGGTCTAAATTTTAGATCATGCATCTAAGCATAGAAGAATTTATTAAGGTTCAAAGTTGGCTTCTCAGGTAGATTACAATAGTTCCTATACTTAGTCAATTTTGAAAAATTTAATGTTCAGAACCAAATGAAGATCTAATGGTTCATGGGTGATCATAAATATTAATCTAATGACATGTTTCAATTCAAAGAGGTCAAAGTTTTTGAGGTTTAACATTAAGTAAAGGTAAAGGATAAGGATCTAACGATAAGTAGGTGTTCATATATATATTGATCAAATGATGAGAACTATAAGATAAATACTAATCTGATCCATAGAGATTGAGGTGTACATTAAGTCAAGATTATAAAATTTCATGATATGAGGTCAACTGTTCAAGGTTTAACTATGACTATTTGAATTTGAATATTTGAATTTTACAAAGGGAAAAAACCATTTCTATGTATTTTATCCATAACTTTTGATTCAAGATGAATTTGAAGGTGATATAAAAATAAAAGTTGAAGACAACTTCATGGTGAATCCAATGAACCTAGTTATAGGGTATTAATTTATGTAAAATCAAATATCTTAAGGTTAAAATTTGACTATATTTTCATGTATGTCTTACAAATAACTAGGGAAGGATATTTGATCTTGTATTGGTGTTATTTCAATATCTCTTGATGAATTAGTTATTGGGGAGAATTTTAGAATCCACAAGGATGTTCTATGTCCATTATAAATGATTAACCAATTGTATGTAGTGTGTTTAAATGCTTAAAAGGTGACTATGTGTTTGCTCATAATGAATGTGTGTACAAAGAGTTGTTTGAGAAAATTAAGCTTAAGCAAGAGGGTATTGTGATGGTTTTTGGCACTTAAGGAAGACCTATAGATCATTTTGAATGGTTCCATGAAATTGAAAATTTTTCCTATGTTTTAGTTTGCTTAGAGTTGTGGCAAAGAGATAAATGGGTCTCTCTAGGATCTAAAAGTGACTTAGGCCTATTTGAAAATGGATTGTGCTTAAGTGTGACCCATGTGAGATGACTTAAGGGTGAAGGCATACATTATGGCTAATATAAAATATTTTGATCTTGTTAATTTATGACTTCTCTATATATAGTGAAATTAAAGATGATGATTTCTAGAATTTTAGCGGAAGACTTTGTGAGATAAGTACAAGGCGTATGTGAGAGTTATGGAATGAAAGAGAGGTAGAGTTCCCAATTAGATGAGTTTATGAGTAGAA
This sequence comes from Torreya grandis, assembly GCA_037957365.1. Lineage (NCBI taxonomy): Eukaryota > Viridiplantae > Streptophyta > Pinopsida > Cupressales > Taxaceae > Torreya > Torreya grandis. The sequence goes on along the minus strand of JARHVA010001164.1, from coordinate 858,890 downwards.
AAAATTAAAGACTATGTCTATGACCTTTAGGTAATATTTATGATTTCCAAATAGTGATTTTATAGTTTTATGATATGTGAAGAGGTCTGAGTGTGCATATGAGGATAGTTTGAGTGAAGAAAGAGAGAGATTGTGGCATGCCTATGTGAGAGGCCTATATAAGATAGAGAGAGTTTTTGTAGGGGTTAAAAAATAGAGATCCATCATCAAGTATTGAATATAGAAGTTCTAAGGTGGATGTTTTAAAAGGAGGGTTTAAAGGAATTGATTTTCCTTAGGTGTAGTTGTTCCTCATGAAATAGGTGTTTCACTAAATATCTTTGGTCAGGAGGATATGATCAAGGTTTGTTGGTCTAAAGGAGTTGAGTAGTCTCTAGTTTGAAATTTCTTATAGGATAGTAGTCCATGTGTTGTAGACTTGAGAGTGGGTTTTATTCCCCATGAGGGTTTCCCATAAGAAATATGTGTTATGTGTTTGATCTTATGTATGAATTAAATAAATGAGCTCAATTATTAATAATTCTTGATCAAGTTAATATATGATGATTGGTTAATAATTTAAAGGACTAAAATTGGAATTGAAATATCTAGGCTCACTAATTCACCCCCCTCTCAGTGATTATACCTCTAACAATTAGTATCAGAGTAGGTCCTTCGATCAAGGCTTGAAAACTTGAAGGTGATCCAAGGTACAATATGGGTAGTCATCAAAGAGGTTTCTATACTAAGAGAGCATTGATGTTCAATGGATCTAATTATGTTTTTTGAAGTGTCAGGATGAAGACATATATTATGTACCTAGGGTTTAATGTATGTAAATCTATTGTGGATGGTTATGTTGTTCTTATTATTCCTCCATCTATTACTGTAAATAAGAAGTTGTTTGAAAACAATTCCAAGGAAATGAATGATATTACTTATGGTCTTTCAGAGATTGAATATACCTAGGTAATCCATTGTAAATTTTCTAAAGACATATGGGATAAAATGTATATCATTTATGAAGGAGATTCAAAGGTAAATCTTGCTAATTTATACACTCACAAAAGGCAATTTTAAGTTTCAAGATAAATGAACAAGATTTTGTGGCACCTTTTATATAGAGAGTTGATGAGATTGTGAACATCATCAGAGGTCTTAAAGAGAACCTTAAATAAGATACTATTGTTGAAAAGGTATCAAGGTCTCTATCCCCCAAGTTTGATCCAAAAGTATCTGATATAGAATAAATTCATGATCTTACTCAGTTGAAGATAGACAAGTATAAAGGTAAACTACCCCTCAAATGCTTCAGTTATGGTGAGATAGGATGTTTTGTTAATAAGTTTCCTCATAAGTATAATAAGGATGATGATGAATATCATGATCAAGGTCATGATGATAGTAAGATATATTTTAGGTCTAATAAAAGCAAGAAGGGATTCATAAGGTTTGACAACAAGAAGAAGTACTTCAATGATAAGAAGAGTCTCTACACCAAAGAATATTGTAGCTCATCAGATGAGAATGAAGTCAGTAACTCAGAGTATGATCATGAAGATGATGGTCCTATTGAATATAAATATCTATTCATGGTTGAGGAAGGTAGTTTCTCACATCAAAATGAATATACTTGGTGATTCAGATGATGATGAAAATGAGGTGGACTATGAGACTACATTGACAAATGCTCATGAAGAATTAAAGATTGAGAAGAAGATAAACAAGAAGATGAAATATAAACTCAAGGACTTTGAGGAGTAATTTAGTGTGTTTGAGGCAATAATGGATTAAGATTCCAAGAAGTATAAAGATATGGTCAAGCATCTTAGTTTTAAATTGGAAATCTTATCTACAAGCCTAAAAGCTAAAGAAGATGAATGTGTAAGGTATGTAACTAAAAATGAGTTATTGAGATCTGATTTGGATAAATTTTCAATCAAGGTAAAATCATTTGTCAAGTTTGATAAAAGTTCTAATGATCTATGTAAACTCTTAAAGAGTCAAAAGTTAGCTAGTGATAGATCTAGATTGGGTTTTAATGAAGAGCCTAAAGTTACTTCTCAAGTTGACATGAATGTCAATAAGAGAAAGGTGGATCAACCTTTCAATGCAAATCATTAGACAAGGAATGAAGGTGTTGGTATAATGAATACAAAATATATCAAACAACCAAATTCCATGAGGTATGTAAATTTCAATGGTTATTGTTATACTTGTAATCAATTTGGGCATAGAGTTAGAGAATGTAGAAGACCTATTAAAAATGAAGTTGCATAAAACCATGATGGGGGTCATCATTCAAAAGGTGTGAGAAAGGTTGAGTGTTTCAACTATCATGATATAGGACACTTTTCAAAACATTTTCCATTTCAGGTAAGGCAAGTTGATATTCTTTCAAGAGATATTGAGTGTTATAGTTGTTATGAACCAGGATACATTATAAGATTTTATCCAAATTTGGTAAGATATAATGAGGTTTTTTCAAAAGGTATGATGTGCTTCAACTCTTAAAAGAGAGATCACATTTATAGATTCTATAAGCAGAGGCCTACAAGTTAGACTAGGTTTAATTAGGCTCTTAGAGTACAAAGAAGAAGGCAAGTCGACTCATGGAAGCCAAAGGTGGTAAGTATGAGTCATGATGAGATGAAAGTCAAAGTAATTTATTTTCCATGGTGGATAATACTATAGAAGGTGATTAATGCTAAGAGTTTTCATCAACTGCTCATGTTGTGAATGAAGAGACCAAGCTCAAGAAGAAGACCAAGGTACCGGTTGAGGCTAGTCCTGAGATGTGTATGGATCCAAGTGAACATATTGGTATTGTTGAGAAAGTTTCATATAAAAAATATCAATTATCTATACCTAGAGATGAGGTTCCAAAATGCAAGGTTGATGCTTCGAATGAAAAGGTATGTTAAGATTCCATAGTTGCTCCATGTGTTGTCAATTCTATCTTATAAGAGGAGAGTGATATAGCAAAGGAACCAATTTCCATAGTTAAAACTAAAGATAAGAATTAAAAAAGTAATAAGTCTTATATATAAGAGGATTCCATTGGTTCCTAAGGAGATGTGGGCCATTCCTATATTCACTTTGTTTTAGAGGATAGTGGTGCAAAGGATGTCTCTATCTATGCTTCTTAAGAGACTCCTTATAGTGGAGAAGCAAGTTTTTATGTGGTGATATTCATAAGGTCATAAAAGTCTAGAGATGAGTATTTTCATTTGGAGCAGGTATGTCTAGGAGGAACATTTGTTGTGATAATGTCATGATGTTGATAGCTTTATATGGTCAGTCTACATGGTCAGAATGGTTGTTTCTAAGTGGCATAATGAGATTGATAAAATGTCAAGATGATATTTTTGCATAGAAATTTATATTTGCCTTATTCTAGCATGTTTCAATTGGTTTTGTGGTTTGAAGGTATGTTGAAGTTAAATTAGATATTTTTGTTTCCTCTCAAGTTTCCCAATTTATGCTTAAGAGTATAAAAGCCTAAAAAATGGGTTATATTATGTATGGGTTCCCAGCGGTATGGAAGCTCAAATATTGGTCCAAAATTGTGTAATGGTTGTTTCTAGGTGTGTAATAATTTTTAGGTGTGTGTGTCAAGTAGAAGGTGTTGTGTTGACCTCATTTATTTTGAGATTCTAGGGTTTAGGGCTCTACTAGAAAAGTGATTTGCCTTGTTAATTATGGTTTTAGACTTATTAATATGTTGAATGGGCCAAATGGGTTTTCAAATCAATCTTCACAATGATTTTAAGGTGTGTGGTTCTCAATTTATTCAAGTTTTTATCAAATTGGAGGCCTAATTAGGTATTAGGTTTGTGAAGGAATTATGTTTAAAAGGATGATCTAGTTGTTTCAAATTGGTGTGCTTAAAATTGCATATGAGATTGATCTCGATATGAATTTTTAGGTCCTAAATATGTGTCTCTTGAAAGTCGTGAGCTCTACAACTTCCAAGTAGGGTTATAAGGAGTCTAGATAGGCCTAGTCTTGAAGATGTGATTTTTGTTTAGATTCTCAAAAATATCAAGGTATGTGTGTTTCAATAAGAGTTATTCAGTTGTTTTTTATCATGTTTTCTATTTGGTGAGTGGCATGAAGTTCTATTGGTAGTCTTGGAAGTGTCTTAAGAAAGAAGGCTAATGAGCCTATGTTGTGGTTCCTCATGGTGTGTGGAGATATGAAAATGATCAAGTGATGTAATTTATCAAATATTTTAGGGATATTCTCTCTCATATGTTTCTTGAAGATTTATATTAGTTTGTAGTGCATGGTTAATAAGTACAAGGTGGTATGCACAGAGTTAGGGGGATCTAACTCAAGTAGCTTGAAAGACTTGAGGAGTGTGGTATGATGTAAGGGGAAGCATATGTGAGATGTTTCAATAAAATTGAATATGTGGTTATATATTCTACATATGTTATTTCAATAAATATCAATATGATGACTTGATCAAACCTAGTTTTTTCTGGGTGTTCTTTCTTAATTGGTTGTAGTGCTTAATTGAAGTGAGTATTGACATGGAGAAAGAGGAAGTTATCAAGGTAAGAAGAGGTAGTATCAAGGTAAGGGGGAGTTTGTATCATCTTTATTCTATGGTAATTTCTTATTTTTATTGTCTTTTTAGGTCCTCAAGATCAGTTGGTTCCCACTTTGTCATTATATCAAAGGGGGAGAAAGTTCCTATTGTGGGAGCTTCAAGAGAAAGTAGGTGAGTTGAATGACGTTTGTTGAAATAAATGACAAAGTGGGAGATTGTTAGAGAGTTATAAATTATTTAATTAAGGTGTCTTATTGAGTGTATGAAGTGCTTTGATAGCCTAAGTAACAATGACAAAGTGTATAATGTGTTTATCCTAGTGTGCTTAAAGGAGGCTTGTTTGTTCTTTAGTTTTAGCATGATTAGAGATATTTAGGGATGAGTATGGAATATTTATCATGTGAAAGGGGTCATATAAGAGGTTTTATATGCTTTGATTTCTTATGTTCATGAGTTTATTTCATCTAGTAGATCATTGTTTTCATCTAGACATTTTAGGTGTAATGGTAAAAAATCTAAGTAGGCAGTTTGCTAACATCACCATTGCCACTTATGGATGATTCATGGGATTTGGTCATTTGTTTGTGATAACATTAATCCCTATTTTGTATGATCTAAGTCTTATGTCATGCAACTAAGCACAATCAAAGATATGTGGGTGAAAATTTGGACTCCTAGGCAGTTTGATAGTGTTTTCCCATAGCCAAATTTGCATGAGGTAAGAAAGAGCCAAGTAAGAATTTTGATAATGACATATATCACATGTGTGGATGTTTTAAAATAATTTTATAATATGCACCAAGTTATATTTCATGTGATGTAACATGAAAAAAGATATGCATGTGCAAATTTGGGCTCCGAGGCATCTTGATAGTGTTTTCTATGTTCAAATAGAGCCAAGTAAGTAGTTTTTTAATTTCATCTCTCACACATGTGAAGGTTTAAAGGGAATATTTATATATTTATGGAACACCCTATGTGATAAGATCTTATTTTATAGATTTTAGATCACATGACTAAGCACAATGAAAGTTATCCAAGATCAAAGTTGCCCACATGGACAAATTCTAAGCATATTTGGCTTTGTGACAAAAAAAATTGATAAGGCATTTTAATGGTGATATATCTCAATCATATGAAGTTTCAAGATAATTTTTATATATGTTTGGATTCATATTTTAAAGGTGATCATATGGTCTAAATTTTATATCATGCATCTAAGTGCATAAGAAGTTATTAAGGTTCAAAGTTGGCTACTCATGTAGATTACAATGGTTCCTATCCTTAGTTGATTTTGAAAAAGTTAAAGTTCATGAACAAATATAGATCTAACGGTTCATGGAAAATCATACACATTTATATAATGGTATGTGTTGAGTCAAATAGGTCAAAGTGTTTGAGTTTTAATGTCGAGCAAAGGTAAAGGATAAGGATCTAATGGTGAGTATGTGTTCATATAGATTGATCAAATGGTGAGTGCTATAAGATAAAGACCGATCTGATCCATAGAGATCGATGGTGTTCATTGAGCCAAGATTACAAATTTTCATGAGATGATGTCAACTATCTGAGGTTTAACTATAACCATTTGAATTTTAATATTTGAATTTTACAAAGGGAAAAAATTAGTGCTCTATATTTTGTCCATAACTTTTGATCCAGGATTAATTCAAAGTACTATGAAAAGCAAAGTTGAAGAGGACTCCATGGTGCATTATGAAGGATTGACAAATTATATGCATTATGAACAAAGTATTAGAAGGTGATTGTATGTTCACTCATAATGATTGTGTGTATAGAGAGTTATTTGAGCAAATTATGCTTAAGCAAAAGGGTAGTGTGATGGTTGTTGGCACTTAAGGAGGACCTATAGACCATGTTGAATGGTTCAATGCATTTTTAAAGTGTTCTTATGTTTTATTTTACTCAAATATGTGTCAAAGATTTGAATGGGTCTCCATAAGACCTAAAAGTGACTTGGGCCTATTTGAAAATGGATTGTGCTTGAGTGTGACCCATGTGAGATGCCTTAAGGGTGAAGGCATGTATTATGGCTGATAAGAAATATTATGATCTTGTTAATTAAACATTTCTCTATATACAATGAAATCAAAGATGATGATTTCTAGAATTTTAGTGGAAGACTTTGTGAGATAAGTACAAGTCATATGTGAGAGTTATGGAGCGAAGGAGAGGTAGAGTGCCCAGTTGGATGAGTTGATGAGTAAATCAAATTGAGGACTATTTGTATGACCTATAGGTCATATTTTTTATGTCTAAATAGTGTTATTGTAGTTTTAGGATATGTGAAGAGGTTTGAGTGTGCATATGAGGATAGTTTGAGTGAAGGAGAGAGATTGTGGCACGCCTATGTGATAGGCATGTATGAGATAGAGAGAGAGTTTATACAAGAGTTAGAAATCATAGATCCATCATCAGATATTGAAGACATCAGTTCTAAGGTATAGGTTTTCAAAGGAGGGTCTAAAGGAATTAATATTCCTTAGGGGTAGTTACTCCTTGTGAAATAGGTGTTTCACTAAATACCTTTGCTCAGGAGGATATCATCAAGGTTTATTGATATGAAATAGTTGATCAGTATCTAGTTTATAATTTTTTATAGGATAGTAGTCCATGTGTTACAAAATTGAGAGTGGGTTTTATTCCTTATGAGGGTTTCCCATAGGAACTATGTGTTATTTTTTTGATCTTGTGTATGCATTGAATAAATGAGCTCTCTTGTTAATTTCATTTGATCAATTAGATATATGTTGATTGGTTAATATTTTAAATGACTATAATTAGAATTGAAATATCTAGGCTTTCACCCCCCCCCCCTCTTAGTGATTATACCTCAAAAAAATAGTAGTCTTTATCTAGTAATATAATGCATGGGTTCAATCAATGTCTAAATTTCATAGGTTTTCTAGTTTTTCCTCCAACCAAGTTATGAATTCCATCCTTCATGGATAGAAATAATAGTACTCTAATTTAGATAACCAAGTAGCTAATATTTTAGGCAATTCACACCAAAATATTTCATATATTTCACTATAGATATGCTCTTCAATAATTTCCACCACATTTTTGCCTATTATTATTGCTTATTCTTCAAAATAAATTTGAATCCTTTCATCAAGACATCTCTTTATATCCCTTTGTCCTAGAAACTATCTCAACATGTTTAATAAAGTTCCACGTTCACAACACCATTGTTAGTATAAGTTCCTAGAAACCCTTCAAAACATGTGAATTTGGGGATACCTTGCATATACATAACAAAAGAACACAGTCAAAACCATATTCAGATTTAAGGTATTCATTAAACACATTAAATAAATTTAAGTGCAAGTAACATAGGTTTATTAAATTATTTATGATCTGGCATATACTTATATAATAAATAGAGTAAGGCAAAAAAAGTACTCACTATGTACATAACAATGATAAAATATATTTAAGAAAACCATTTAAAAATAGGTTTTTAATCTCTTTCACATTTATAATCATATACAATTACACATAAGTTTTATATATAGAGTTTTACTCGGCACTATCTCTTCATATTCTAGCATTTTGACATGCCTGAAAAGAAGTGATTATTCACATTATGTCATCTATCCTTATGATTTACAAAGGTCAAATACATACAAAATATTATACAAATGACAAAATATATCAATTCACACATATTTTCATTAAATATACTTTGAAATTTTATTAATCCCTATTCTTCGCCCAACACTAGTTTTAGTACGATGTGCAAGGCATACATTCTAAAATTAAGGGATTATAGCCTAATTTATAAAATTTCATGATGACATTAAAGAATTTTAATTAAAACCAACCACTTATCACCATTGCATAACCCCAACAAGGTGGATCTTCTGACCATCCCAATCCTAATCCAAGTACTTCATAACCAAGGAACATGATGCCAAAATTGGAAATGTGAAAGTTCAATAAAAAAATGTCCAATCACCTGGATCAACCAAATAGATGATTTTTTTATATAAATCATATCCCATGTATAAAAAATGTGTTCATGGCATCTTTATATCTATAACAATAAAAAATAATTTGGTATCATTGGTTGTGCACTGAAAAGAAGAAGGCACTCAATCTCACCTAGGATGATTTTATAGAGTTGCAAATACACTATAGAAATAATGTGAGTGATAAACACTTTATCCAATTATAAAATTGAGACCAATAATGGATCTCAAGGACTATATTCATCAATTTTAGAACATATCCTTTTATGTGGACAACATTCCTAAGGAGTACCTAAATGACTTATTTCTTGGAAGTCTCAAACACCACATTGAACATGAGGTATGCATGTTTAATACACTTACTATCTATAAATATTTTCAAATGGCTCATAATATATAGGGGAAAAAATTATCGAACAAGTGGCAATCATTCACCAACTTCAAAGATCAAAGAAGCCCATCACAATCATTTCCTTAGTGTACAAGATTGACCCCTTGGTAAATTGAAGAGAAGAGTACAAAAGGGGTTTTGGTTATGATATCAAGTAGATAAAAGGACATAAATGTGTTGAGGATAAATTATTCTTCATTTAAGATTTTAATTATGTGGCCTCAAGGGAAGTTGAAGAAGAGATAGAAAAGGTACCTAAAGATTCCCAACCTACAATCTCAGGTCATGCACTTTCAGGTATTAGCACTCCTCAAACCCTTAAGGTTGTGGATTTCCTTAATAAATATAAGTTTATAAATTTTATTGAATTATGGAGTACACATAACATCATCAATAGTAATTTATCTACTCATTTAAACTATTTCATTTATCTAACTCTAGAATTTTAGGTCATGATTGCAGATGGTGGCACAATAAATTGTTTTTGGAAATGTCATAGTATTAAGTTTGATATGGGATAATACATGTTATATTATCATATGTTTTTTATTACTATGGGTGGGGTAGACTTTTTTTTGGGATTCTAATGGCTCACAACCTTGAGAATAATAGAGATTAATTTCTAAGAATTGTACATGTACTTTCATTTAGAAAGTTAGACATTTGAACTACATGTTTTACGAGTAAAATATCAATAATTGGTTAATTTGTATCAGATGACAAAGATTCTTATATAATGGACTAAATTATTTGTATCCCATTTGTTTTCCATTAAAGTTCAAAAAACAAATAATTCTACCCATCATGATCTCTCGATGATTATTGATAACCACCCAAAAAAAATTTGGTGCCATGCCAAAAAGACAACCACCAAGAAGAGAACATGATATTGTTATTTTATTGGTTCCTAGGAGTCAACCACCAAATATCAGGCAATATAGATATCCCTATGCCTATAAGAGTGAAATTTAAAATATGTTATAAGAGATGTAGGAGGAAGGTATTATCAGAGATAGCCAAAGTGAATATTCATCTCTGGTGGTCATGGTGCATAAGAAGGATGAAACTTAGAGGATTTGCCTAAAATACAAAGAAATCAACAAATGTATCATCAATGATAAGTTCTATATTCTGGCAATTGATCATTTTCTAGATGAGTTACATGGTGTTGTTTATTTTATAAAACTATAACTTTGTTCTAAGTACAATCAAATTCAAATTAGAGATGAGGATATCCTTAAAAAAACTTTCAAAAATCATAAAGGTCATTATGAGTTCGTAGGCATGCCTTTGGGTCTCAAAAATGCACCATCTACATTTTAGAGTTTGATGAACATTATTTTTAGACCTTTTTTGAGGAAATTTAAGTTGGTTTTTTTTATGACATTTTAATATACAAAAAAACTCTAGAAGAACATTTGGAACATGTTAAATGGGTTATATTAGTTTTGGAATGATATTATATTTATGCAAAGCCTTCAATATGTGATTTTAAAATCTAAGAGGTGGAGTATTTAGGTTATATTTTTTCATATGAAGGAATCAAAGTAGACCTTAAGAATATCAAAACTATTATTGAGTGGAATCTAATAAAAACCCTCAAGTATATCGAAAGTTTTTTGTGGCTAATAGGTTACTATCTCATATTTGTGAGAAATTATCACAATATAGTGTAGTCATCTAAAAATGACACTTGAGAGCTAAGAGTGTTACTTGAAACACCCATTATTATTTTATCCCTACACTTATCTTAGGGCCTATCTAGACACTTATCAATCCTTAATACATGCCATAGACATCCCTAAACATCCCTAAATTAGTCCCAAACACTTATTTTAGTATCTTGGCCCCTAGTGCCTTAGGTTTTTCCACCTAAATGCTAGCATAATAATTTAGACAGTAGCACTAATGGTGTTAGTGTCCCAGTTCAGATGTTATTATCCTTTTCCCACCTTTGACCACAAATGGATATATTTTCAAATCAAAAACTACCTAGGTTTAACGTTGACCCCTTTTAAGACACATATAAGAACTAGAATAATATATATACATGACTTTTATCCCTTTATCCACTAAATATAAATTAGATGCAAATTAAAAAAAAAAACTCAAAACAAGTTATCCATAATCAAGGTTATCAATCCCTATTCTACCTTACCTCTGCATATAAGTCATCTATAACATTCCCAAACTTAGATTACTTAGATTTCTAGTTTCAATATCCACTCAAAATCACTCAAATTAACATTCATACTAGCTTCACTTTCAGTTGCACACCAACACTTAGGTTGAGATATCTACATTAGGATTGATCCATATTGATATTTTTGTCCCAAAAATATCAAAACATCAAGTACCCTAAGTGATACCCCCTAATTTTTTGAAAAAAATACCTTGAATTGATCCAAAGATAACTTTTCTTTTGTATTATGAAATCTATAACTCTACCTATAATTTTCAATTTACAAAATTACAAATTGCTTCCTAAGTTCTAGATCCCATAATACATTAACTGATAGAATCTAGAGTTCTAAATACAATTTGTAATTTTCAAAATTGTAAATTGCATCCTAAGCTCTGGATCCCACAATACACTAACTAGTAGAATCCATAAACCCATTTACAATTTGAAATTTTTCAAAATTTCAAATTATAAGTAGAGTTCTAATTCCCATAAACCAAACACCCCACAAAATCTAGAACTTGAACTATAAATTACAATTTTCAAAATTGTAAATTACAGTTGGAGTTGTGCTTCCCGTGAATAACTAAGCTTGTAGAATCTAGAATCCCAAGTACAATTTGAAATTTTGAAACATTAAAAAATATTCTTCGAGTTTTGCTTTCCCATTTCTAAAGAGGTCAACCCATACTTCCCTTGGAATCTATAGGTCAACATGTAATTTGCAAAATTGCAAAATTACATGAGGAATCTGAAGTTCTGCCAACTAACTCCCTGAGTGCATTAATTATAGGGATTTTAATGTATAAATAATGGAAATTTGGGGATTTTTTAATTATTTAATTTATAATTGATATTTTAATCTCTAATAGTGATGCCAATCCATGACTTTTCATCTTCAAGCTATAATAGCGATGCCAAGCCATGACTTTTCACCTATAATCTCGAGCCACATTTACAAATAATGCCATGATGACCCTTTTCCACCCCTACATGGTATTTCCTTGGTCTTCTTTGCATTTTTTTCCATCATTTCCTACAATTTGAATTTTTAAATTATTTTCATTTCCCTCAAGGTTTGAATACGATTATTTAAAGGTTTTTATTACATAGGCATTGTCTGGTTTTAGGGTTTTCTCATATTATTGTCAATTGTGAGGTTTGTATCCCAAGAGGTCATTTTTCCAATGCATTATCCAAGCAACAGAGATCCTAGGTTTCCCAAATTTCATCATGAAAGCCTTAGTATTTTCTCCCAATATTTCACATTCAAACCTAGGTTTTTTTCCAAATTTAAGACTAGATGAATATACTCATGTATATTCACACAACTAGAGAATATTCCCTACAAGATACCTCATAGTCCCTATGGACTTTGGACTTACAAGGGACACCTCCCATTGCTATTATTTTAACCTATTTTAAACACCTCCTATCTCCATGGGATTATCCATTATTTTAAGCACCTTCCATCCCCATGACATTTTAACCTATTCAAAATAGTTACATTTTAACATTCTTTTTGCTCAAAACACTTCCCAGTTCCATAGAGTTTTCACCTAATCATAACAACTATATTTTCCCATAGAATTTTTACCTACTTAGATAACCTCCAATCTCTATCAAATATTCTACCTATTTCAAGCACCTACAAATCCCACCATCTCTTATAGTTGGTTTTCACTAAGCATTCTCTCTAGAATTCATGTCTAAGAAGGAGATGAAGTTCAAATCAAAAGGATCTAGGGTGACTCTTAGTTTGGACTCCAATAATACTAAGATCATTGATATAGACCTAGGTCATATTTACCTAGGGGACTTCTAGACCTAGATAAATGTAGAGTTCAAGAATGATTGGATCTAGGGTATTTATGACTTTGGATTGCCACAAGTAGTAGTTTTCCCCCTGATGGTCCAAATCCCTAAGCTAGTGATGACACTATTAAATCACTATGATGCTAACAAAAGAGAGTTCCTAAATGACAAAGGGGAAAGGATTCTAAATTTTGACCCATATTTCATTGATTCAGTGTTTGTAATACTATAGTTTAAGAGTTATCTATATATAAATCTAGAAACATCCCAACAATTTTACCAAGACAATAGAGAGGGATGTCAAATAATTATAAATAAATAATGTCTTAAGACCCCCAAGGATGCCTCCACTATATTTCCATAGATAATGGAAAGAATAGATTCTAAGGATGAGGTTAGGGACATAATCATATTATTTCACAAGATTACTAGTAGTCCTAATGCAAAGAGCTTATAAGAGTAGATGTATCAGTACATTTTGGTTATTTTTCATAATTCACAATACATGCACTAGGCATAACTCATCAATAATTCCCTCCAAAATCCATTGATGGAGGTGTAAATAATATTTAAATTCTATATGACCTCCTACCCTGTATACATATTAGCTAAAGGATGAGCCTTTCCAAGCCTCAACACAATACCTAGTGAGGCAAGTAGATTGTATAAATATTATCCTAACCTCACTTTAAAGGCCAGTAGGCAATACTTTAGGAGGGTCAATGATGTTTTCATATATTGCATCATAATAATGTTTGACAAAGAGCTTGGGATAATGATATTCTTAGATGTAGTAACTATAGAAATCACCCAATGGGACTCCTACTTGATTCAGTTCCCCACCTATTCCTATATCAGGGTATACAAACTCAATGGCTTCCCTTACACACTCCAAGATGTGTTAGTGATAAGTTATCATTAATAGATCTAGTAAGACAACTTTTGGAAACTCATAAGCTTATATCCAATAAACACAAGTTGGGAATTCATTTCCCAATCAGTATAGGTAGATACACATGCCCTTCCTTGCTCAAAGCCAAGTGTGTTGAGGCATAAATGACATATATGACAGTAATGGATTTGGAGTTAAGTCTATACTATGATGTTTATGGTAATATCACTAGCACCTTGGTAATATATACATATTCCCATGTTTCATATTTTGAAGATTATTGGGAGGATTTAGATGATGAAGAGAAGGTTAGATTTAAGGACCATACTAGAATAACCTTGGATTAGGTCAAATATTTTGATTTGGACCCAATCCCCAAGGACTTGGTCGATGATGAGTCCCTAGTGGAAAATAATTAATATGAGTAAATCATCACTCAACCCCTTTTAGTAATAAGGTGGTCAGTCCCTAAATCTCTCTCTTTGATAGATCGAGTGACACATGTGATCAGCAAAACACTAAATTGGCTTAAGATTAAAGGGGTTCAAGTGACCAAGGATACAGTGAGTATAACAAAGAATTTACTGAAGCTCAAGGATCAAGAGATTTTACCATCATCAAAGGGACCTAGTGTTATAATGGGAAAGTAATCATAAAGGATAGTGATCTCTCATAAGAAGAAGAATAAATTTAAGGCCAAAAAGGGGTAATCTAGTAAAGATGGATTAGTAGTGGACCAACCATTCATCATCTCCTATGAGGACATAGTTTTAGTTGGAGCATATACAAATTTAACCCCCATATCAGTCATAGTGACAACCCCTATCTCTATAGTTCAACCCCCACCTATTTACATTGTTCCTATAGCTCTAACACCTCCATGTCTTATCTCCACTCCCCCTACATCTCAAGTGACTCCACCCTTTATTCCTACCACTTTACCCACAATAATAAGTCCATTATAACTAGTACAAGCAATTCAAGTGGATATTTAGGGTCCCCTTTTAGTGGATACTCAAATTTCCACTCTACTTTTCCTTCCCCTAATTTTACTCTCTCCTTCCATTCCATCCCCATTGATTTGTAACATAACTCAATAGTATTCATCCATGGACTCAATCATGACTCAAGTTTTTTTGGTCATCCCAACTCTTAGGATAAGTAATAATTCACCTTCGTCCCCTTTCATCTTTCCTACATTACCACCCCTAAGTTGTCTAACCCATTTGATTAACTCATTTAATGTTTTGGCTTACACACTTCCACTAGTCCCTAAGTTCTGAGTCCTTGTGTCTACCTCCCCATTAGTATCACTTCCACCTCCTACACCCATAATAGACACAAATGGTCCCATTATCCCCAAATCTTCACTTCCATAGTTAACCCAACCCCTTTAGTGGAGATAGGGGAGAAACAAGTCCTTGATACAAATGTGGATGCATAGCCTATAGATAGAGATTAAATTCCATAGACATTTATCAAGAAATCAATGACAACATCAGCACAATATTCAACACTTATCATAGTACCTACTAGTGTAGTAACTTTAGCTATAGATTCCCAAGTGATAGTGTCTACATAGTATGATGTTATACCTACTTGGTTAGCACAAGTAATGGGGAAGAAACACAAGCAAATGATTTCCCCAAGTACACTAGATTTTGGTCTTTTAGACATGTAAAATAAATCCAAGACTACTCCTTGGAACTTCTCAAGAATATTGTGTGACTCAAAATGATAAAGATATGTGGAAATTATAATCCCCCCACCAAATAAATAAATAAAAGATCTAGTGGTGGGGGACTATCAGGTATCAAAGTTTCACCTTAGATGTCTTACAAGGGAGGGGTTGAAAAATGATGTTTAATCCCACATCAAATCCCTCTTTGATAAAATAGATAGTGACAAGGTCACTAAGGATGAGTTCAAAAACAAGGTTAAATAACTTATGGCTACAATAAATAAATTCATAGATCCCAGTGGTCCATTAGCAAAACCTGAACTAGTATAACCAGTCACCTAGATCATGGATCAGGCAACACTTGATGCAGTGATAGAAATTGCAAGCATCAAAAGGGATACTAAGGAATGGTCAGAATAGATCATCTCCAAAGGTAATAAGATTATTGATATGATAATGAGCCATTATGCAGTTTTGAGGGAAAGAAGGGTCACATTGAGAGGATTATTAAACAATTATAAGGGAGAAATAGAAAGTTTGAATCTTTACTATACCAAATTGATAGTTATAGACTTGATTATCATAGATATCCTCCTTTCTTAAAATATACTGAAAATTGTGGAGAGCAGGAGGATTTAGATAGAGCTACATAATTTAGGATAAATTTACTCAAAGATGTTTTACGTAAGACCAAATTTGCCTATGATAAGGCCATTGACATGTTGTATGACATAGTGTAATTATTGAGTAAATTGTCATGCAGGCCAATAGATTATGAATATAAACTCCTTTTAGTAGAATAGGTTTAGAGAAAATTCAAATAAATGGTAGAAAAGGAATCTACTAAAAATATTATCTTTATCTTGAGCTCTATCTATAGTATCATAACATGTTGGATAAGATGGGTAAAGATATGCAAGAAATCAAGACTTTGAGGAGGTAAATTTTAACACATTGGCATATTATGAGATTACCAACCTCTACTCTTTTGGTATAGATGAAGAGAGAATCTAGGATATTTTCAAGACTTTTGATGCATATGTTCATAAATTATAGGCCTAGAAAGATAAAGAGGCAAAAGAAGTATTGGAAATTGATTAATTCTTTCTATTGAAAACATTCTTATATATTATATTCTCATTATTGTAAAAACATTATAAAGTTGCAAATCATATCTTGTAAATTATAGCTATCTATTTGATAGCTCTTTTTGAGAAAAATCCATGTGTATTTTACACTTTCTATTTTGATAGGTTAGAAATTGTAAAGGGAAGACTTGAAAATTACACTTTTCATTTTTGACAAGTTAAGTTGTAAAAGCACATATTGGAAATTGTAATTCCATTTTTGGTAAAGTGGTATGACATGTAAGTTGTAAAAGTCTCTATTGAAATTTTTGTCCCAAAAATACCACTACATATAACACCCTAAGGGAGACCCCATTTATTTTTTAGGAAAAACCTTGAATCCTTTAAAAAACCCATCTTTTCCTTCACCTTGTAGACTCTGGAACTTTGGATGTAATTTGTACTTGTGTAAATTACTTCATGGGTTCCTATTCCATGAAGCACTAAAAACCCACAAAATTTAGAACTAACCATGCACTTTACACATTATCAATGCAAAATGCATGGTGGGATCCAGATCCCACCATGCACCCATCCAACCTGGCATGCACTTTGCACATTTTCACAAATGTGTAAAGTGCATGAAAAGATCTTGATCTTACCAAACCTTTAATAACCCCTTCCATGGAATTTAGAACTTAAAGTACACATTGCATGTTTACAAACTTCAAAGTGCACTAAGGTCTCTATGTTCTACCAAACACTTACATCTCAAGACATGAAACCTCAAGTGTACTTTACATATTTCAAACATAAAAAGTGCTTTGTGGGTTATGCCTCCTACCAAAGCTTATCACCCCATCCATAAATAGTGGACCTCATCCAAGTAGGTCCAAACTCTGCCAACCCACTAAGTCTCCTCTTGTAAAATGCAAAACCTAAAGTGCACATTGCACATTTTCAAACATGAAAAGTATACATCAAGTCCCTCTTCCTTCTAATCTTAATCTTCCCATAAAAAGTGTACCTCCTTCAAGTAGGTCTAACCTCTACTACCAACCACCTAAGCTTACATTAATTATAGGGTTTTCTATGTACACTAAGTCATGTTTTTCAAAGTGTTATCATTTGTTAAGTAGTTAATTACATTTTAGAGCTCTAATAATGACCTTGCCACACAAGAAAGCTTCGATCCATGTGTTGACAATTACCTAAAAATTCTAATCATAGTGTGATTCAACCTTCCACATCATCCTCCCTTACTACACAATACTTTCCTTGTGTTTTCCACATTTTTCAATCATTTTTGAAGCTTTTCCCTGGTCATTTTATGTTTCTTGTGAGTGTTTTAGATTAAACTTCTCTTAGGGTTACTAGTTAGGGATTTGTTTTGAAAAGGTTGTTTTATACTCTTGGGTTGAAATCATGTGTCTAAATAATCCTTTAGGGTTATTATAGGGTTTTTTATTCTTGAAAACTTCATCTCAATGGTTTTTCAAACCCTGCATATACCATTATCTTTAAAAAACCCTCATTTCCCACTTAAAGATTTCCACATTCAAAACTAGGGTTTCCCCAAGTGAATATTTCAAGCATATACTTCATTTTTTTTTTTTTAAATAATGAATAATCCATATATATTCCCCCAACATCCTTGCAGACACTGGACCTACCTTAAACACTTAAGAAGCCCCAAGTTTTTTAAGCACCACAGGGAGTGGACATGCTCCAAGCACCTTCTACTTCTGTTAGAGATCTAATGTGCCTCAAGCACCCTTAACCCCAACCAAGCTCTTTTACATCATAGAGAGTGGACCTACCTCAAGTACATCCCACTCCCACCAAAAACCTAATATCCCTTAAGCACCATGGGCATTGGACATGCCCTGAGCACTTCCAAGTTTTACAGGAGAATACAAGTGCTCCAGACACCTACAAGTTTTGCCAGCTCTCACAATTGGTTTCTTAAAAGTAATAACTTTAATTTCCATTCCTCCCAAGGAAATGAAGTTCAAATATAAGGGCCCTAGAGTGACTTCTTGTTTGGAGTCCAATATGGCTAAAATAATAGATATGGATTTAGTTCACATTGACCTAGGAGATTTTTCGGCTAGGATAGGTACAAATTTCAAAAGTGAATGGATCTAGAGTATCTATGACTCTAGTTTGCCACTTTCCTCTTTCTATTAAAATCCTTGAGTTGATCCTCATAATGGCTCAACATTATGACCTTGATAGGAGACAAGTCTTCATTAATAAAGGGGAGAAATTTTTAGATATTGATCTTGAATTCATGACATAGTGTTTTCCATCCCTAAGCACAAGAATTATTTGGATATAACTCCACAAACATTTGCATATTTTTATGAGGATAAGGATGGATGTCAAAAGATAATTAACAAATAATGGCTCAAGATTCCCAAGCATTCCTCCAATAGATATCTCAAGACTATGTATAGATCCGATTTCATAAAGGAGGTGGGAGATATCATAACACTACTACACAAAGTCACTAGCAATCCCAATGCCAAGTGTTATCAGGCCTAGATATACTAGTATATTTATATCATCAAAGAAAATAAGTAGTAGATACATTAGGACCAATTAGTAATCGATTCCCTCCACAACCAGTTGATGGAGGTGTAAATGATAAATAAGTTTTATATGACATCATATATTATCTATATCTTGGCCAAAGGAAAATTATTCTTGGGCCTTAATACAGTCCCTAAAGAGATAACTAGAGTCTATAGCTACTACCCTAACCTCACATTGTAGGCTAGTATACAATAATTTATGAGGGCTAATGATGCTTTCATTTACAACATCATTATTATATTTGATCAAGAGCTTGGGAAAATAAGGTTCTCCCAAGAAACAAAAGATGAGATTACCAAATGGGGTTCCTTCATATAATTACCCACCTACTCATATATTAGGGAAAATGGATTAAATGATTATTTTTACACACTTCCTTGGTATGTGAGTGATAGATGGGAATTATTGGAGTTAGATAACTTGTGGATACAGATAAGATCCTTTTAGATAGACACGAGATAGGGATACATTTCCCTATTTATATTGGTCATTATACATGCCAATCTCTTTTGAAGGCTATAACTACAGAGGTAGAGATGTGCTAGGTAACATTGAAGACTCTAAAGTCTAGACCTTACTTTGACCAATAAAGTAATCTCACCACCACACTAAAGCTAGAAACATATGAGTATGTGATGTATTATGAAGATTTTTGGGAAGACTATAATGGTGAATAAATGATCAGAACGAGGGACTATTATAGGATGTCCCTATAGCAAATAAAAGACTATGATCTAGAACTAGTCCTTGATGATTTTGTGGATGAAAAATCTAGAGTAGATCCTATCTATCTCACATAGATCATTATTATACCTTTACTACTAATGATGTGATCAGTCCCTAAATCCTTCTCTCTGTTCAATAGAACATCCCTTGTTATTAATAGGACTAATAATTGGCTAAGAATCAAGGGCATGCAAGTCACAAGAGAAATAATAGGGGTTAAGTTGAAGCTATTAAAGATCAAATTAAGAGGTTTCATTCATTTAGAAGAGGACCCCAGTGAATCAAAAGAATAACCTAATAAAAGAAAGAAGAGGAAGAAGACAAAGGTAAATAAAGGGGAATCAAGTAGATAAGGAGAATTTATAGAAGAACTGATTAATATTTTAGTTAAGGACACAGTAAAAGCACAAGGGTCTATAGATTCTAATCACATATCCCTAACTCCCATTTCCATTACTTCCCCTTCTCTTATGCATATTGTACATGAGGTTTCAACACCTCCACCAGTTTTCTCCACTCCTCAAGCATCTCAGGTTCCCATTGTTCCATGAGTTTCAACTCTACCACCTCCAATTTTAACTCCTCCACTTATCTCCCCTTCACCTACCACTCCACCCACCTCAATAATCCAAGTGTAATTAGCATAAATAAGTTAAGTGGACACTCAAGGTCCCCCTATAATTGAATTTCAAGTTTCCACTTCACTTTCCTTTCCTCCCACTACACATTCCCCATTTGATCCACTCCCACTTTCCATTCCATTTACAATTCCTTCCATTTCATCACCATTAATTCCCAGCACCACCTAAAAGTGCATTGTCATGGATTTAGTCATCTTGACTATGGTTTTATAGGCCACCTTAACCCCTAAGGTAAGTGATATTTCCCCTTCATCTCAACCCACTATTTTTACATCACCAACCCTGAGTGGTCCTACATAGCTAATTGACACATTTAGTACTTTGGCTTCCACCCTTCCACTATTTCCAAAATTTATAACCTATGTTCCCATTCCATATTCCACTCCCCTAATAGGCATAGTTACTTCTTTTGATTTCACTCCCCCTATTCCCATTGTTTCATCTATACCATTAGTTGAGATTAGAATAGCTTAAACACTTGATGCAGATATTGGTTTGAAAACTATTGATGAGGGAGGATCCCCACATTCACCTCCTAAACAATCAATGGTATCATCTTCTTAGGAATCTCCCTTTGTCATAATAGTAGTTAGTGTAGCTATATCAATTATAGATTATTTTGTGACTATGTTAGATCAATAGAAGGCTACCCCTCTTTGGTTAGCCCAATCAGTGAGTAAGAAATGGAAAGTAATGATTGATCCTAGCACTTTAGACTTCGGTATGTCAAAATTCAAGAAGAAATAAAAACCCACTCTCAAGACCCTCTCAAGGAAGTTCATTAATGATAAGGGAGAGAGATGTGTTGAAATTGTAGTTCTTACACTAGACAAATCAAAAGAAAATCTTATGGTGGAAGATTATCAAGACTATCATATATCCTTGGTTGGCAGACAAGATAAGGGTTCGATCACAATGTGTAGATAATTATCAACTCTCTCTTATATATAATTGATCGTGATAAAGCCACCAAGGATGAGTTGAAAATAAAGGTTGATATATTGACCAAATAACTCAACCAATTCATAAAGCCCAGTGAAACATCATAACAATCATAGGTAGTGTAGCCAATCAGTCCAAATCAAGCTACAATTAATTTTGTATGAGAGATTTCTCACATGGGAAGGGATAAAAAATAATGGTCTAAGGAACTAATCATAAAGGGTAACAAAATTCTTGTATCCATGATGGAGTATTATGGAGTCATCATGGAGAGAAAAGAAATTTTCAATGAATAGATTAATAGCTATGAAAGAGAGATTTAGCTCTTAAATATGTATTATCCCAAATTAATACTTATAAAATCAATTGACATGAATACCCTTCTTGATGAGAAAATATTAAAGGATGATGTTGAGAATGAAAAACTACATAGGACTACTCAATTTTAGATATGAGTATTGATAGAGTCTATGGAGCAAGCCAAAACAGCTCATGACAAGGTAATTTATGTGTTATATGAGATTGATGGCATGATGAATTTACTGTCATGCTAACCAATGGATGATGACAATAATATCCTTTAGGTATAATAGTTTTAGAATCATTTTAAGAAAATAGTTGAGAAGGATTCTATGAATGACATGGTCTTTGTCCTAAGTTCCATTCACAGGTTCATCAAGTATGAGAAAGCAATTAATCAGATGAGAACTAAAATGCAGGGCATAAGAAACCTTAGAAAAGAGTTGTTTGATTTATAGATAGATTGAGCAGCCTCCAACATTTATTCTTATGGTCCAAATGTAGAGAAAATTCAATAAATATTCAAGGCCTTTGATACATACACAGAGAAGCTACCAACAGAGAATGATAAGAAAGATGAGGAGATTCTGAACATCAATTAATTTTCCCTCACTTTTGAATATTTTCAAACTTTATTATCATGTGTAATTTCCTTTCAAATACATTGTAAATTATGATTTCAAAAATATAGTTTTATTTTTTATAAATATTTTGAGAAAGAGAAAGACATATTTTTACACTTTATATTTTTTGAAATGTGGAAGTTGAAAAAAGCACAAGTGCAAATTGCACTTTCCATTTTGATTAATGTGAATTGTAAAAAATGGTGCAAATTCATGAGGCATAAATTTCATAGTCCCTTTTTGAAAAAAAAGTGATAAAGACTTAAATGTTATAAAAGTCTCGATTTAGGTTTTGCATGATAGGGTTTGCATGGAAAGAAACTTGGAATTGATTTTTAATGTTACATTTTATTTATAAAAGCCAAGTTCTATTTTGGGTGATGATTTTTACATGAAGAGATATTTTCAACCATCATCAGATAAGGATAATTGCATGAAGATCTTCAATTAGAGACACATTATGCTACACCTAGGATCATGCCTAGCTCATGCATGTTATGTTCCAAATGTTCAAGTTTCAACAACTACATGTCTTATATGACATATTTTGTATAAAAATGAGTAGACCCCATGGCCTAATTTATATTTTGTTGTTAGTTATATTTTTATACATTTTGAATGTATTTACTACAAGCTATAACATTTGGAGAAAAATAAAGTTGAAGTTTGACCTTTCTTGTCTTTGGAATTTCTGTGTTATGTAAAGTTATTTAATTTTTTGTGGAAGATTGTCTTTTATTTTAGTCTCAAAAAATTCATCTGTGGTATTTTACCCTCTTGATAATATTTTTTTGAATAAAGATACTTTCCCTTTTTTTAAAAATAGCTAAAATACTACCTCTGGTTTCCAAATTTGCATGAGTCTATGCTTGAAATAAATTCAATCTATTTTTTGCTCTATTGTGTTTGTCAAGTAAGCATCTAAATCCACTATGCAATATTTGGTGCAATCACCATCTTTTTAATTTTCTAAAAATTTCAAATTTTTCCACCCTTTTCCCCATCAAAGCCCTAGTTTAGGATCTAAACACCTCTAAAGAGCAAGATTTCCACAAAACTGATATTTTATTATTTTGCATCAAATTTAGTGAAAGAAAGCTAGCCTTCTCTAGAGATTAACCTCAAATTTCCAAGGTCCCATGGCGTTGGAGGTTTTTTCATTGTATCCTTAGGCACTGGCACAATAAGCTACAGAATCAAGACAGGTGTAATCCTATATGATAATAGTTTTTGGCATGCCCAATGGGACTCAAATATTACACAGAGATCAGTGTTATCCTTAGCATGAATTTTATGAGTTTCATATAAATATCAAAGCACTTGGTGACTCCACTAACTTTTAAGATACTAATTTCAAGGTCATATATGCCAAGTAAACAAATAAGATCATCTATTAAAGGTAAAAGGGCTGATTTTTTAGAATTGTCATTTCCATCTAAAAAGAAATCAAAAGTAGTCATCCCTCAGCCTAAGGTATATCCTATGGTTTTATTCCCATCCCATTTTGGTAACTCCTATTAGTGTTATACCTCCCATAATGGCTAATAATCAAAATTTTGTATCTTTCAATATAGGCAGTCCACTGATTTTGACCTAGCATGATGATAAACCAATCTTAACCTTAAAAAGCTTGCCATATTTTAATAATAAAACCTATACCACTACTTCATAATATATACAAGATATTTCTAACCTATGTTCAATCTATAATGTGGTCCAAGATAATGTTGCAATCAGACTTCTAGTCTCCTCTTTCAAGGGGAAAGCTTTATAATGGTATTATTGACCAAATTTGAATTTTAGTCAAATTGGGTCAACCCCTACATTTTGAAACTTTTCACAAGTTCCCATATGTATAATAGGGTCTCATTTTGTCCTATATATCTAACCTATCCTTGCTCTAACCTTGGTTTAAGTACATCTTCCTTGTGCTTATCTAGTCAACCAAAGTTAACTCTGGCCAACCCTAGTCAAACATGGAAAAAGGTTCAAATTATTTTTAAAATGTCCTAATTTGGTCATTTACATGTTTTAAGGTGTTCTTAGGTCATTAATTTGTCCCTCAACATGTTTCATGTGCAAAAAGGGCCTTTTAGTCAATTTTTTAGCTCATTTAATGACTTGTACAATTTGTCAAAAAGGTATATTTGTCACCAAGGTTTATTTAAAAGTGGAGGAGGTCAGAAGATGTTAGGAAGTGGTCATAGTTAGTTCAAGAAGCAATTTCATGTAGAAAGAGGTAGTTTTTCCTTGAAAATGGGCCCTTAATGGCACTTGTACGGACTTGGGAAGTCCACCTTCAGCTAAAATCATGAGAATGTGCCTCGTCATATCCTTAAGACCTTTACCATGTTTGGTGTGCTGAGAAAAGGTTAAAAAGTTCAGTTTTTGCTTCTATTTCATCTTTTTTGCCTTTACAACCCAAGATAGGTCAATTTGAAATACTTGGTACAAGTCATACAATTGGAGTTGGGAGGAATGATCTTGGGGGTTAAAAGTGAATTAAGTCAGATTCAATTTCATGGCAACAAGTTTTAGTTTCATGTCTCCCTCTTTATGAACCATCACTAAGACCTCAGGCAGCTTTTTATGCTTTTTCATCTAAAAGGGGTCACTATTTGAGTTTATTTTAGAAAATTTTGCTTTGATTTGATAGGTTGAGTATTTTCATATGTTCTTTAGGGCCTTTCCATAGTTTTTTAATTATATTATTTCTTTTTCAGGTCTCAAGAACTCAATAGGCCTCTTTTAGGATTATTTTTGCTTGTAAATTGATTCTTTCATATTTTGAGTTGTCTTAGACAGAGATATAGGTGCTTATACATAATGTTGAAATTTGATAAGGTCTCTTTTAGACCCTTGCATGTGGGAAAGCTCAAAAGAGACCTCTTTGAAACATTAATTGGGTAAGAGAGGGTGAAAACTACCTTTAAGCATAGGAAATCTGAGTTTTGGTCTTTTGTCCCTGAAAAGCCAAAATAGAGGCCCTGTAGGTTTTGAAAATAACTTACAACATAGTTTCAAATACCTTTTGATACTCTTAACTATTTGTTTTTGTATCATTTAACATAGGCAAGAGCTATGAAAAGCTTTGAGAGAGGAAGACCAATGGAAAGTGGTGATTAATAGGTTCAAAAGTGTTCTTAGAACCACTAAAATAATGTAATGATAACCTACAAGATCTGAAACTAGATAGACATGTGCATATAACATTATCATCTTAAACCTTGTTTTCATGTTTGAAAGGTTTTTTTTAGATTGAATGAATCATTTTTAACCCAAGCATCATTTCAAGGTGTGATACATATTGTTTCAAGATCCATAGAGACCTACAGGGGCTCCTAGTCAAGACATCAATCATCTACGGTAGGTCTTCAACTCCTTAAGCAAATTCTTGTGTCCTAGGTTGGTGTTAGATAACACCCCACATGTGAAGGATTGAAATGGTGAACATGAAACTTATATAGCCTCAATATATCCTATAAATTTGTGAATATAGTGCCTTGCTTATTTTATATACCTTGATGTCCATACACAGACCTAAAATATCCACCTACACAATACAATAAAATAGTGACTCAGTTTGAAGTCTAAAAGATGTTTTGAAGACATTAAAGGTGTAATCAAGTTTCAAGTGTATATCTTATGACTTAAAAGGATGATAATGATATCTATATATACCATTACCAACTCTCATGAAGTTACAAACACCTAATGTCAAGGTTAGTAAGCATTTTTTCTCAATCAAAGGACAGTGAGCTAGCATTAATGTTTGGTGGTGTTTGGGGGTGTCCAAAGTGATTTAAAGAATTGGTATACATTATATGACTCCAAAATATGTTTCAAGGGTTAATAAACATCATGATAATAATTAATATCCCTTTTTCACTTATAATACCTTGAAAAGAGCTCTCACACAGTCAACTATGACTATCTCAGATAGTGACCTAAGAGATTGAGGCAAGTTGGTGTCTAGTTCTCTTATTAAATAAATCCATTCTAATCAAATGCTTAAAAAAATTCATGAAGATACATTGACACATCTAACACAAGGCATAATTTAATGCACATAGACACCTATAGTATACCTTGAGAAGGTGTCTCAGTCAACCAAGCAAAGACCTAGTTTGGGAGTGAGAGGTGCCTTAGTGAAAAAAATGAAATTTAACCTTGGTAAAATGGTGGATGACCACCTAAGTGAGATTTGGATTGATTTTTTTAACCCTTTAAAAAATATAAAAAAGCCTATAATTGGGGTATTTTCAAGCAAACATAGTCATTCTTGGTTTTCCTGTATAGTCCATTGTTGAAAAGTCTACCTAGGAAATTGGAGCAAGTTGAAAGGTCTAGACTCATCACCAAGAGTTAAAATATTGAAAAAAGCATCCTTGAGAGTTTTATAATCCCCTATAATGAATAACTTTGATTATCAAATAGGACAACATACCTCTATTTTATCTTAAAGGTAGATTACTTTTCTCTTGCACCAAACCCTGCAACTTTTAGAGATGGTCAAGAACATGAAACAAAAGGTGTGGAAACATTTCCATCAGGTTTGATGAGTTTTATTACATCTCACCAAAAATTAAAAAAATTCAAGAGGGTATAAAACTAAACAATATAATTGATACATCTAAGATTGTAGTCATGATGTACTTAGCTTGATAAGGCCTATAGGCCAAGTGGGAGGTCATTTCAATTTCTAGTCTTTGGAAAGCATTCCAATGCTTTGGATCATGTTCATAGAGTTATAACTGATGTGTTTAATATATCTTAGAGGTATGGAGCGTTATCAAATATTATTAGGACAAAAGTTACGGATAGACCCATTAGAGAAGGTCTAGGCCTAATTTCTAAAGGGGGTCATTTTTCATTTCTAGATGTTGATGAGCTATTCTGATGATTGAATCATGTATTTTGGATGTGTATATAGGTTTCTAAGCTTTAATTTTTTAGGTAATTTTTCTAAGAAGTCATTTTTTTCTTAAAAACACTCAGACCCTCATATAATACATGGAAAAATACATGAATGGCAATTTAAGATGCTTGTATCTCTCATGACACTTTACATGGAAAACTAAGGTGATTAGATATGTTATATAAGGTTCTTATGATGTCCTCAGAAAGATTTGGAAATGGTTGGATGTCAAACTTTCATGAACAAAGCTTAAGACCTAAAACCACACCAAAACCCTCAAAAATCCTCATTAAGGACCTGATTGGGGAAAGAAGGTAATTAAAGCATCTAGATGGGGTGGAAATGTCATGAAACCAACTTGGAGTTGTAGAGGACTCTCTAGGGTCATATTCCATGCAACTAATATGTACTACACTTGTATGGAAGAGGTACAATAGAGCTTGTTTTGACAAATTTTTGTATTTTGATGGTTTGGAAGAGTTTCAAAAGATGAAACCACCTTTGGGAGAGATATTAGGACTTGTTCTAAGTATTCCTACCCATATATTAAGTCATATAATCTCCCAATTATGCCTACCATCTTCCTCATCTCAGCTAATCATAGTGAATGAGTAATGAACACCTAGTGAAAATGGTGAAACTCTAATTGGGAAGCTTTTTAAGGCTTGATTCATGAACCTGATGAATTAAACACTCTTGACAAGTGTCATCCCTCCTTATGCATGGATAGGATTATAGAATTGGAAATGTTTTGAGTGACAAGTGTGAGAGCTTCATGAGAAGGAGTCATTTTGTAACTATTTGAGATGATTACTCATAAATAGATAAATAGGAATGATTGAGGAGGAATCCAATGCATGTGATGGATTTTTGGTAACCCCTCACCTTTAGATCAATCATCGAAATTGACCCTATTTATTGGTGAGGTAGTTTTGTGAAGGCAAATCATGAAGGTAGTTTTTTGTGCAAGCAAAGAGAATCTATGCCACATATAGATGAGTTAGATGATTTGAGGAGCATTTGTCCTTATTTTAATTAAAATACCTATTTCATGCCTAATTATATGACTATCATAACTCCTTATCCTTGCTTTATAAGTATCTTAGTGACTCTTGAGCTTCACTTTCTCTCTCTCCTCTCACAATTACTATAAATTATGGCCTTTTGGCTATCATATCCATCTCTCCACTTGGGTATGGTGAATCCCTACCAAATTTTTTCCTTGAATTAATGAATAATGTCATTTTACCTCATTAAATATTCCACTAATTCCATGTTTTGATTATTGTTCTTGTGCAAGTGTATTTTTCTTACCTTCACATGTTACTCTTCCTAGTGCCTTGTGTGAATTGAAAGCTCTCTTTTGTAGGTTAGTAATAAGTGTCTAATTTAGATTTAAAGTATAGTTAGTAGCTCATTCATTAGTGTTTATAGAAGAACAATTGTCTAAGTCCTCTTAGCCTAAGCTCTCATCAAGACCGCATGCTTGAAACATTGATGTAGAAGAGGAGTGTTTAATTGAATGAAGTGTATGTGTGGGATTCTCTTTGGTTTCAAGTGCATTGTAAATGGTGTGAGTAAAATATATATTTGGTGTATCACCTCCCCTAGACTATTTTTTTTCAATTATCCTTATCCTTTTTCACCCCCTAAAAGTTAGTATTAGGTTTGATCTATAGTGGTACATCAAGGGAACTAGCCCTAATCTAATGATCCACCTCAAAATTGGGTCACCCAAAACCCTGAGATGGTTCCATTGTGCCACTTGAACAAGGAGAGACTTATCATCTCCTTAATGGGTGAAATTTTAAGTGGTAATGGTACAAAGGCTTTGTTCCCACCTCAATTTTATATTGTTATGAGTTAGGCACTTAGATGTGCACCTAATTTGAGGACAAAAGTGACCACATTTCTTTGCTTGAATAGTTAACTACCATTCAATGAGCTCATCATGAGCAACTGACTGAATTTAATTATCATTTATAGAAGACCTAGAATATAATCCCAATCTTGGCTAAACCCACTACAAATAATGTTTTTTTATCACCTGAAAGCCCTCAATAGTGATATAGATATAATGATTCAGTCAATGGGTGGCATCACACTTCATATAGATTATAATATTTCAATAAGGGCAAAAAATTATTTGATCCAAGCTGGGAAAATTATACCAATGCCTCTATTTCTATAAATAACTTCTATTCCCCCACCTGCACTTGCTCCAATCCCCACTACAATCAAAGCACCTACTTTAACTCTTTTACCTTCAAATGAGTTATATGAGGTAAATTCATTACTTAGGAGTTTTGTAAATGAGTTAGTGGCAATGAAAAGGTGGCAAGCCCAAAATAACAACTTGTTTAGTCCTTTAACCCCACATACCAATGGAATAGGTAGTCATATCAATGTAATAACTAGCAACAAGGATAGAGTTAATAGCTAATACCTCCAAACACCCATGATTTACAAGAATTAGGAGATTTCAAATCCATTATTCCTATTTAAAATAATTTGGCTCAAGTGTACGAGTGGTGTTATCCTTGAAATCAGCCCTATAATCAAAACACTTAACCCAATGGTGTAATTAGTCAAGCCTTGATGGTGTAAGGCATAGCAAACATGTAAGGATAATAAGAAGAATCTACTTCCTAACAAGTAGCTACATAAGAACTTGCTTAAAGTGAAGAAACTCTTCTAAACTAGTAGGAGGATGATTTTGGTGGGATAAGCCAAGATGCAGCATTTTTCAATAGTGGAGTTCCTATAGCAACTAATACACATTCCAAGAAAATAGAAATAGAATTGGATCAACCCCCTAGGGTAAATCAAACTTCAACTTCTAAAAATACAATAGAACCAGCGAAGAGCAACACAGTGCAAAGGCCACCCTTTGTGCCTACAAATCAATTCAAAGAAAAGGTGTCCACTCCAAATATATTAAAATAGGATGCATCCCATAAAAAAGCATAAAAAAAGCATGGTAATATCCCTTTTATCATAGTTAATCAAATGAAGAAGACTCATCTGAATTTCATTATATGGGAAGCACAATCCATACAAGCACAAAGGGACATACTACAGGAGGCACTGAAGAATCTCTAGATATCATAGAGGGTTCCAACCAAGGGTCCTACACCTAAAATAAATCTATGTCAGCCCCAAGTTGACAATAAAATGGGTAAAATTATAAACTTCCTCTTTTCTATTTTTTACTTATAATAGGGAAACATCTAGTACATAATTGCATGGTCAATTTTGGGGATAGTAGTTCAGTAATACCGAAGAAAATAGTTGATGCTTTGGGAATAAAATACACACATGTTAATAAGGGAGTAGTATAACTAGATGGGACTATTTCTCAAATGTTAGGAAACATAAATGGATTGAACCTCACTATTCATGCTTGCCCAAGCATATCAATTACTCAAGATATTTT
The DNA here is from genome assembly GCA_037957365.1 of Torreya grandis. Lineage (NCBI taxonomy): Eukaryota > Viridiplantae > Streptophyta > Pinopsida > Cupressales > Taxaceae > Torreya > Torreya grandis. The sequence goes on along the minus strand of JARHVA010001164.1, from coordinate 828,146 downwards.
AGTCATAGATATTTCTTGCTACTTTTCCATTTGTCTTTGAAGGGATTTCACTACAAATATGGGAGGATATCTATCTATATATTGGCCTCACATGCTACTTACAATGATATATCGATCTAATTTTAAGATATCATATAGAGCCATACAATCTTATTCCTCCCATAAAAATGAATTGTACATTGTAAGATCAAGAAAAGTAAGAAACAAATCAAGAGAATGAAACATATATAGAGGAAATCTAGACACTCATTTAGATGAGTGGGGATCAGCCCTAAATTTTGATCCTTATGACTATGTATAGGAAATAAGGTTAGGTACATATTGCATTCATGAATAAGACACAATTATCCCAAATTTAGTCAAAACAACCAAAGATCTTTAATGGATGTGGCATTTATATTTTGATGGCTCAAGAAGTAGAAATGATGCAGGTGTGGGAATTATATTGATCTCCCCATAGAAAGAGAGCTACTTCTACTCATTTAGACTTAATTTTAGTTGTACTAACAATTTGAATACATATAAAGCCCTGATTTAAGGCCTCTAGTTAGAAAAGATAGAGGGATCAAGCTTTTATAGATATTTGGTGATTGTGAGCTCATCATCCACCAAGATAGATCAAAAATTGTAAATAAAAATAATTTTCTAAGGTCTTACAAACATAGGGTTTTGGACCTATTGGAATATTTCACCACTTTGGCCATTCAAGTGGTAGCAAAGGAATAGAATAAAGATGTTGACTGCATGGCCTCAGTGGGGTCCTAGTATAACCTACCAGTTAAAATAAAGAATAACAACTAGCATGTGAGGTTGATCATAAGGCCTTTTGTCCCTGATAATGAAACTAATTGGCAAATTTTTGACACTGACAAGCAAATTGTAAATTTTATAAGAGAAGAGGCCAAGTTTTTAGAAAGTAATCAGCCAAGGCTACAAGACCAATATGGTGATTAGGTTATTCAAATAAAAATAAATAAGTTTTTTATGGGTTTCATTACACTAGAAAAAATCTTTAATTTAGATGACTAGTTGAAAGGTGAAAAGAAGAACATTACAGTCAATGAAGAAGATTGTGAACCCATCATCATCCTAGAAGGAAAGTCTCTCAATATAAGCAAGGTATTTAATATTTTATAGAAACATGATTTTGTTAAATTATGTCAAGAGTTTGATGATAACTTTGCTTGGAGTTATCATGAATTAAGAGGATTTGATCCAAGTTTAGCACATCACACCATAGAAATGGATCCAAATACAAAACCTATTAGGCAAAAATAGAGACCCATCAATCCCAATATTAAATGCTTGATAAAAAATGAGATCCCTAAGGTTATAAAGGCTTATATAATATTTTTGATCAAACACTCATCTTGGGTAACATATTTAGTCCCTATCAAAAAGAAAAATGATGAAATTCAACTATGCATGGACTTTAGAGACCTAAACAAAGCATCATTAAAAGATCATTATCCTCTTCCCACTATGGAAGAAATTCTAAAAATAGTATCAAGATCTAAAATATTCTCTCTTTCAGATGGTTATTCAGGTTATAACCAAATCTTGGTACAAGAATTAGATTAATTTAAAACTACCTTCACCACCAAATGGGGCATGTATGCATACAGAAAGATATCATATAGGTGCAACTTTCTAGAGAGCCATGGATATGGCATTCAAAGGTCTGATAAATAATATAATTCTAGTATATTTAGATGATATTATAGTCTACTCAAAGCATGTTGGTGTACATCTAGACCACCTGAGAATGATTTTCTAAAGATGTAGAGAATTGGGGGTTTCCCTTAACCTGAAGAAGAGCATGTTCATAGTACACAAGGGGAAGTTACTAAGACACATAGTGTCAAAATAAGGTCTTATAATAGACCCTAAATAATTTAGATCCATACCTATGTTAGCACTACCATGTCATAAAAAGGGACTACAAAGTTTTCTTGGGAAGATAACCTTTGTGACAATATTTGTACCAAATTTTGCCTTTTTGGCAAAACTTCTTACTGTAATGCTAAAGAAGGGAACCCATTTTAACTAGACACAGGAGGGAAAATAAAGCTTCAAATCCATAAAATAGGCCATCTCCCAAGCTCCTACCCTAGTTAATGCTAATTATGAGAAGGATTTTATACTCTATGCATTTGGAGGGGAAGAAATTATCTCAAAAATTTTGACTCGACATAATCAAGAAGATTTGGACTAGCCAATATCTTTCTTTAGCCAATCTTTGAAAGATTATGAAGAAAATTAAAGTTTTGTGGAGAAATAGGTATATCTGGTGATCAAAGCGCTCAATAAATCTAGGCATACTCTCCCCAATAATAAGATAAATTTAATGGTGAGTCATCAGACTGTCAAAGAATTTTTTTGAGTAGGGAGATAAATGAAAAAAGAGTAAAATGGATCACCAAGGTCACGGAGTATGATGTTGATATAACAATAACAAAGCGGTAAGAGGAAAATGATTGTGTGAATAATTGGCCACTGACATCAAGACTTTTAAAAAAGTATCCAACATAGTGTATGCTCAAAAAACACCTCAAATAGACAATCCACCTCCTTTCAATAGTTGGAGTAAAGACATGACTCATTTCCTATAGACTAGCAAATACCCCTATGACTTCTAGCAGTCAAAGAAAAGGTATTTTCAACTCCAATAAATTCCTTATGTTCTTATTGATGAAGTTTTATTTTGGAAGGACATTAATGGTATTTTGTTAATATGTATTGAGTATGAGCAAGTTCCCAAAGTGTTTGAGCAATTTCATGATGGATCATCAAAAAGACATTTTTTTGTAAGGACTACGGCCATCAAGATAATGAAAGGAGGATACTATTGGCTTGAATTATTTAAATATTCCCATCAATGGGTAATAAATTTTGAAAAGTGTGCTTACTTTACTGGTAAGCAAAGACTAGCTACACTTCCTCTTAGACAAATTTGAATAGATCAGTCATTAACCCAATGGGGATTGGATTTCATTAGTATGATCAATCCACCTTTGAGTGTAGGTCATAAATGGGTTCTCACAGCAATAGATTATTTTACATGATGCATTGAAGTGGTAGCAATAAAGGACGCCACTAAAACATCTATTCTCAAATTCATGGATGCATAGTTTCAAGATTTGGTATATCAAATAATGATAAGGCATTTATAGGCACTCAAGTTAGTGAATGGGTCATCAAACATAATGTGTACTTGGTTACTTCTTCAAATTATTACCCCTAGGTTAATGGATTGATTGAGTCAACCAAAAATAAATTGATTATATTATCAAAATAATAATGGAAGATAACCAGAAGACATGGCATACAAAATTAAAATCAACATTGTGGGTTGATAGAATTACACCAAAAAAGATCCATCAATAATTCAACTTTCATGTTGGTATATGGAAGAGAAGCACGATTACCATTGTCAATTGAGATCCCATATTTAGAGCTCAATCACTAATTAAACTTGATCAACAATGATGAGATGACATTGAGACTGGCTAAATTCATGGAGCTTAAAAAAATTAGGCATTAGTTAATGAAAGTCTTGGAGGCAAATCAAGCACAAATCAAGAAGACTTTCAATAAAAAGTCAACTATAAGATGATTTAATGAAGGAGACATGGTCCTTAAGTGGGATGCTAAAAAAATCAAAACCAGGTAGGCACACAAAATTTGATGCAATATGGATTAGTCTATATATCATCACTTAGTGCAAAGGAGCTAATACATTCTATCTCTCCAAGATTGATGGAGTAGAACTACCAATCCTAGTTAATGGGATATACCCCAAAGCTTGATTTTAAGGTAAGGAACTTGTTCCCAAAAGATTAAAAAAAATTAAATAATAAGGTTTGTTATGTTTTTAATAAGTGATCCTGCACATGTTAGACTCATTAGGAATTGTTTCCTTAGGTTGTGTTTTTTCCCTATTTTGTTTGTCTATTTTTCTTGTTTTGTTCATGTCTAGGCAAAACCCAATTTGTCCTTTCCTAGGTTAAAGTTTTTTCAGAGCAAATTTGACTCCATACCCATTATCTTATAAGGCCACTAGATTTAAAATTATTAGTAGGCAATCATCCTATAGAGGTTACCAAAAATGTTGATATTTTTGTCCCAAAAATCTCATTACATCTAACACCCTAAGGGAAACCACCTTTATTTTTTAGGAAAAACCTTGAATCCTTCAAAAAAGCAATATTTTCCTTCACCTTATGGAAATTAATTCACAAGTTCTAGATCTTTTGAAGCACCAAAACCCAAAAAACCATAGAATCTAAAACTCACCATGCACTTTACACATTCTCAATGTGCAAAATTCATGGTGGGTTCCAAATCCCACCATGCACCCATCTAGTAGAATATGAAATATAGCATGCACTTTACACATTTTCACAAATGTGCAACGTGAATGATAAGATCATGATCCCACCAAACCTTAATAACCCCATTCTATAGAATGTAAAACTTAAGCTACACATTGCACATTTAAAAATGTGCAAAGTGTACCAAAGTCTTGACATTCTACCAAATACTTACATCACGAGATGTAGAACCTCAAGTGCACTTTACACATTCCAAATGTGTAAAGTGCCCCATGGGTTTTACCTCCCACCAAATCTTATCACCCGGTCTATGGAGAGTGGACCTGCATCAAGTAGGTCTAACCTCTACCAACCCACCAAGTCTCCTCCTATGGAATGTGGAACTTGAAGTGTACATTGCACATTTCTAAACACGTAAAGTGCATGTCAAGTCCTGCTTCCTACCAATCCCAATATTCCCATAAAAATTGGACCTATTTCAAGTAGGTCCAACCTCCACCACCAACCACCTGAGCTCACATTCATTATAGGGTTTTTCTATAAAACTAAGTCATGTTTCTCAAAGCATTATCATTTGCTAAGTTGCTAATTGTATTTTGGAGCTCTGATAATGACCTTGACACATAAGAAATTTAAAATCCACATGTTGACAAGTATCTACAATTTTTTTTGTGTTATGTTTCAACCTTCCACATCATCCTCACTTACTGCATGGCACTTTCCTCATGTTTTTTTTCCATTATCCTTCATTTTTGAAGATTTTCCCCAATCATTTTACATTTATTGTGAGTGTTTTAGATTGAACTTCTCTTAGGGTTACTGGTTAGGGCTTTGTTTTGAAAAGGTAATTTTGTAATCTTGGGTTTAAATCATGTGTCTAAGTTAGTATTTAGGGTTCTTCTAGGGGTTTTTATTCTTGAAAACTTCATGTTAAGGGTTTTCTAAACCCTACATATACCGTTATCCTAGAAAAACCTTCATTTCCCACTCAAATATTTTTGCATTAAAAACAAAGGTTTCCACAAGTAAATATTCAAAGCATATACTTCATATTCAAAAAAAAACTAGTGAATATTCCATATGGATTCCCCCAATGTCCCCATAGACATTGGACCTACCTTAAACACTTGGGAAGCTCACAAGATTTTTAAGCACCGTAGAGAGTGGATGTGCTTCGAGCACCTTCCACTTATACTAAAGATCTGACATGCCTCAAGCACCCTTAACCCCCACCAACCTCCAGTGTACCAAAAAGAGTGGACCTATCTCAATCACGTCCCACTCCCATTATAAACCTAACATCCCTCAAGCACCATGGATATTGGATGTGCTCTAAGAAACTTTAGGTTCCATTAGAGAATACAAGTGTTCCAGACACCTACAAGTTCTACCAACTCTCATAGTTGGTTTCTTGAAAGTAGTAACTTCAATTTTCATGCCTCCTAAGGAAATAAAGTTCAAATCTAAGGGACCCAAATTGAAATCTTGTTTGGAGCCCAATATGGATAAAATAATAGATATGGATTTAGGTCATATTGACCTAAGAGATTTTTTGGATAGGATAGGTGCAGATTTCAAAAGTGACTACATCTAGAATATCTATGATTCTGGGGTTTACCACAAGCTACAACCTTTCCTCTTTTTGATCAAATCCCTAAGTTGATCCTTATAATGGCTTAAGATTCTGACCCTAATAGGAGATAAGCCTTCACTAAGAAAAGGGAGAAAGATCTAGATCTTGATCCTGACCTCATTAACATAATGTTTGTTATCCCTAAGTTTGAGATTTATTTAGTTATAACTCCAAAAACATCTACATAGTTTTATGAGGAGAAGAAGGATAGATGTCAAAGTATAATTAACAAACAATGGCTCAAGACTCCCAAGCATTCCTCCACCAGATTGCCCAAGACTATATATAGATCTAATTTTATAGAGGAGGTAGGAGATATCATAACATTATTACATAGAGTTAGCGGCAATCCTAATTCTAAGTGTTACCAAGACTAGATGTACCAGTATATCTAAATCATTAGAGATAATAAATAATAGATACATTGGGCCTAGTTAATAAGTGATTCCCTCCATGACCAATTGATGGAGGTGCAAATGACAAATAAGTTTTATATGACATCATATATTGTCTATATCCTATCCAAAAGAAGATTGTTCTTAGACCTTAATATAGTCCTTAAAGAGATAGCTAAATTCTATAACTACTACCCTAACCTCACATTATAGGATAGTAGATAGAAATTTAGGAGGGTTAATGATGCTTTCATTTATATCATCATCAGTTTGATCAAGAGCTTGGGACAACAAGGTTCTCCCAAGTGGTAAAAGATGAGATTACCAAATGGGGTTCCTTCTTCATATACTTCCCCACCTACTCCTAAATTAGGGTAGCTAAATTTAGTGGTTGTCCTTACACACTTCACTGTTACATGAGTGATATATAGGCATTGTTGGAGTTGGTTAGACAACTTATGGATACACATAAGATCCTTTTAGATAGACACAAGGTAGGGATACATTTACCTATTTCTATTAGCCTTTATACATTTCATTCTCTCTTGAAGGCCAAAACTATGGAGGCAAATATGTGCCAAGTAACATTGAGGACTCTAGAGTCTAGACCTTACTTTGACCCATAAGGTAAGGTTTATACCACACTAGAGATGGAAACATATGAGCATGTGCCATATTATGAAGATTTATAAGAAGACTGTAATGATGAATAAATGGTTTTATAATGAGGGTATTTTCTAGGATGTTCCTATAGTAAATAAAATACTATGATCTAATACTAGTCCCTAATGACTTGGTGGATGAAAACTATACAATAAATCCTATCTACCTCACATAGATCATTGCTAGACCTCTACCACCATTGAAGTAACAAGAGAAATAATAAAGGTCTAGGAGAATCTCTTGAAGCTCAAAGAAAAAGGTGTCACTCCTTTAGAAGAGGGCCCCAATGAATCATTAAAGAACCTAATAAATTAAATAAGATGAAGAAGACAAAGGCAAAGAAAGGGGAATCAAGAAGATAGAGAGAAGCTATAGAAGAACTAATTGATATGTTAGTTTAGGACACAATAGTAGTACATAGGTTTATATCTTCTTATCCCATATCCCTAACCCCTATTTTCACTACTCCCCCTTCTCCTACGCATATTATACAATAGGTTTAAACACCTCCACCAGCTATTTCCACTCTTCAAGCATCTCAATTTCCCATTGTTTGACAAGTTTCAGCTCCACCACCTCCAGTTTCAACTCATCCACTTCTCTCCCCTTCATCTACCACTCCACCCACATCAATAAGCCAAGTGTAATTAGCATAAATAAGTCAATTGGATACTTAGGGTCCCCCTACAATGGAAGTTCAAGTTTCCACTTCACTTTCCCTTCCTCCCACTTCACCTTCCCCATTTGATCCAGTCCCACTTTCTATTCCATTTACAATTCCTTCCATTTCATCCCCATTAATTCCCAAGACCACCCAGCAGTACATTACCATAGATTTATTCATCTTGACTACTATTCTATAGGCCACCTCAACCCTTGGGGTAATTGATATTTCCCCTTCATCACAACCCACTATTTTCACATCACCAACCCTAAATGGTCCTACACACCTAATTGACACATCTAGTGTTTTGGCTTCCACCCTTCCATTGGTTCCAAAATTCATAACTTATATGTTTATTCCATCCTCCACTCCCCTAATAGGCACATTTTCTTCCAGTGATTCCACTCCTCCTATTCCCATTATTTCATCTATACCATCAATTAAGGTTAGAGTAGCCTAGACACTTGATGCAGATATTGGTTTGCAAACTATTGATGAGGGTATATTTCCACATGCACCTCCTAAGCAACAAATGGTATCATATTCTTAGGAGTCTCCATTGGTCATAGCATCAATTAGTGAATTTATATCAACTCCATATTCTTTGGTGACCATGTCAGATTAATAGAAGGCTACCCCTAGTTGGTTAGCCCAATTAGTGAGTAAGAAATGGAAATTAATGATTGATCCTAGCACTTTGGACTTTAGCATGTCATAAGTTAATAATAAATCAAAATCCACTCCCAGGACCCTTTTGAAGACATTCACTAATGATAAGGGAGAGAGATATGATAAAATTGCAGTTCCTCCACTAGATAAATCAAAAGAAAATCTTATGGTGGAAGATTATTAGGTATCTTATATACACCTTAGTCTACATACAATTGAAGGGATCAAGAACCATGTGAAAATGGGTATCAACTCTCTCTTTTACATAATTGATCATGATAAAGCCACCAAGGATGAGTTAAAAATAAAGGTTGATCAATTGACTGAAGCATTCAACTAGTTCGTAAAGTCTAATGAAACACCATAACAATTGTAGGCAATGTAGCCAATTAGTCTAGATCAAACTATACTTTATTTTGTATGAGATATTTCTCACATGGGAAAGGCTACAAAATAATGGTCTAAAGAATTAATCACAAAAGGTAATAGAAATCTTGTAGCCATGATGGATCATTATGGAGTCATCATGGAGAGAAAAGAAATTTTGAAGGAATAGATTAATAGCTATGAAGGAGATATTTAGATCTTAAATATGTATTATCCTAAATTAATAACCATAAAATAAATTGACATGAATACCCTCATTGCTAAGAAAATACTGAAGGATGATGTCAAGTGTGAGGAACTACATAGGGCTTCTCAATTTTAGATAAGAGTATTGATAGAGCCTATGGAGCGAGCCAAGGAAGCTTATGACAAGGTAATTGATGTGTCATACAATATTGATGGCATGATGAATTTAATGTCATGATAACCAATGGATGATGCCAACAATCTTCTTTAGGTAGAATAGGTTCAGAATCATTTTAAGGTAATAGTTGAGGAGTCTATGAAGGACACGGTCTTTATCCTAAGTTCCATTCATAAGTTCATCAAGTATGAGAAATCAATTGATCAAATGAGAAATAAAATGCATGGCATAAGAACCTTTAGAAGATATTTGTTTGATGTATAAGCAAATTATGTAGCCTCCAACATTTATTCTTATGGGTTAGATGCAAAGCAAATTTAATAAATATTTAATGCCTTTGATACATACACAAAGAAGTTATGGGTAGAGAATGATAAGAAATCTAAGGAAACTTTGGACATCAATTAATTTTCCCTCTCATTTGAATATTTTCAAACATTATTATCATGTGTAATATCATTTCAAATACATTTCAAATTGTAATTACAAACATATAGCTTTATTTTTTATAACTCTTTTGAGAAAGAGAAAGACATATTTCTACACTATATTTTTTGGAATGTGGAAGTTTCAAAAATCACAAGTACAAACTGCACTTTCCATTTTGATTGATGTGAATTTTAAAAAAGGGTACAAAGTCATGAGGTGTAAATTTCATGGTCCCTTTTTGGTAAAAAGTGATAAATACTTAGATGTTGTAAAAGTATCACTTTAGGTTTTGCATGCTAGGTATTACATGGAAAGAAACTTGCAAATGATTTTCAATGTTATCTTTTATTTAGTAAATCCAAATTCTATTTTGGGCACTACTTTTTACATGAAGAGCTATTTTTATCCATCATCAGATAAGGAGCCTTGCATGAATATCTTTAGTTCCAACCATACCATGCTATGTCCAAGATCATGCCTAGCTTGTGCATGCTATGTTCCAAATGTTTCATTAGTCTAAGATTCTATAACTAGGAGAGTTCACCTCTTTTTGCATGATGATTTTTAGATCTACATGATTTTTTGAACTGGGTGTTCAAGTTTTAACAACTACATGTCTTCTATGACATATTTTGTATAAAAATGGGTAGACTCCATGGCCCATTTTATCTTTTGTTTTTACATATATTTTTATACATTTTGAATGTATTTACTACAAAATGTAACCTTTGGAGAGAAATAAAGTTGAAGTTTTACATTTCTTGTCTTCGGAATCTATGTGTTGTGCAAAGTTATTTAATTTTCTATGGAAGCTTGTCTTTTATTTCAGTCTCAATAAAATTTATCTATGGTATTTTACCCTCTTGATATTATTATTTGGAATAAAGATAATTTTCCATTTTTTTAAAAATAGCTAAAATACTGCCTCTGATTTCTAAATTTGCATGATTCTATGCTTAAAATAAATTCAATCTATTTTTTGCTCTATTGTGTTTATTAATCAAGCATCTAGATCCACTATACAATATTTAGTGCAATCACCATATTTTTAGTTTTTTGCAAATTTTAATTTTTTCCACCCTTTTCCCCATCAAAGCCCTAGTTTATAATCAAAAAAGCACTAAAGAGCAAGATTTCCACAAAACTGGTATTTTATCAAATTGCATCAAATTTAGTGAAAGAACGCTGACCTTCTCTACAGATTACCCTTAAATTTTCAAGGTCCCACAGCTTTGGAGGTTTTTCCATTGTATCATTAGGCACTTTCACAACAAGCTATAAAATCAAGATAGTTGTAATCTTTTATGATAACGATTTTTGGCATGCTCAATGGGACCCAAAAATTACATAGAGATCGGTGTTATTCTTAGTGCATATTTTATAATTTTCATATAAATATAAAAGCACCTAGTGACTCCACTAAATTATGGACTCACGATTTTAAGGTGACATATGCCAAGAAAACAAACAAGATTATCTACTAAAGGTAAGAGGGCTGATTTTTTAGAATTTTCATTTTCATCTAAAAAGAGATCAATAGCAGTCACCCCTAAGCCTAAGGTATATCACATGGTTGTATTCTCATCCCCTTTGGTAACTCTCCTATTAGTGGTATACCTCCTATAATGGCTAAAAGTCACAATTTCATAACTTTCAATATAGGTAGTCCACTCATTTTGGCCTAGCATGATGATATACTAGTCTTAGCCTTAAAAAGCCTATCATATTTTACTGGTGAAACCTCTACCACTACTTCAAAACACATACAAGATATTTATAACCTCTATTCAATCCATAACATGGTCCAAGATAATGTTACAATCAGACTTCTAGTCTCCTCTTTTAAGGGGAAAGCTTTACAATAATATAGAGGCCTTACTCTTGCCTCAATCCAATTTTGAGATGAGCTAGGCACAATGATGTGTACCCATTTTGAGGACAAGAGTGACCACCTTTCCTTGGTTGAATAGTTAACTACTATTAAATGAGCTCCTCATTATAAATTGTCTGACTTTAATTACCATTTTCAGAAGACCTAGAATAGAATCCCAATCTTGGTTAAACCCACTACAAATGATGTATTCTTATATTACCTAAAATCCCTCAATAGTGATATAGCTGTAATGATTCATTCAATGTGTGAAAACACACATCTTATAGCTTATGATATTATAATAAGGGCAAAAAATTGTTTGATCCAAGTCAATAAAATTACACCAAGGCCACCAATGCCTCTATTTCCATAAATAGCTCCTATTCCCCCACCTGTACTTGCTATAATCCCCACTACAAGCAAGGCACTTACTTTGACTCTTACACCTTTAAATGAGTTATATGAGATAAAGTCATTGCTTAAGAGTTTTGTAAATGAGTTAGTGGTAATGAAAAGGCAACAAGGCCAGAACTACAAACTTTTTCAACCATCTAACCTTACATACCAAGGAATTAGGCATCCATATCAAGGTAACAACCAAAACAAGGATAGAGTTCATAGACAAGCTCTTTACACACTCATACTTTACCAAAGTCAAGAGCTTTCAAAGCCATTATCGTTATTCAAATTAATTTACCTCAAGAGTATGAGTGGCTTTATCCTTGAAATTATCCCCATAATTAGAACACTTACCCTAATGGCATAATCAGTCAAGCCTTGAAGCATTCTTCAATAGTGAAGGTCTTATAGTAGCTAATACACATTCCAAGAAAAGATAAATAGAAGATGATCAGCCCCCTAGGGTAGAGAAAGACTTAACTTCTAAATCTATAGCAAAACTAATGAAGCGAAACACAATGTAAAGGCCACCCTTTGTGCCTACAAATAAATTCAAAGCAAAGGTGCCCACTAAAAATCTAGTAAAAGAGGATGCATCCCATTCAAAATCACCAAAAAAGGTTGGTAATATCCCTTTTATCATAGTTGATTAAATTAATAAGACTAATCTAAACATCACTATGTGTGAAGCACTATCCATACTATCATAAAGGGACTTACTACAGGAGGCTCTGAAGAATCTCTAGATATCAAAAAAGGTTCCAGCCAAGGTGACTACAACTCCAATAAATCTATGTTATCCCTAATCTAATAATAAAAGGGGAAAAAAGGGTAAGCCTCCTCCTTTCTATGTTTCACTTATAATAGGGAAGCATCTGGTACACAATTACATGGAGATTTAGGGGCTATTAATTTAGTAATGCCTAAGAAAATAGTTGATGCTTTGGGAATAAAATACACACCTATTAACAAGCAATTAGTGTGACTCGATGGGACTATTGTTCAAATGGTAGGAACCATAAAGGGATTGAACCTCATTATCCATGCTTGCCCAAGACTATTGATTACTCAAGATATTTCAATCATAAATCCTCCCCCTACTTTACCATTTGTCTTTCAAGGTATTTCACTACAAAGATGGGAGGATATCTCATTATAGATTGCTCTCACGTGCTACTTAGAATGAGATATGGAACTATAGTAACAATAAGATTTGATCCAATTCTAAAAGATCATATAAATCCATACAATCCTATTCCTCTCATAGAAATGAATTGTACATTTCAAGATCAAGAAGAAGAAATGGATCAAGAGAATGCAACACCTGTAGAGGAAATTCTAGACATGCATTTGGATGAGTGGGGATCAACCCTATAATTTGATCCTTATGACTATGTATAGGAAATAGGGTTAGGGACATATTAAATTCATGAAAAATATGTAATTATTCTGAATTTATTCAAACCAATTGAAGATCTTCAAAGAATGTGGCAGTTATATTTTGATTTCTCTAGAAGCAAAAATGATCTAGGTGCAAGAATTTTAGTGATCTCCCCACAAAAAAAGAGATACTTCTACTCATTCATACTTCAATTTAGTTGTAGTAACAATGTATTTGAATATAAAGCCTTGATTTAAGGCCTTTTATTAGCCAAAGATATAGGGATAAATATTTTTCATATATTTGGTGATAGTGAGCTCATTCCCCACCAATTCAGATCAAAAAGTGTAACCAAAAACAATTTGCTAAGGTCTTGCAACCATAAGGTTTATGACCTATTGGAAGATTTCACTAATTTGAACATTCAAGAAGTACCAATGGCACAAAATGAAGATGTTGACTGTATGGCCTTGTTGGGGTCCCAATATAATCTACCAATCAAAATAAAGAAGAAAAACATCCATCACATGAGGCTGATTGTAAGACATTGTATCCCTGATAATGCAACTAATTAGTAAGTCTTTGACAGTGACACACAGATTGTATATTTTTTGAGAGAAGAGGTTGAGTTTTTAGAAAGGAATTAGCCAAGGCTATAAGACCAATATGGTGATTATATTATTTAGCTAAAAAAATAAACTACTTATGGATTTTATTACACTATTATACATCTTCAATTTGGATGACAAACTGAAAGGTGAAAAGAAGAACATTACAGTCAATGAAGAAAATTGTGAACCCATCATCATCTTAGAAGGCAAGTCTCTCAAGATAGGCAATGTATGTAATATTTTAGCGAATCATGATTTTGTTAAATTATGTCAAGAGTTTGATGATAACTGCTCTTGTATTTATCATGAATTAAGAGGATTTGATCCAATTTTAGCATAGCACACCATAGAACTAGAACCAAATACAAAATTTGTTAGGCAAAAATAGAGACCCATCAATCCCAAGATTGAACCCTTGATAAAAATGAGATCTCTAAGTTGATGGAGGCTAATATAATATTTATGATCAAACACTCATATTGGGTATCAAATCTAGTCCTTGTTAGAAATAAAAATGGTGAAATCCATTTGTGTGTAGACTTTAGAGAGCTAAACAAAGCATCGTTGAAAGATCACTATCCTCTTCCCCCTATGGAACAAATTTTGTAAATAGTATCAAGATCTAAAAAAATCTATGTTCTAGATGGTTATTTGGATTATAATCAAATCTTGGTATAGGAATTAGATCAATTTAAAACTACCTTCACCACCAAATGGGGCACGTACGTATATAGAAAGATGTCTTTTGGTCTAAAAAATATACACACAACTTTCCAAAGAGCCATGGATATGGAATTTAGAGGTTTGATAAATGATATAATTCTAGTATATTTAGATGATATTACAGTCTTCTCAAAGCATGTTGGTGCACATTTAGACCACCTAATAATGATTTTTGAAAGATGTAGAAAATTTGGGGTTTCCCTTAACCTAAAGAAGTACATGTTCATAATACATGAGGGGAAGTTACTAGAACACATATTTTTGAAACAATGTCTTAAAATAGACCCCGAATGAGTTAGATCCATATCTGCATTAGCACTACTGACTCACAAAAAGGGCCTACAAAGCTTTATTTGAAAGGTAAACAAAGCATCATTGAAATATCACTATCCTCTTCCCCCTATGGAACAAATTTTGTAAATAGTATCAAGATCTAAAAAACTATGTTCTAGATGGTTATTTGGATTATAACCAAATCTTGGTATAGGAATTAGATCAATTTAAAACTACCTTCACCACCAAATGGGGCATGTACGTATATAGAAAGATGTCATTTGGTCTAAAAAATGCATGCACAACTTTCCAAAGAGCCATGGATATGGAATTTAGATGTTTGATAAATGATATAATTCTAGTATATCTAGATGATATTACAGTTTTCTCAAAGCCTGTTGGTGCACATTTAGACCACCTAATAATGATTTTTGAAAGATGTAGAAAATTTGGGGTTTCCCTTAACCTAAAGAAGTACATGTTCATAATACATGAGGGGAAGTTACTAGAACACATATTGTTAAAACAATGTCTTAAAATAGACCTTGAATGAGTTAGATCCATATCTACATTAGCACTACTAAGTCACAAAAATGGCCTACAAAGATTTATTTGAAAGGTAAACTTCATGAGAAGATTTGTATCAAATTTTGCCTTTTTGGCAAAACCCCTTACTGTAATGTAAATAAAGGAACTCTTTTCAACTGGACACAAGAGGGAAAATAAAGCTTTAAAGCCATAAAATAGGCCATATCCAAATCCTCTACCCTATTTAACCCAAATTATGGAAGGATTTTATCCTCTATGCATTTAGAGGGGAAGAAAGTATCTCAGCAATTCTGACTCAGCACAATCAAAAAGATTTGGAGCAACCAATATCTTTCCTCACCCAATATTTGAAAGATTATGAAAAAAATATATTTTTATGGAGAAATAGGTATATGCAATGATCAAATCACTCAATAAATTTGTGCCTATGCTCTCCAATAACAAGATACATCTAAAGGTGAGTCATCACAGTGTCAAATATTTTTTACTTAATAGGGAGATAAATGAAAAAAGAGTAAGATGGATCGCCAAGGTCATGGAGTATGACATGGATATAATGATCACAAAGTTGGTTAGATGAAAAGGATTATGTGAAAAATTTACTGGTAACATCAAGATTGTTAAACTAGTATCTAACATAGTGTATGCTCAAACTACACCTCAAACAGACAATCTAGCTCCTTTCAATAACTAGATTCAAGACATTATTCATTTTTTGTAGATTGGCGAATACCCCTATGACTTCCAGTAGTTAGAGAAAAGATATTTTTTAATCTAATCAATTCCATATGTTCTTATTTATGGATTTTTATTTTGGAAGGACATGAATGGAATATTTTTAAGATGTATTGAGCATGAGCAAGTTCCCAAAGTGCTTGAGCAATTTCATAATGTATCATTAGGAGGACATTTTTATATAAGGAATAAGGCCATCAAGATAATGAGAGGAGGCTAATATTATCATAAATTATTCAAAGATACCCATTAGTGGGTAATAAATTTTGAAAATATGCTTACTTCACTGGAAAGTAAAGACTAGTTGCACTTCTTCTCAGACCAATTCGAGCAAATCAGTGATTTGCTCAATGGGGATTGAATTTCATTGATATGACCAATCCACCTATGAGTGCATGTCATAAATGGGTTCTCACAATAATGGATTATTTTACATGATGGACTAAAGTGGTAACTTTAAAGGATACTACGAAAACATCTATTCTTAAATTCATGGATGGTATAGTTTCAAGATTTGGTATTCCTCACACCATAATATTAGATAATGCTAAGGAATTATTAGGTAATTAGTTTAGTGAATGATCCATCAAGAATAATGTGTAATTTATCACTTATTCAAATTATTACCCCAAATTTAATGGATTGGTTGAGTCAACCAATAAGAACTTGATTATAATTATCAAATGAATAATGGAAGATAACCAGAGGAAGTGGCATATGAAACTAAAATCAGCACTATCGACTAATAGAATTACACCAAAAAGAGCCATCATTAATTCAACTTTCATGATAGTTTATGGAAGAGAAGCACAAGTACCACTATTAATTGAGCTTTCATATTTAGATCTCAATCACCAATTGGAACTAATCGATAATGATGATATGATGGTAAGACTGGCTGAACTCATGGAGCTTGAAGAAATTAGGCATCAATTGATGAAAGTCTTGGAGTCAAATCAAGCACAAATCAAGAAGACTTTCAATAAAAAGGCAACTAAAAGAATCTTCAACGAAGGAGACATGGTCCTTAAGTGGGATATAGATAAATTAAAATAAGGTAGGGACACCAAATTTGATGCAATATGGAGTGGTCTATAAATCATCACTCAGTGTAAAGGAGCCAATGCATTCTATCTCACCAAGATTGATGGAGTAGAGTTTCCAACCCCAATTAATGGGATATACCTTAAAGATTGATTTTGAGGTAATGAAATTGTTTTAAAAAGATTAAAATTTCATAAATAATAGGGTGTGTTATGTTTTTAATAAGTGCTCTTGCACAGGTCTGACTCATTAGGAGTTGTTTCCTTAGGTTATGTTTTTATCCTAATTTTTTTGTCTATTTTTTATGTTTTATTTGTATCTAGGAAAAACCTAGTTTGTTCTTTCCTAGGTTAGAGTTTTATCAGAGCAAAGTTGACTCCATGCCCAATGTCTTAAAAGGTCACTAGGTTAAAAATGATTAGTAAGCAATCATCCTATATAGGTCACCAAAAATGTTGAGATTTTTGTCCCAAAAATATCATTACATCTAACATCCTAATGGAGAACCCCTTTGTTTTTTAGGAAAAACCTTGAATCCTTCAAAAACCCCATCTTTTCCTTCACCTTGTGGAATCCAAAACTTTGGATGCAATTTACACTGTGCAAATTACTTCACAAGTTCTAGATCTTATGAAGCACCAAAACCCAAAAAAACATGGAATCCATAACTCACCATGCACTTTGTACATTCTCAAACATGAAAAATGCATGGCAGGCTCCAGATCCTACTATGTACCCGTCTGATAGAATCTAGAACTTGGTATGCACTTTACATATTTTCATGAACATGTAAAGTGCATGACAAGATCCTAATCTTTCCAAACCTTTAATAACCCCCTTCCATGGATGTAGAACTTGAAGTGCACATTTCACATTTATAAATGTGCAAATCATACCAAAGTCTTCATGTTTTGTTAAACACTTACATCATAGAACACAGAACCTTGAGTGCACTTTACATATTCCAAACATGTAAAGTACCTCATGGGATCTGCCTCCCACCAAAGTTTATCACCCCATCCATAGAGAGTGGACCTGATTCAAGTAGGTCCTACCTTCACCAACCCACCAAGTCTCCTCCCATAGAATGTAGAACCTGAAGTACAGATCATACATTTTCATATGTGTAAAGTGCACATCAAGTTTTACTTCTTGCCAATCCCAATCTTCTTATGGAAATTGGACCTACTTCAAAAAGATCCAACCTTTGTCACCAACCACATAAGATCACATTAATTATAGGGTTTTTCTATAAAAACTAGTTCATGTTTTGCAAAGCGCTATCATTTGTTAAGTTGCTAATTGCATTTTAGAGCTTTGATAACGACCTTGCCACACAAGAAAGATTTGATCCACATGTTGACAAGTATATATGAATTTTATTCACACTACATTTCAACCTTCCACATCATCCTCACTTATTGCACAGTACTTTCCTCATGTTTTCCTCCATTTTCCTTCATTTTTGAAGCTTTTCCCTGGTCATTTTATGTTTCTTATGAGTGTTTTCGATTGAAATTTTCTTAGGGTTACTAGTTAGGGCTTTGTTTTGAAAAGGTTATTTTTCAATATTGGGTTGAAATAGTGTGTATAATTCCATATTTAGGGTTTTTCTAGGGGTTTTCTCCTTTAAAAATTCATCTCAATGGTTTTCCAAACCCTTCATATATTTTTATCCTAGAAAAACCCTCATTTCTCACTCAAAGATTTATGCATACAAAACTAGGGTTTCCCCAAGAGAATATTCCAAGCATATACTTCATATTTAGATTAAAACTAATGAACATTCCATATATATTCCCCTAGCATCCCCACAAACACTGGACCTACCTTAAACACTTGAGAAGCCCACAATATTTTTAAGCACCACAAAGAGTGGGCATGCTCCAGGCACCTTCCGCTTCTATTAGAGATCTAACATGCCTCAAGCACCCTTGACCCCCATCAACCTCTAGTTCACCATGGAGAGTGGAGCTTCCTTAAGCACATCCCACTCCCATCAGAAACCTAACATCCCTCAAGCACCATGGACATTGAATGTGCTCTAAGCACCTCCAAGTTTTTCAAGAGAATACAAGTGCTCTAAACACCTATAGGTTCTACCAACTCTCATAGTTGGTTTTTTAAAATTAGTAACTTAAGTTTCCTTACCTCCCAAGGAAATGAAGTCTAAATCTAAGGGACCTAGAGTGACTTCTGGTTCGGAGTACAATATCACTGAAATAATAGATACAGTTTTAGGTCATCTTGACCTAGGAGATTTTTGGGCTAGGATAGGTGTAGATTTTAAAATTTACTAGATCCATAATATCTATGACTCTAGTTTACAATAAGTTGTGGCCTTTCATCTTTTTGTTCAAATCTTGAGTTTATCCTCATAATGGATCAACATTATGACCCTGTTAGGAGACAAGTCTTCACTAAGAAAAGGGAGAAAGTTCTAGATCTTGATCCCAAATTTATCGACACAGTATTTGTAATGCCTGAGTTTGAGAGTTATTTGGATATAACTCCACAAATATCTAAAAATAATTATGAGGAGAATAAGGATTGATGTCAAAGTATAATTAAAAAATAATGGCTCAAGACTCCTAAGCATTATTTCACCAGATTTCCTAAGACTATGTATAGATCTAATTTTATAGAGGAGGTGGGAGATATCATAACACTACGGCATAAAGTCACTGGCAATCTTGATGCCAAGTGTTACCAAGATTGGATGTACCAATATATATGGATCATGAGAGAGAAAAAATAACATATACATTCAGCCCAGTTAATAAGTGATTCCCTCCACAACTAGTTAATGGAGGTACAAATGACAAACAAGTTTTATACGACATCATTTATTGTCTATATCCTAGCAAAGGAAGATTATTACTAGGACTTAATATAGTCCCTAAAGAGATAACCAGCATCTATAACTACTAACTTGACCTCACATTATAGGCTAGTAAATAGTAATTTAGGAGGGTTAATGATGCTTTCATTTATATCATCAGCATCATGTTTGATTAAGAGCTTGGGAAAACAAGGTTCTCCTAAGAAACAAAATTTGAGATTACCATATGGGGTTCCTTATTTATACAATTCCCCACCTACTCCTACATCAAGGTAGTGAGATTTAGTGGTTGTCCTTACATGCTTCCTCAATACATGAGTGATAGATGGGTATTATTGGAGTTGGTTGGATAACTTATTGATACACATAAGCTCCTTTTAGATAAAAATAAGGTAGGGATACATTTCCCTATTTCTATTGGACATCATACATGCCAATCTCTCTTGAAGGCTAGAACTATGGAGGCAAATATGTGCTAGGTAACATTAAGGACTCTAAAATCTAGACCTTACTTTAACCAATACAGTAAGGTCACTATTGCACTAGATCTATCAACATACGAGCATATGCCATATTATGAAGAAATTTGGGAAGACTATAATGATGAAGAAATGATTATAATGAGGGACTATTCTAAGATGTCCCTATAGCAAATAAAATATTATGATCTGGCACTAGTCCTTGATGACTTGGTGGATGAAAACCCTAAAGTAGATCCTATCTACCTCACGTAAATCATTGCTAAACGTATACAACTAGTGAGGTGGTTAGTCCCTAAATCCTTCTCTTTGTTTAATATAATAGCCCTTATTATTAATATGACTATCAACTAGCTAATAAGCAACAACATGCAAGTCACAAAATAAATAATAGGCATTAAGGAGAAGCTTGTGAAGATCAAAGTAGGAGGTGTCACTCCTTCAAAAGAGTGCCCTAGTGAATCAGTAGAACCTAATAAAGGAAAGAAGAGGAAAACTACAAAGGCAAAAAAAGGGGAATCAAATAGACAAAGAGAAGCTTCAAAAAAACTAATTGATCTTTCAGTTGAGGACATAGCAGTAGCACATGGGTCTATAGCTTCTAATCCCATAGCCCTAACTCCTATTTCCACTACTCCCCCTTCTCTTATGCATATTATACAAGAGGTTTCAACGCCTCCACCATCTATCCCCACTCCTCAAACATCTCAAGTTCCCATTTCTCCACAAGTTTTAGCTCTACTACCTCTAGTTTCAACTCCTCCACTTGCCTCATCTTCACTTACCACTCCACCCACCTCAATAAGCCAAGTGCAATAAGCACAAATAAGTCAAGTGGACACTCAATGTCCCCCTATAGTGGAATTTCAACTTTCCACTTCACATTCCCTTCCTCCCACCACACCTTCCCCATTTGATCCACTCCCACTTTCCATTCCATTTATAATTCCTTCCATTTCATCACCATTAATTCCCAACACCACCCAATAGTACATTACCATAGAGTCAGTCATCTTGACTATAGTTCTACATGCCACCTCAACCCCTGGGGTAAGTGTTGTTTCCTCTTCATCTCAACCCACTATTTTCACATCACCAACCCTGAGTGGTCCTACACACCTAATTGACACATTTAGTGTTTTGGCTTCCACCCTTCCATCAATTCCCAAATCCTTAACCTATGTGTCTTTTCCATCCTCCACTCTCCCAATAAGAACATCCACTTCCATGGCTTCCACTCCCCATAT
This sequence comes from Torreya grandis, assembly GCA_037957365.1. Classification (NCBI taxonomy): domain Eukaryota; kingdom Viridiplantae; phylum Streptophyta; class Pinopsida; order Cupressales; family Taxaceae; genus Torreya; species Torreya grandis. The sequence goes on along the minus strand of JARHVA010001164.1, from coordinate 806,452 downwards.
TCCAATTATTTCATCTACACCATAAGTTGAGGTTGGAGCTACCCATACACTTTTTATAGATATTGGTTTACAAACTATAGATAAGGGTGGATCCCCATAGGCACTTCCTGAGTAACCAATGGTATCATCTTCCTATGAGTCTCCCTTGGTCATAATATTAGGTAGTATAGCTACATTAGATGTAGATTCTTTGGTGACCATGTTAGATCAAAAAAAGGCTACCCCTAGTTGGTTAGCTCAATCAGTGAGTAATAAATGGAAAGTAATGATTGATCCCAACACATTAGACTTTGATATGTCCAAAGTTAAGAAAAAATCAAAACCCACTCCCATGACCCTCTCGATGACATTCATTGATGATAAGGAAGGGAGATATGGTTAAATTATGATTCCTCCACCAGACAAATCAAAAGAGAATCTTGTGATGGAAGATTATCAGGTCTCTCATATACATTGTTAAGGTGTGGAGCCTAAAAGCTTCACCAAGGAGTGATTTGCAAGGTTGCAATAGTTACACAGTCACCGGCATCGGTCAAGAGCGACTGACGTTAGTCAGGAGTAGTTTAGGAGATGCTGGCATCGGCAGGGATCGGCCAACGTCAGTCACAGGCAAGCAGGTAGGAACCAATGTCGGTTACCTGTGTGTCCAAAAAGCTATTTCTGAGGACAGAACCGAGTGTTTGCATGATGAGATTAAGTCATAGTCTTAAGTCTGCATCTCTATTATTAGTAAGACTATTTTTAGAGCCCTTGTTCAAGAGGCATAACTTTTGGTTGTAAAGGCATGCTCAAGTTTCCTAATTCTATATTAGGATTAGATCTTCTTAGCTTATTGTAGTGTATGTGAATGTTGAAAGAATAGTACAGAATTGTATAGGTGAATCATTCCAAGTTGTTGGAGTTGATTGTACTTGAGAGAGAGAGCTCTTGAGGGAAAGAGATCTAGAGAGAGATCTGTACATCTGAGAGAGGTGTGGAAGAAAGAAGTTTCTTCAGTTGTATTTCTTTTATAAAGAGTTTAATACAAGTTTTCAGGGTGGTTTCTTGTATCTCTTATTCTTTGCTATTATCTGATTCTAGTTACTTATCTATCTTATTTAATTATGTGGCTTATTGCTTTCATAAGTGTAATCAAATTGTTGGTTGATCCCCAACAAGTGGTATTAGAGCCTTGGTTGTAGGTTCAGAGCTTGATATCCAATAAGTGGTATCAAAGCTCAGGTTCACTAACAGGTGGTTCAGATCTGTGTAGTGTGTATTGATTATAGGTTACTCATAGGGGTTTATGCAGGGATTTCTATTTGAGTGAGAGAAGCAATGGCAGAAGAAAGTAAATTGAGAATGGAGAAGTTCAATGGCAAAAATTATCAATATTAGAGAATGCAGATAGAGGATTATTTGTATCAGAAAGATCTATACTTACCGTTAGGTGGGATTGTAAAGAAGCCCACAGACATGGATGATGAAGAATAGGAAGTTCTTGATACAAAGGCTCTGGGGTCTATAAGACTGAGTCTAGCATCTACTGTGATATCTAATTTATCACAGGCAAAAACAATGGTAGAGTTGATGACTACTTTAGCAAATTTGTATGAAAAACCCTCAGCTTCTAATAAGATATATCTTATAAAGCAGCTATTTAATTTGCATATGCAGAAAGGTGGATCTGTATCTAATCATCTAAATGATTTCCATGGAATTGTAAATCAATTAAGTTTAGTCAATATTGTGTTTGATGATGAAATTAAAGCTCTTTTAATATTATGTTCTTTGCCTGAATGCTGGCATAGCTTAGTAATGGTAGTTAGTAATATTGCATCTGCTTCAAACATTTTAAAAGTAGAGGATGTTGTTAGTGTTATCTTGAATGAGGAAATTTGTAGGAAAAGCACAGAGAAAACATCAGGGAACACTTTAAGTTTTGAGAGCAGGGGAAGGCAAAAAGAGAAGAGCAAGAAAGGGAGATCAAGATCTAAGTCTAAGGTGAGAGGAAGATCCAAATCCAGAAATGGTAGGAAGCCATAATGTTGGAATTGTGGAAAGATGGGGCACATAAGCAGAGATTGATGGTCAAAGCCTAAGGAGGACAATCAGCATGAAGGAAAGGAAGAAGTAAAGGTTGCAGGTATTGCACAAGATGCTTTAATATTCTTTTTGCATAATAATATAGAATCTTGGGTGTTAGATTCTGGTGCATCTTTTCATGGTACCCCTAATAGAGAATATTTTAGTGACTATATCCATGGAGATTTTGGAATAGTGTATTTAGGGGATGATGAGCCTTGTAAAATTATTGGCAAAGGTAAAGTGCAGCTAAAAATGCAGAATGGCAACACATGGGTGTTGAGGGATGTTATGCATGTTCCTAGCTTTAAGAGGAATTTGATTTCTATAGGAAAGTTAGGAGATGAGGGTTGTATAGTAACTCTCACAGATGAATCTTGGAAGGTGACCAAGGGAGCACTTGTAATGGCCAAAGGTAAAAGAGTAGGTACTCTCTATTTATGTAATTGTGTTACTAACAATTCTCCTTTCGTATTATCTACTTCAGATGTGGATGCAAAATTATGGCACTCAAGGCTTGGCCACATGAGTGAGAAGGGAATGTCAATTCTTAAGTCAAAAGGTAAGCTTTCAGATTTGAAAAGCATAGATCTAGATTTTTGTGAGCACTGTGTTTTTGGAAAATAGAAGAGAGTGAGTTTTCTCAAGAGTGGGTCAACAAAGAAGAAGCATAAGTTGTAGCTTGTTCACATAGACGTGTGGGGACCGGCTCAGGTTGCTTCTATTAGAGGATCACAGTACTATGTTTCATTCATAAATTATGCTACAAGAAAGGTATGGATCTATTGTATTAAGAAGAAATCTGATGTATTTGAGACTTTTAAGATTTGGAAAGCTATGGTTGAGAATGAAATAGGCAGAAGATTGAAGTCCCTGAGATCTGACAATGGTGGTGAGTTTTGCAGCTATAAGTTCAACTGGTATTGTTATATGCATGGGATCTGCAGGCAAATGATGGTTTTAAAGACACCTCAGTAGAATGGAATTACTGAAAGGATGAATAGAACAATCATGGAGCGTGCAAGATATATGAGATTGCATGCTGGTTTGCCCTTAGAGTTTTGGGTAGAAGCTGTTGACACTGTAGTGTACTTGATTAACATAGGACTCTCTACAGCTCTAGATGGTGGAATTCTAGAAGAGGCATGGATAGGTAAAAAAGTAGATCTCTCATTTCTTAAAGTTTTTGGTTGTAAAGCCTTTATGCACATTGATAAGAAAAATAGAAAGAAGTTGGATGCTAAGTCTATGAGGTGCACATTTATTAGCTATGGCTCTGATGATTTCGGTTTCAGATTTTGGAATCTAGGAACTAACAAGATAATTAGGAGCCATGATGTTGTTTTCAATGAAAAAGTGATGTATAGTGATCAATTGAAGAAGTTAAATCAACCTGGGTAGAGCAATGGAGAATTAGATGAGGTGATGGTCCAAAATGAGCTCATGAAAAGAAGAAATAATTATTTGCAAGAAAACACAGAAACTGACGTCAACAAGGTAGGAACCAGCATCGACAGGACAGAAATCGATGTCAGTCATACAGAGACCTATGTCAGTAGGATAGGCACCGATGTCGGTTAGGTAGAACTGACGTCGGCCAGTTACAGGCCTAGAAGTGATCGAGGTCGGTCACTGTCAGAGAATTTGGGTGGACAGCATGTTGTGGATGAGTCTCAAATGCCCATCAGGAGGTCAGAAAGGGTAAGCCTCCAATTAAATATTCTCCTTCATTATTCTATTTATTGCTAACTAATGGTGGAAAACCAGAGAGTTTTCAAGAAGTAATATAAATGGAGTCCAAGAGTCAGTGGGAGCGTGGCATGGTTGAGGAAATGGAGTCCTTGAAAGAGAACCAAACATGGGATTTGGTTGAGTTGCCAGCTGGTAAGAGGACACTAAAGAATAGATGGACCTATAGATTGAAGGAAGGTGAGAATGGATAGATGAGATATAAGGCCAGGTTGGTAGTGAAAGGATTTGCACAAAAGCTAGGTATTGATTTTGATGAGATTTTTTCTCTTATTGTTAAAATGACTTCTATATGGACGGTACTGTCTTTAGTTGCTATTGAGGATTTGCATCTTGAGCAGCTTGATGTTAAGATAGCATTTCTTCATGGAGATTTGGATGAGGAAATATATATGGAACAGCCAGAAGGATTTGAGGTCAAAGGTAAGGAGAAGTTAGTGTGCAGATTGAAGAAAAGCTTGTATGGCCTCAAGCAAGCTCTTAGACAGTGGTATTTGAGATTTGACAGGTTTATGACTGAGCATGGTTATAGTAGGTGTCAATCTAACCATTGTGTGTATTTTAAAAGATTGGATAATGGTAGATATATTATTCTATTGTTGTATTTAGATGATATGCTAGTTGTAGGATCACACATGCAGGATATCTCTGAGCTTAAGGTGAAACTAGCTCACACGTTTGCCATGAAGGATTTGGAAGTAGCAAAGAAAATCCTTAGCATGAGCATTAAGAGAGACAGAAAAAATCATAGGTTAATTTTGTCTCAAGAGGATTATGTGAACAAGGTGTTGAAATGGTTTAATATGCAGGATGCAAAACCAATAAGCACACCTTTGGCTAGACATTTTAAGTTGAGTAAAGAACAATGTCCTAATTCACATGATGAGGTAGAGTACATGAGTAGAGTTCCATATTCTTCCACAATAGGGAGTTTAATGTATGCAATGGTGTGTACTAGACTGGATATTACCCAAGCAGTGGGAGTTGTAAGTATATGGCCAATCCAAGAAAGGAACATTGGAAAGTAGTTCAGTGGATCCTTAGATATTTGAGACGAACCAGCAGTAGGCATTTATGCTATGGAGGTTCAGATGCTTCTCTACATGGTTACGTAGATTCAGATATGGTAGGTGATTTAGATGGCAGGAGGAGCACCACAGGATATGTTTTCATTGTTGGTGGAATGACGGTTAGCTGGATATCAAAGTTGCAGAAGGTTGTTGCCTTGTCAACTACAGAAGCAGAGTATATTGCAGTCACAGAGGCTAGCAAGGAGATGATATGGATGACACCGTTCATGGAAGAGCTTGGAAAGGAGCAAGAGAGTTGCAGATTATATAGTGATAGTCAGAGTGTAATTCATTTGGCTAAGAATTCAGCCTTTCACTCAAGAACAAAGCATATACAGCTTAGGTACCACTTCATAAGATAGGTATTGGAGGATGGTGAGTTGAAGCTGGAGAAGATCCATACAGATAAGAATCTTGTTGATATGTTAACCAAGCTAGTTACAAAGGAGAAGTTGAATCTTCATTCAACTTCTATTGGTCTTCATGATTGAGTTGAAGATAGAGGAGCTAGAAGATGTTGTTGTACAGGTACTGGTGTAGCTATTTATCTCCAAGTGGGAGATTGTTAAGGTGTGGAGCTTAAAAGCTTCACCAAGGAGTGCTTTGCAAGGTTGCAGCAGTTACACAATCACCGACATCGGTCAGGAGCGATCGACGTCGGTCAAGAGCAGTTCAAGAGATGCCGACGTCGACAAGGATCAGTCGACGTCGGTCACAGGCAAGCAGACAGGACCCGATGTCGGTTACCTATGCATCTAGAAAGCTATTTCTGAGGACAGAACCGAGTGTTTGCATGATGAGATTAAGTCATAGTCTTAAGTCTGCATCTCTATTATTAGTAAGACTATTTTTAGAGCCCTTGTTCAAGAGGCATAACTGTTGGTTGTAAATGCATGCTCAAGTTTCTTAATTCTATATTAGGATTATATCTTCTTAGCTTATTATAGTGTATGTGAATGTTGAAAGAACAGTATAGAATTGTATAGGTGAATCATTCCAAGTTGTTGGAGTTGATTGTACTTGAGAGAGAGAGCTCTTGAGGGAAAGAGATCTAGAGAGAGATCTGTACATCTGAGAGAGGTGTGGAAAAAAGAAGTTTCTTCAATTGTATTCTTTCTGTAAAGAGTTTAATACAAGTTTTTAGGGTGGTTTCTTGTATCTCTTGTTCTTTGCTATTATCTGATTCTAGTTACTTATCTATCTGATTTAATTCTGCAGCTTATTGCTTTCATAAGTGTAATCAAATTGTTGGTTGATCCCCAACAGATAAATCAAAAGAGAATCTTGTGATGGAAGATTATCAGGTCTCTCATATACACCTTGGTTGGCAGATAAGAGAAGGGTTCAAGCATGATTTGCAAATGGGAAAAGAATGATAAAAAAGCTAAGGAGATTTTGGACATTAATTAATTTTCCCTCTCTTTTAATATATTCAAATGTTATTATTATGTGTAATTTAATTTCAAAGACATTGCAAATTATAATTACAAAAATATAGCTTTATTTCTTTATTTTTTATAACTCTTTTGAGAAAGAGAAAGACATATTTTTACACTTTATATTTTTTGGAATGTGGAAGTTGAAAAAATCACAAGTGAAAATTTCACTTTCCATTTTGATTAATGTGAATTATAAAAAAAGGTGAAAAGTCATGAGGTGTAAATTGCACAATCCCTTTTTGGCAAAAAGTGATAAATACTTAGATGTTGTAAAAGTCTCACTTTAGGTTTTGCATGCTAGGGTTTGCATGGAAAGAAACTTGGAATTGATTTACAATGTTATCTTTTATTTATAAAATCCAAGTTATATTTTGGGTGCCACTTTTTGCATGAAGAGCTATTTTTATCCATCATCAGATAAATATCCTTGCATGGAGATCTTCAGTTCCAACCATGCCATGTTATGCCCAAGATCATGCCTAGCTCATGCATGCTATGTTCCAAATGTTTCATGATTCCAAGATGCTAGAAATAGGAGATCTTTCCTCGTTTACATCAATATTTTTATATCTGCATGATTTTCTGAACTAGGTGTTCAAGTTTCAACAACTACATGTCTTTTATGACATATTTTGTATAAAAATGGGCAGACCTTGTGGACCAATTTATCCTTTATTTTTAGTTATATTTTTATATATTTTGAATGTATTTACTAAAATATGTAACCTTTGGAGAGAAATAAAGTTGAATTTTTGCCTTTCTTGTCTTTGGAATCTCTGTGTTATGCAAATTTATTTAATTTTTTTGTAAGCTTGTATTTTATTTCAATCTCAAGAAAAATCATCTGTGGTATTCTACCCTCTGGATAATATTTCTTGGAATAAATATCCTTTTCCCTTTATTAAAAAATATCTAAAATACTACCTCTGATTTCCAAATTTGCTTGAGTCTGTGTTTAAAAGTAAATTCAATCTATTTTTGGCTCTATTGTGTTTGTCAAGTAAGCATCTAGATCCACTATACAATATTTAGTGAAATCACCATATTTTTAGTTTTCTATAAATTTCAATTTTTTCCACCCTTTTCCCTATCAAATTCCTAGTTTATGATCAAAAAAGCACTAAAAAACAATATTTCCACAAAACTAGTATTTTATCAATTTGCATCAAATTTATTGAAAGGAAGTTGGCCTTCTTTGGAGATTAACCTCAAACTTCCAAGGTCCCACAGCTTTGGAAGTTTTTCTATTGTATCATTAGGCACTTACATAATAATTTATAGAATGAAGATAAGTGAAATCCTATGTGATAGCAGTCTCACTTGGAAATTTTAACTTAGAGTTTTACAAAAAAGGAACTTAAGTTATTTCTTAGTTATCTTTTGTTTAAATATTGAGTTTCATTTTAGCACCCCATTTGCATTAAGAGATACTTGAAGCTACATGGAGGATAAATAAAGGTGTTTCATGAAGTTTTATCAAGTTTATCCATACCACACCAAGTTCAAGATCACACCCATCTCTTGCATGCTCTCTTCCAAACCATTTTACCAAGTCAAGGATGCCACAAATAGGTGAACACACCTCTTTTTACATGAACATCTAGATTTGCATGATTATTCTATTGGGAATTGAATTTTATGATAACTACATCTCATTTATGAGATATTTTGTATAAATATGGGTAGGACCTTGAAGCCCAATCTATCTTTTTACTACTTGTAATATTATTGTACATTTTGAATGTATTTTCTACAAACTGTAACCTGGAGAATGAAAAATAATTGAAGATTTGCCTTTCTTATCTGATAAATCCTTGTGTATGCAATTTATTTGAATATTTATGAAAGTTTAATTCTTATTTCAATCACAAAAATTCTTTTTTGGTATTTTATTTACCCTTTTGGAAGATTGTTTGATTAAAATAAAGTAATTTTTCCCTTCTATGAATAATAATAAAATATTACCTCTGATTTTCCATTTGCATGAGTTTGTGCTTGAACAAAGTTTAATATATTTTATATTCTATTATTTCATTCAAGTAAGCATTAAAATCTACTATAAAAATATTTGGTGCAATCACCATTTTTTATTTTGCTAAATTTCATTCTTAAACTATTTTCCCCAGTCAAACCCTAGTTTAGGAGCAAGAACATTAAAGGAGCATAAGTTCTATAAAAGTGGTATTTATTAGTTGTAATAGATTTAGTGAAAGGAAGATAACCTTCTCTATAGATTAACCTCAATTCTTCAAGGTCCTACAACTTCAAGGTTTTCACATTGTATCATTATATTCTTGCATAGCGAGCTACTACATCAAGGAATGGGTGCAAAATCTATGTGATAAAAAAATTTTGCATGCCTGGTAGGATATAAAATTATAAAGAGATTGGTTCTATTCTTAGTGAGAATTGTAAAATCTTTGTACAAATTTCAAAATCACCTAGTGACTTAATTGGCATACAAATTTATAATTTCAAGGTTTACGTATGCCAAGCAAACAAACAAAATCATCTACTGAAGGTAAGAGAGATAATTTTTTAGAATTATCATTTCCTTCTAAAAAGAGATCAAAATAAATCATCCCTTTCCCTATATTATATCCTAAAATTTTATTTGCATCTCCCCCAGGTACTCTTATCCATTGAATACCTCCCATAATGGCTATAAATTTGAATTCCATAGCTTTCAATGGAGGTAACCCACTCTAGTTGGTCCAATATGATGATATACCTACCTTTACTTTAAAAATCTTGCCATAATTTACTAATGAAACTTCCACCACTCCTATGGAACACATACAATATATTACTAATATGTGTTTAGTCCATAATGTGGTACAAGATAATGTTGTAAGCATGCTTCTAGTCTCCTCTTTCAAAGTTAAATCCTTACAATGGTACATAAATCTTACTCCCAACTCCATCTAAGTTTAGGATGACTTAGGCATTGTACTATGTACTTAGTTTGAATATAAGACTGACCACCTTTCCCTGGTTAGATAGTTAACTACTATTCAATAGACTCTTCATGAGCACAATACTAACTTTAATTTCTATTTCTAGAAGATTAGAATTCCAATATTGGTCAAGCCAACTCCAAATAATGCTTTCCTATATTACTTGAGAGCTCTGAATAGTGATATATCTATTATGGTTCAATCAATGGGTGTCACCACACTTCCTAATGCCTATGAAATTGCAATAAGGGTAGAAAATTATTTAATTCAAGTAGGGAAATTTTCTCCAAGGCCACCAATGCCTCTATTTCTATAAATACCTCCTATTCCACCACCTGAAATTGCTCTAATTCCCACCATAAGCAAAGCACCAGCTCTAACTTCCACATTACAAATGATTTATATGAGGTTAAGTCACTACATAAGAGTTTTCGTAATGAGTTAGTAGAAATGAAGAGGTAGCAATCCTAGAACTTCAAGCCTTATCAATAAGCTAACCAAGCATATCAACCCAGAAGGCATCTATACCAATTCAATTCATAACCATAGGGTCAAAATATGCAAGCAAAACCTCCAAACATCCATGCTCTACTTTCACCAAGTGCTTCTAAAGTTATTATACATATTCAAAACAACCTAGATTAGGAGTATGAGTGGTGTTATCCTTATTTTCAACCACATAATTAGAATACTTATCCTAATGGTTTTATCAATCAAGCCTTGATGGGATAAGGCATATCAAGTACACAAGGATAGCATGAATAATCTACTTCCCAATAAGTAGATACATAAGAACCTACTCAAGGTGAGGCAACTCTTATAAACTAGTAAGAGGATAACTTTTGTGGTGTAAATTAGGAGGAAGCATTATACAATGGTGGAGGTCTGATGGTAGCTAACATGCATTCAAATAAAAGAGTAAAAGAAAGTGACCATCCCCCTAGGGTGGAATAAGCTACAACTTTCAAAGTTGTACCAGAACTTGTAAAGAGCAACACAGTACAAAGGCCACCCTTTGTGCCTACAAGCCAGTCCAAAGAAAAAGTGCCAACTCCAAATATTGTAAGAGAAGACATAGCTCCTAAAAAATCATCAACAAAGGTTTGTAATATTCCTTTCATCATTATCAAATAAATGAAGAAGACTAATCTAAATATTACTATGTGAAAAGCACTATCAATTCCCACATAAAGGGATTTGTTGCAAGTGGCTTTAAAAAATTTCTAGATAACCAACAAGGTTCTAGCCAAGGGGCCTAATGCTATAGTTAATTTTTGTCAACCATAAATTAACACTAAAATGAGCAAAAGTGGTGATCATCCCCCTTTATATCTTTCATTTATAGTAGGGAAGCACCTCAATCATAATTGCATGGTAGATTCAGGGGCTAATAGATCTGTTATGCCCAAGAAAATATTTGATGCCCTTGGTATAAAATATACACCTATCAATAAGGGTGTAGTGAAATTATATGGAACTACTTTTCAAATAGTAGTAACAATAAAAGGTGTAAATCCCTATCCAAAATTGTCAATTTCATAAGATATCTCGATTATAGATCTTCTCCCTTAATTTTACATTTTCCTTTCATGAGATTTCACTATAAATATGGGAGGATATCTATTTTTGGATTGGTCTCACATGTTTCTTAGGATGAGATATGGAATAAGAGTAATAATAAGCACTGAACCAATCACAAAATATCATATTGAGCCATATAATCCTATCCCTATGGACATGAATTGCACACTACAAGATCAAGAATAAGAAGAGGATCATGAAGTTACAACACCTATAGAAGATATTCTAGACACTCATTTTGATGAATGGGAATCAGCCCTTCAATTTAATCCTTATGACTATATACAAGAAATAGGGTTGGGTACATATTGCATTCATGAAAATGCTGTAATTATCCTGAACCTAGTAAATCCAATTGAAGATCTTCACTAGAAGTGGCAATTTATCTTCTATGTTTCAAGAAGTAAGAATGGTGTAGGTGTAGGTATTGTCTTAATCTTTACATAAAAGGAGATTTACTTCTATTCTTTCAGACTTCAGTTTAGTTGCACAAATTATGTAGTTGAATATGAGGCTTTAATTCAAGGCCTATAATTAGCTAAGGAGAGAGGGATAAAATCCCTATAAATATTTGGTAACAATGAGTTAATTGTTCACAAGTGATATCTAAAAGTGTAACTAAGATTAATTTTCTAATATATTACAAACATAGGGTTTGGGACCTATTATAAGACATCACTACTTTGAACATTCAAGCAATACCAAGAGCACAAAAATGAAGATGTTGATAGCATGGCCTCCATAGGTTCCCAATATAACCTACTAGAAGGAATAAAGAATAAAAATATCCAATCTATGAGGTTGATAGTAAGTCCAAATGTTCTTGATAATGTAATAAATTATCAAGTCTTTGATAGTGATCAGTAAATTGTCAACTTTCTGAGAGAAGAAACTGAATTCTTAGATAAAAACCAATCAAAGCTATAGGATAAATATGGAGATCAAATCATCCAATTAAATACAAACAAACTACATATGGGTCTTGTGACACTAGAAAACATATTCAATTTTGATGATTAGCTAAATGGCAAAAATAAGAACATTATGGTGAATGAAGAAGAGTGTGAGCTAGTGATCATCTTAGAAGGAAAATCACTAAAGATAAGAAAGATATGTAATGATTCTAAAAATATATGTTTTTTTGACTTATGTTAAGATTTTGATGATAACTTAACTTGGATTTATCATGATTTAAGGGGGTTTAACCCTAGCTTAGCTCAACATATGATCAATTTTGATCTAAATACCAACCCTATTTGATAAAAGTAGAGATTGATTAATCTAAAGATAGAACCCCTAATGATGAGTGAGATATCTAAACTAATAGAGGCTAATATTATTTTACCTATAAAACACTCATTTTAGGTTTCAAATATGGTCCCTCTAAGAACTAAAAATAGTGAAATTAGGATTTGTGTAGTTTTTAGGGATCTAAGCAAAGCATCTCTGAAGGATCATTATCATCTTCCCTCTATGAAAAATATTCTACAAACTATGTCAGGATCTTAAAGGTTTTATCTTATAGATGGTTATTCTAGCTGTAATCAAATTTTGGTGTAAGAATTAGACTAGTTAAAGACTACTTTCACCATAAAATAGGGTATGTATGCATATAGAAAGATGTCATTTGGTTTGACTAATGCTGGTGCAATGTTTCATAGAGCCATGGATATGGCTTTTATAGGTTTGATAAATTAAATGATCCTAGTATATCTAGATGATATCACTATCTACTCAAATCATGATGATGCACATTTGGATCACCTTCAAAAAAAATTGAAAGGTGCAAAGAATTTGGATTTTCCCTCAATCCCAAGAAATGTATTTTCATAGTTCATGAAGGGAAACTACTAGGACACATTATCTCAAAGGAGGGTCTTACAATAGACCCAAAGATAATTAATGTTATATCTATATCAACACTACCAATCCATAATAATGGATTATAGATTTATCTTTAAAAAATCAACTTTGTAAGAATATTGTTTGTAAATTTTACCTCTATGGCAAAACCCCTTACTGCAATTCTAAAGAAGGGTATCATTTTTATCTAGACACAAAAGGGAAAAGATAGCTTTGAATCCATCAAGCATTTTATTTCTTAGGCTCCTACCCTATTCAACCCCAATTATGATAAGGATTTCTTTATCTATGCTTTTGGAGGGGAAGTATCTTAGTTATTCTGACTCAGCACAATCAAGAATAATTGGAACAACGAATATCTTTCTTCAGTCAATCCTTAAAGGATTATGAAGAAAATTATATATTTGTGGTGAAGGAAGTATATTTTGTTATTAAATATCTCAAAAAATTTATGCACATGCTCTCCAACAATAAAATCCATTTGATTGTGACTCGCCAAAGTTTTAAAGTGTTCTTGCTGAGCTAGGAGATAAATAAAAAAAGAGTAGGATGGATCACAAAGGTTATGGAATATGACATGGACATCAAAATCATAAAGATTTTAAAAGACAAGGGATTATGTGAAAATTTGGCTTATTATATCAATACTTTTGAAGTAGCATCTGAAATATTATATGCTTAAAGTACACCTTAAACAGCCAAGCCACTTTTTTTCAATAGCTAGATTTGTGACATGACCATTTTCCTATAGACTGGTAAGTACCCATATAAATTTCAATAGGCCAAGAAGAGGTATTTTATAATCCAATCCATTCCTTATTTTCTTGTTGATGGAATATTGTTTAGAAAATATATGAATAGATTCATGCTAATATGTATCAAGCACAATCAAGTCCCCAAGGTGCTCAAGTAATTTCATGATGGCATGTTAAGAGGACATTTATCTGCAAGAACCATGGCCATAAAAATAATTAGAGGAGTCTATTATTAGCCTAAATTATTCAATTATGCCCACCAATATTCAAGGAACTATGAAAAGTGTGCTTACTTCATAGGTAAGCAGAGATTAGCAGCTTTTCCTCTTAGACCAATTCAAGTAGATCAACCATTTTCTCAATCAAGATTGGGTTTCATTGATATGATCAGCCTACCATCAAGTGTAGGCCATAAATGGGTTTGTAAAATAATGGACTATTTCACATGATAGACTAAAGCAATTTCACTAAAATATTCTATGGAGGCATCTATTATGGAATTCATAGATGGCATAGTCTCAAGGTTTGGTGTTCCTCACACCATTATCTCAAACAATGTCAAAGCATTTGTGGGCACTCAAGTGAGTGAATGGGTTGTAAATCATAAGGTGTACCTAAGTAATATTAAAATTATTACCCATAGGGTAATGGCTTGGTTGAGTGAACTAACAAGAAATTTATAAGAATAATCAAAATAACAATGGAGGATAACCAAAGGATGTGGCACACAAAGTTGAAATCAACACTATGGGCCGATAAGATTACCCAAAAGAGAGCCATTGTAAACTCCCCATTCATGTTTGTATATGAAGTGGAAGCCTAAGTTTCACTATCAATTGAGTTACCATCTCTAGAGCTCAATCACCAATTAGATTTGATTTACAATGATGAAATGACAATAAGATTGGCTAAACTAATGAAACTTGAAGAAATCAGGAACCAATCAATGAAAGTTCTAGAATTAAATCAAGCTCAAACAAAGTGGAATTTTGATAAAATTCATTTGACATGAGATTTAATGAAGGAGACATGGTTCTCAAATGGGATGTAGGCCAGGCTAAACTAGGAAATCACACCAAGTTTGATGCAATACAGAGGAGTCCATATATTATAACTCAATGCAAAAAAGCTTATACATTCTAGTTTTCCAAGCTCGATGGATCAAAACTACCAATCCTAATCAATGGGATATACCTCAAAGATTGCTTATTAAGGTAGGAATTCATTCTAAAAAATAAAATTTTGTATATAATAAGGTTAGTTATGTTTTCCAAAATAAGTGATTTCATACAAGTCAACTCATTAGGAGTTTTTTTCCTTAGTTTACTCTATTTTTCCCTATTTTGTTCATGTTTAGGTAGATCCTAGTTTATTCTTTACTAGGTTGAAATGTGTTAAGCTTAAAATGACTCCATGCCCAATTAACTATAAGGATACTAGATAGAAATTGATTAGTAGGTAATCATACCATAGAGGTTGCCAAAAATGTTAATATTTTTGTCCCAAAAATATCAAAACATCAAGTACCCTAAGGTATACTTCCTAATTTTTTGAAAAAATACCTTGAATTGACCCAAAGAGCACTTTTCCTTCTTATTGTGGAATGCAGAACTCTTCATACAATTCACAATTTGCAAAATTACAAATTGCTTCCCAAGTTTTGGATCTTACAATGCATTAACCAATGGAATCTAGAGTTATGATTGCAATTTATAATTTGTAAAATTACAAATTATACCCTGAGCTTCGAATCATGAAATACACTAATTAGTGGAAACCAAAACCTATTTTCAATTTGTAATTTTTGAAAACTAGAAATTACAATCAAAGTTTTGGATACCATAAACCAAACACCACATGAAATCTAGAACTTGAACTGTAAATTGCAATTTGCAAAATTATAAATTATAGCTGAAGTTATGCTTCTTGTGAACAACTAAGCTTGTAAAATTTAGAACCCCAAGTGTAATTCAAAATTTTGAAAAATTGCAAATTGCTCTTAGAGTTCCACTTTCCCATTTCTAAATAAGCTAACCCATACTTCCTATAGAATCTAAAGGTAAACATGCAATTTTTAAAATTTCAAAATTGCATGACTCTGAAGTTCTGCCAACTACCTCCATGAGCACATTAATTACAAGGATTTTAATGTATAAATAATGGAAATTTGGGGATTTTTTAATTTTTTTACTTGTTAATTGAGATTTCAATCTCTGATAGTGATGTTAAGCCATAATTTTTTGCTCATGACCTCAAACCATGCATCAATCCACGTCTACAAGCAACATCATGATGACCCTTTTCCACCCTTACACAGTATTTCATTGGTCTTGTATTTTTTTCCATCATTTCCTAGAATTTAAATTTGTTACGTTATTTTCATTTCCCATAAGGTTTAACTGTGATTATTTTAAGTTTTTTATTACATAGGTATCATCTAGTTTTAGGGTTTTCTCATATTATTATCGATTGTGAGGTTTGTATCCCAAGAAGTTATTTCTCTTGTGTATTCTCCAAGTAGTAGAGATCCTAGGTTTTCCAATTTTCATCATGAAAGCCTTGGTATTTTGTCCTAATATTTCACATTAAAATCTAGGATTTTTCCAAATTCAAGACCAAATGAATATAGCCACGTATATTACAACAAGAGAATATTCCTTTCAAGATACCTCCAAGTCCTCGTAGACTTTGGACTTGCTAGGGACACTTCCCATTTCTATAATATTTTAACCTCTTTCAAACACCTCTTATATCTATGGGATTCTCCATTGTTTCAAGCACCTTCCATCCCCATAGGATTTCAACCTACTCATAATAGTTACAAGTTCCACCAAACATTCTTATTACCCAAAAAACTTCCCATTTTTACGGAGTTTTCACCTACTTGAAATAGCTATATTTTCTTATGGACTTGTTACCTACTTAGAGCACCACCAATATCCATTAGATATTTTACCTACTTCACGCATCTATAAATCTTGCCAGCTCTTGTAATTGGTTTTCACTAAGCATTCTCTCTAAAATTCATGTCTGGGAAGGAGATGAAGTTTAAATCAAAAGGACCCAGGGTGACTCAGTTTGAAATCTAATACTACTAAGATCACTGATATAGACCTAGGTCACATTGACTTAGGGGACTTCTAGACCCAAATAAATGTAGAGTTAAATAATGATTAGATCTAGAGTATCTATGACTCTAGATTGCCATAAGTAGCAAGTTTCCCCCTAATGGTCTAAAGCCCTAAGCTAGTGCTAACACTAACATAGCACTATGATGCTAAAAATAGAAAGGTCTTGAATGATAAAGGGAAAAGGATTTTAAAACTAAACCCAAATTTCATTGATTCAGTGTTTATGATACTAAAGTTTGAGAGTTATTAGATATAAATCCATAAACATCCCAATAATTCTATCAAGATAACAAAGAGGGATGTTAGAGAATGATAAATAAATAATGGCTTAAGACCCTTAAGGCTTCCTCCACCATATTTCCAAATACATTAGAAATAATTTATTTTAAGGATGAGGGGACAATAATATTGTTGCATAAGATTAATGGTAGTCCTGATGCAAAGAGCTTCTAAGAGTGGATGTATCAGTACATTTAGGTCATTCATCAAAATGCATAATTAATCTAGTAGGCACAACTCATCAGTAATTCCCTCCATAAGTAATTGACGGAGGTGCAAATAATACATAGATTTTATATGACCTCTTACCTTGTATACATATTGGGTAAAGGATGAACCTTCATAGGCCTTAACACAAAAGGCAATACTATCAGTACCCAGTGAGGCAAGTAGAGTGTATAACTATTATCTTGACCTCACTTTGGAGGCCAAAAGGCAATACTTTAAGATGGTCAATGATGCATTCATCTATTACATCACAATAATATTTAACTAAGATCTTGGGATAATGATATTCTTAGATGCAGTAAATGTAGAAATCACCTGATGGGGCTCCTACTTCATTCAATTCCCCACCTATTCCTATATCGGGGTATGTAAATTTAATAGCTACCCTTACACACTCTCAAGATATGTTAGTGATAAGTGGCCATTAATGGATCTATTAAGATAACTTATGGAAACTCATAATATTCTATCTAGCAAACACAAGTTGAGAATTGATTTCCCAATTAGTATAGGTAGATACGCATGCCCCTCCTTGCTCAAAGCCAAATATGCTGAGGAAAAAATGACATAGATGACATTGAGGGATTTGGAGGCAAGTCCATACTATGATGTTTATGGTTACATCACCAGCACACTGAGAATCTCTAAATATTCCCATCTTCCATATTTCAAAGATTATTGGGAGGATTTAGACAATGAAGAGAAAGTTAGATTAAAGGACCATTCTAGAATGACATTGGATCAGGTCAAAACTTTTGATTTAGCACCAATCCTCAAATACTTGGTGGATGATGAGTCCCTAGTGGATAAGAACTACTATGAACAAATCATCACTCAACCCCTTCTAACAATAAGGTGGTTAGTCCCCGAATCTCTCTTTGATAGATATAAATGCACATGTGATTAGAAAAACACTAAATTGGCTCAAGAGTAAAGGGGTCCAAGTGATTAAAGATATAATAAGTATAATATAAAATCTACTAAATCTCAAGGAGAAATGGATTACACCATCAGTAAAGGGTCCCAGTGGTATAGCAAGAGAGCAATCAGAGAGGTGAGTGATCTCTCATATGAAGAAGAAGAAATCTAAGGCCAAGAAGTGGCAATCCAGTAAAGATGGAGCAATAGTAGACCAACCAATCATCATCTCATCTAAGGAGATAGTTTCATTTGGATCATCTACAGCTTCAACCCCCATATCAATCATAGTGACAACCCCTATCTCTATAGTTCACCCCCAACCTATTTACATTGTTCATGTAGCCCCAATACCTCCACCTCTTGTCTCTACTCCCCCTACATCTAAAGTGACTCTACACTTCATTCCTACCACTTTACCCATTTTATAAGTCTATTACAACTAGTATAAGAAATTAAAGAGGAAACTTAGGGTCCTTCTTTAGTGGATACTCAAGTTTCCACTCCACTTTCCCTCCCCCAATTTCACTCTTTCCTTCCATTACATTTACAATTCCTTCCATTCCATCCCCATTGATTTCTTACACAACTCAATAGTATATAGTTGTAAACTTAGTCATCTTGACTTCAGTTCTACCAATCATCCCAACTTCTAGGATAAGTAATAATTCATCTTCATCCCCTTTCATCTTTCCTACCTTGCCACCCTGAGTAGACCAATCCATTTTATTAACTCATTTTATGCTTTAGATTCCACACTTCCACTAGTCCCCAAGTTTTGAGTTCTTGTGTCTACTTACCCATTAGTATCACTTCCACTTCCTACACCCCTATTAGAGACATCTATTCCAATTATCCCCACCTCTTCTTCTTCTAAAGTTAACTGAACCCCTTTAGTGGAGATAGGGGAGAAATAATTCCTTGATGTAAATTTGGACTTGCCTCTTACATATGGAGATTAAATTCCATAGACATATAGCAAGTAATCAATGGAAATATCATAATAACATTCAATACTTATCATAATTCCTACTGGTATAATTGTTTTAGCTATAGATTCCCAAGTGATAGTGTCCAGATAGCAAGATGCTAGACCTACTTTGTTAGCACAAACAGTGGGGAAGAAATGCAAGCAAATGATTTCCCCATGTACACTAGATTTTTATCCTTCAAAAATGCAAAAGAAATCGAAGACTACTCCCTAGACCTTCTCAATAATATTTTATGAATAAATAGGGGAAATATATTTACAAATTATAGTGTCCCCATCAAATAAATATAAAGAGAATCTAGTGGTGGGGTACTATTAGGTATCAAAAATTTACCTTGGACATCCTATGAGGGAGGGGTTGAAACATGATGTTTGATCCAGCATCAATTCCCTCTTTGAAAAAATAGATAGTGATAAGCTCAATAAGGATGAGCTGAAAAATAAGGTTGAACAACTTACAGTTGCACTAAATAAATTCATAGAGCCCAATGATCCATCATCACAACTTAAACCTACATAGCCACTCCCCCAAATCATATATCAAGCAATGCTTGATGTAGTGACATAAATTGCAAGCATGGGAAGGGTTACTAAGGAATGGTTGGAAGAACTCATCTCCAAAGGTAGTAAGATTATTGATATGATAATAGACCATTATGTAGTTTTGAGGGAAAGAAGGGTCATATTTAGAGGACTCATCAACAAATATGAGGGAAAATAGAAATTTTGAATCTTTACTATCCCAAATTGATAGCTATATACTCAATTCACATAGATATCCTCCTTGCTAAAAAGATACAAAAAATGATAGAGATAAATAGGAATTAGATAGAGTTACATAATTCAAGGTAAAGTTTCTCAAAGATGTTGCACATAAGGCTAAAGTTGCCCATGATAAGGCCATTAACATGTTGTATGACATAGAGAAATTATTGATTAAATTGTCATGCAAGATAATAGATTGATAAGATAACCTCCTTTTAATAGAAGAGGTTTAGAGAAAATTCAAAGAAGTGGTAGAAAAGGAATATGCTAAAGATATAGTCCTTTCCTTGAGCTCTATCCACTTATACATCAAGTACCATAACACGTTGGATAAGATGGATTCAAGAAATCAAGACTTTGAAGAGGGAACTTTTTGACACATCATCAGATTGTGATATTACCAACCTCTACTCTTTTACAACAAATGAAGAGAGAATCTAGGGGATTTTCAAGTTTTTTTATGCATATGTTCATAAATTATAGACCGAGAAAGATAAAGAGGTAGAGGAAGTCTTACAAATTGATTAATTCTTTCTATTGAAAACGTTCTCGTATATTATAATCTCGTTATTATAAAAATATTGTAAAGTTACAAAACAGATCTTGTAAATTGTAGCTATCTTTTTTACATCTCTTTTTTAGAAAGAGTCATGTGTATTTTACACTTTCTATTTTGACAAGTTGAAAATTATGAAAGGCAGACTTATAAATTACACTTTTCATTTTATACAAGTTAAGTTGTAAAAGCACATATTAGAAATTTCAATTCTAATTTCTACAAAGTGTTATGACTTGCAAGTTGTAAAAGTCTCACCTAGAAATTTTAACTTAGAGTTTTGTAAAAAAGTAACTTAAGTTATTTCTTAGTTATCTTTTGTTTAAACATTGATTTTAATTTTAGTGACCCATTTACATGAAGAGCTACTTGTAGCTACATGAAGGAGAAAGAAAGGTGTTGCATGAAGTTTTTTGAAGTTTATCCATGCCAAACCAAGTTCAAGATCATGCCAAACTCTTGTATGTTATCTTCCAAACCATTTTACCAAGTTAAAGATGCCACAAATAGGAGATCATGCCTCTTTTTACATGAAGCTCTAGATTTGCATGATTCTTCTACTAAGCATTGAAGTCTCTAATAACTACATCTCATTTATGAGATATTTTTCATAAAGATAAGACCCCATATCCCAATCTATCTTTTTATTGTTAGTAATATTATTCTACATTTTGAGTGTATTTTTTACAAGCTGGAACCTAAAGAATGAAAAATAATTGAAGATTTGCCTTTCTTGTCTAATAAATCCCTATGTATGCAAGTTATTTGAATATTTTTGGAAGTTTAATTCTTATTTCAATCACAAAAATTTATTTTTGGTATTTTCTTTACCCTTTTGAAAGATTGTTTGATTAAAATAAAAGAATTTTTTCCCTTCTATGAAGAATAACAAAATATTGACTTCGATTTCTCATTTGCATGAGTTTGTGCTCAAACAAATTTCAATCCATTTTATATTATATTATGTTCATTTAATCAAGTATTAAAATCTAATATAAAAATATTTGATACAATCAGTTTTAGTTTTTTTAAATTTCATTCTCAAACTCTTTTCCCTGATCAAACCCTAGTTTAGGATCAAGAACACTAAAGGAGCTAAATTTCTATAAAAATAGTATTTTATCAATTTTACCATATTTAGTGAAAGTAAGTAGGCCTTATCTAGAATTTAATCTCAATTCACCAAGGTCCTATAGTTTGGATGTTTTCCCATTATATCATTAGATCCTTTCACAATGAGCTACTACATCAAGGAATGGGTACAAAATCTATGTGATAACAATCCCTCCTTAGAGTATTGGTATATAGGTAACTCTTATCCTAGTGATGTGTTAAATATGTCTAACCTACCCCACTAACATCACACTTTGATACTTGTGTCAATCAAATGCCTTAACAATAAGGAGTTATAGAGTTTTACATACAAAATTAGTCAAAATAAGTCATAGATAAGGGATTAAAATTCAATCACATAGAAATAAGCTTGATAGATTCAAACACAGGTGTACCCAGAAGTTTGTAATAGTTATGCACATAAGACACTAGTGCCAAAAGGAATACACTAGTGCCATTAGCACTACTATCCAATTAGGGAGCTACTATCGAGGAAGGGTTCTAACATCTAGAACCTATCCACAACACTTAGATTAGATCATGTCTTAGTGTATAGCCTCTGAATATCCTATCTCAGTTAATTTATAGCTACTTATTTGTTTACATCATTTATTTCTATTTTTAAAAAGGTCAAACTAGGTCAATTATATGGCAAATTAGTGGTTGTATTTATAGCATATTTCTACCCTAATTTACTATACTTTGGCCTTTTAACAACCTAGGGCTTAAACTCCATAATCTTAAAAATATAAATAATTTGGTGAACCCAACTTGCTTTGAATACTACTCAAACTCTATCCCTAAATGTTATTAGTGTTTCTATCCATTTTTTTTGCTTTTAGTGGTTATTGTTAGATAAAAATGGCCACATTGGGTTAATACATTTTAAAAATTTGCCTCTAATCTCCCTTAACTTTGTTGATAGCCATT
The DNA here is from genome assembly GCA_037957365.1 of Torreya grandis. Lineage (NCBI taxonomy): Eukaryota > Viridiplantae > Streptophyta > Pinopsida > Cupressales > Taxaceae > Torreya > Torreya grandis. The sequence continues at coordinate 784,063 of JARHVA010001164.1, read as the reverse complement.
TTATGATCATGATTAGTATTCATACATGTTGCATGTATCTATGAATGACTAGCTAGGTTGCCATTAGCTAGGTGATTTAAAAGCATTATCCATGGTTTCTCTTAAACTACCATCATCCTCAATCATCATGGTCATACATAGTGTTTTGGAAAGGTTAAGGTATCTTAACAGAGTTTAAGGTTACTTTGAAAAGGTTAAGGCATGTTAGTCCATGGTTAAAATATAAGTATATTGGCTTTCTAAGGTGACATGATGTCCTATGGTGAAGGTGAGAGCTAGAGACATGATGGTAAGATGGAAACATTATTATTTCAAACATTTAGCAAGGTTTAAGGTAATTTTGATAAAGTCAAGGTTCATTGTTTATAATGTTGAAAGTTGTTGGATGGTAGACCCTGATCTTATTATAATAGTTGGTTCCTAATATGGGGATGTGGGGGGTAAATACACCCCCCCCACTATGATCACTGTAATTTCATAGTAAATCTAAACCATTCATTATTAAGTTATAGATATAATGGTATAAATCATGTTTATTCATTTTTTCCCTATATGTAACCCTCCTTTTGATATGAGGGAATTGTAATTATGGTGGCACACTGTGAGTGAAGATCAGATTGTAGTGGATGTATTATAGGTTTTATCCCTTCATTTTTTAGACTAAATAAAGAGAAGAACTAACTATTTCTATGTGGATATAGCCCATATTAGGTGAACCATGTTAAATTTATGTCTATCTTATATTGTACCTTCTACATTTTATTTCCATATTTAATTCATTAATATTAATCTATGTTATATATTCCTAAAAATTAGTATTAGATCTAAAGGTTTTTTTGGTAGATAAACTCACAAGAAAAGAGGGTCCCTAGTTTGAGTGGGATCGATGGTAGAAGAAGGAAAGTTTAAGGTTGAAAATTTTAATGACTAAAACTACTCGCTATGGAAGATGCAAATGGAGGATTATTTATATTAGAATTCTTCCTACCATTAGGAGTAATATCAAAGAAGATGGTGACTATGAAGGATTAAGATTGGGAGGTTCTTGATAAAAAGGCACTAGGAACAATACAATTGTGCCTGGTAGTGTCAGTGGGTTTCAATATTTCAAAAGAAAAGATAATTATAAATGTGATAAAGGCATTAGATAGAGTGTATGAAAAACCCTCAACCTCCAACAAGGCATTTATTATGAAGCATTTATCTAATCTAGAAATGTTAGAAGGTGGATATGTTGCTAATAATAACTTAAATGAATTTAACATGGTCACAAATTAGTTAAGCTCTATAGGAGTAAATTTTGATGATGAGGTTAGGGCTCTTTTGATTTTGTGCTCATTGCCAGAAAGTTGGAATGGCTTGGTCATGAATATGAGTAATTATGTCTCTATTTTAAACACTTTAAAGTTTGATGAAGTTATTGGTATTGTTCTTAGTGAGGAAATGCAATATAAAAGCACAAGTGAGACATCAGGTAATGCTTTGACTATGGATAATAGGAGAAGACAAAAGGATAGAGTAAAGGGCCTAAATAATTATGGTAAATGTAAGAAGGGTAAATCCAAATCCAAAGGAATGTTGGTGTGTTATATTTGTGTCAAGAAAAGACACCTAAATAAATATTATTGGTTTATAAAAGGAAAACAAGGAGATGTACAACAAGATAAAAATTAGGATTCAAATGTAATAGGTGATGTGTTACAAGATTCTTTAATCCTTTCTTTAGATAGCATTAATGATTCTTGGGTGTTAGATTTAGGGGCTTCATTTCATCCTACACCCCATAAGAAATATTTTCAAGACTATGTTCAAGGTGATTTTGAATAGGTTTATTTGGGTGATGGTGAACCCTATAAAATTTTAGGAAAGGGTAAGATATAGATAAAATTAAAAAATGGTAAAAAATGGTTGCTAAAAGAGGTGAGGCAAGTTATTGAGTTGAGGATAAATCTAATTTTAGTAAGGTAGTTGAGAAGTGAGTCCTACATAGTTACATTTGAAAAAAAAATCATATAAGGTCACTAAAGGATCATTGGTAATAGAAAAAGGAGAGAAGGTAGGTAAATTATATTTATCTAATGGTAATGCTAACTCTTTTATTTCTTTAGCTTCTACAAAAGTGGATACAAAATTATGGCACCATAGACTTAAACACATGAGTGAGAAGGGGATGCACATTATCCACTCAAAGAATTTGTTACCATATTTGAATAAGGTGGATTTGGAATTTTATGAGAATTATGTGTATGGAAAATAGAAGAGAGTCAGATTTATTAGAGTTGAGAAGATAAAGAAGGATGAAAAATTAGAGCTTATGCATACAGATGTATAGGGACCAATTTAGGTATCATACTTTGGTGGCTCTTTTTATTATATTACTTTTATTAATGATGTAATTAGAAAATTTTGGGTTTATTGCATACAAAAAAAAATTAATTTTTTTGATACTTTTAATAAATGGAAAGATTTAGTTGAGAATGAGATAAGAAATAAGTTAAAGTGTGTCAGATCAGATAATGGAGGTGAATATGGTAGTAAATAATTTGATAATTATTGTTCATCCCATGAGATTCATAGAGAGAACATGGTTCCAAGAACACCACAATAAAATGGTGTGCCAGAAAGGATGAACAAGATAATCATGGAGCGTGTAAGGAGCATGAGATTACATGAAAGTTTGCCCTTACAGATTTGGGTAGATGTTGTGGATATTATTGTTTACTCAATAAATAGAGGGCCTTCAAGTCCTTTAGATGGTGGTATTCCATAAGAAGCATGGATAGGTAAAAAGGTAGATTATTCCTTCTTAAAGACTTTTGGTTGTGAAGCATTTGTCCATATTGATAAAGAAAATAAAACCAATCTTGAAGCAAAATCCAATAAATGTAATTTTATTAGATATGGAGTTAATGATTTTGATTATCATTTATGGGATTTTTAAAATCACAAAATAATTAGGATTAGAGATGTGTTATTTAAAGATTTCATGTACAAAGATTAGTTGCAAGGAAAGAAACAAGAAAAGCCAAATATAGAATGTGTATTACTTGATGAAATCATAGGAAATGAAATTCTAAAAGTGCCAAAAAATAAGAATGTGCAACAACTACAACAACAATAATAAGTACCTCAAACTCTTAAAAGTGTTGCTATAAGATATACCAGAGTAAGTAGACTCCCTAAACAATACTCTCCTTCACTTTAATATTTATTATTATCTAATGGTGATGAGCCAAAAAGCTATGAAGAAGTAATGCAAGTAGAAACTAGAAAGAAGTGGGAGTAAGGCATGAAAGAGGACATGGACTCCTTGGTACATAACCAAACATGGGATTTGGTTTAGTTTCTTATAGGTAAAATAACATTTCAAAATAAATGGGTTTATAGGTTGAAAGAAGAAGATGTAGTCAAAAAGAGGCATAAGGCTATACTTGTTGTAAAGGGGTTTGCACCAAAAAAATGTCTTTATTTTGACTAAATATTTTCTCCAGTTGTAAAAAAAAATTCCATAAGAACTATTTTATCTTTGGTAGTAGTAGAATATTTTCACCTTAAATAGTTACATGTGAAGACTTATTTCCTTCATCGTGATTTGGAGGAGGAAATATATATGGAGCAACTACAGGGATACAAAGTAAAACGTAAGGAAAAATGATGTGTAGGTTGAATAAGAGTTTGTATGGTCTAAATCAAATTCTAAGGTAGTGGTATTTTAAATTTGATATGTTTACAATAGAACAAGGTTATATTAGATGTCATTTTGACCATTGCATTTATTATAAGAGATTAGATAATGGTAGTTATATTATCTTGTTATTATATGTAGATGGCATGCTTGTTGCAGGGTTTAACATGTAGGATATAAATGATCTCAAAAGACAATTAGCAAATTCTTTTACAATGAAGGATTTGGGTGTTGCAAAGCAAACCCTTGGTATGATAATAATAAGAGATAGGAAAAATATAAAATTGACATTATCTCAAGAAGAGTACATCAATAAGGTGTTAGTCAGGTTCAATATGCAAGATGTAAAACCTATAACTACACCTTTGGGAGGGCACTTTAAATTAATCAAGGAACAGTATCCTAAAACATAGGAAGAAATCAATTAAAGTCTAAAGTTCTATATGATTCACTAGTTAGAAGTTTAATGTATGTTATGGTGTGCACAAGACTAGATATTGTTCATGTAGTGGGAGTTATCAGCAGGTTTATGAATAATCTAGGAAAGGAGCATTGGGATGCATTCTAGTTTCATAGGTACATGAGAGGAACCACTGATAGATGATTGTGTTATGAAGTTTCATATATTACCTTATAAGGATATATTGATGCAGACATGGCTATAGATTTAGATGGTAGGAGGAGCACCACAGGTTATGTTTTCACTAATTGTGATAAAGTAGTTAGTTGGATTTCAAAATTGTAGAAGATAGTTGCTTTGTCAACTATAGAGGTAGAGTATGTTGCAGCTATAGAAGATAGCAAAGATATGATATGGATGAAATGGTTCATGAAATATTTGAGGCATATGCATGAATATTTAAAGTTGTAAAGTGATATCTAGAGTGCAATTTGTCTAGCAAAGAACTTAGTATTCCACTCAAGAACCAAACATATACAACTCGGGTATCAATTCATTCATTCAGTTTGGAGGATGGTCAACTAAAGTTGGAAAAGATCTATATAAGTCAAAATCCTATAGATATGCTAATAAAATCAGTCACAAAAGAGAATCTAGAGAATTTTTTAGCTTCAATAGGTCTACAAGGATAACAAAGAAGATGAGAAACATGTCAGGGTCAAATTTCAAATAAAATTCTAAGGAAGAGTTATGGTGGAGTTGCAATAGTCAATCTCTAAGTGGGAGATTGTTAGATGGTGGAGCCTAATCTTATTATAATGCCTAGTTCCCAATGGGGGGGTGTGGTGGGGGATTCCCCCCACTATGGTCATCATGTGGTTTTAAGGGGGGCTTGACCTACTTGGAAACCCCCCTGTAGGGGTTCAGGGGCAGTGCCCCCAAATAAAAAATTTGTTAAAAATGCATTGTAAAATATTGTAATTTTGTAGTAAATCTAGACCATTCACCATTAGGTTATAGATCTAATGGTATAAATTAAGTTTGTGCATTTGTTCCTTATATGTAACCCTCTTTTTGATATGAGGGTATTGTAATTATGGTGGCATGTTGTATGTGCGTGAAAAGGATATTACAATAGATGTATTATAAGTTTTATCCCTTCATTTTGTTGGATTGAATAAAGAGAAAAATTGGCTATTTTGGTGTGGATGTAACCCATATTGTGTGAACCACATTAAATTTATGTCCATATTGTATTGAATTTTTTACTTTTTATTTCCATCTTTAATTCATTAATATTGCTGTATGTTCTATATTCCTAACCAAAGTAATTTTATTGAGGAGGATATTAAGTATGAGGAACTGATATCACTTATGGAAGTCAAAAAATATTATTTATATTATTTGACACGTGTTAAGTCATGATTTAATTCAGGTTACCCATACACTTGATAAAAGTGTCTTAATAGCTCATTTGAAGTCTTCTTGTTTGGTTGTTCTAACATCTAAGCATAAGCTTATCATGTTGAAAGGTAGGTAATAAGACTATTTGAACATTACAATAATTATACTAGGACAAAAAAGACTCCATTATCACCTTGGATGTATCTAATGTGAAATATCCTATCAAACGAACAAGTCTAATTTTAGAGAAGAACCTTTTGATAAGTTCATGCAAGTTTCTCATGGTAAGAGAAAGTAGTGATTAATTAATGAGAGTTTAAAAGTGGTATAGACCTATTATATCCTTTTTTAGTTCTATACATATATCAAATAATGTTAAAAGGTGAGTTATAGGCCCAAACAAGCTTAAAACCTCTTCAAAGCTTTTACCGTGTAACCAAGCAGTCCAAGAAGGATAAATAATTTTATTTTGGTGCATGATGGAGAGATATTTTTTGAAAAAAATATCTTATGCAAAGGAAGGTGTATATATACCATCCCTAATTATGGCAAAGTTTTGAACTTGGGAGGGCATATTTTTATGAACAATCACTAAGAGCTCTGTTACCCCTAAAACCCCTTCAAACCCCCATCACTTGATCTAATATTATCAAAATTATCTTTAAAATAATTTAAGGTAGGATAAAAATTAAATATTATTCTCAATTATCCAAATAATTATTCTTACATCATTCTTAATCATGCATTCTACACATGCACAATCCAAATGTGAACTTACAGTCTTTAAGGGCAAGAGAGATAGTTGCATGAGAAAACAACATAAAGGTTTTGAAAGATAGCACAGGTGAAATATGCATTGAGATACTTCAATTCAGAGATATTAGATACTCAAATAATATTCATTAATGAATAAAACCTCTATAATCATTCTTAAAATAAACTTGTAGTTCACAAATCCAAGATCATTGGTCTAGAGCTTGCAAGCAAGTTAAGTGTTTGAAGACATTTTGTATATTTAAAGGATGATTTTGATCTTGTAAATGGTATTTTAAGATTAATGAGATGATCACAAGGATTAGGGTACTAATAATTATGTCATAAATTATCTAAATGAGGATAAATGGAAACCTATAGGTATGTAGGCCTATAGGTCCACATTTTGATCAAAAAACTAGAATCTTGCAATGAGTGAATTGCTCTAAGCCCCTAAGGAAAATATTACCTTATTAAAATGAAAAAATGGAAGACACCACCTAATTCACTCACATCCATGGACATGGAGTGACAAATGGTTTCAATAAAGGTAAGATGCATAGAAAAATAGCTAAGAGAAGCCTGGACAGGCCTAATGGAAAGCTCCAAGTCTACCTCTAAAAATATGATGATAGCATGTGATTTTTGTATTAAATTTGGATTATATATAATTAATAGATATTTTAAAATACTAAAATATGTTTTCACAATGTTTATAACCCTGGGATGAAGAATAAAACCTCCAAATAAGGTTGATAGGGTCAAGATGCTTAAACTTCCAAAAAACCCTCATGATGGGAAAATCAAGTTATAGAGTTATTTGGAGATCAAGTGCATTTTTAAAATAATTATAAGACACCATGGGAGGCGTTTTATACCCCTTAGAGGTATGTCCAAGAAAATAAAAATGTTTTGATGGCCTATTTTCTTAAACGTCTCTCTCTGCCTACGCATACACTCCTAATAAACCCAAGAGGCTTCTTCTTGAAGTCTAGAAATTCATTGAGGAAATGCATGGGATGAGATGGATTTTATAGGTTATAAGTAGGTTACAACACTCTAAATTTATTTCATTAGTTCCTCTCAAAATAAATTGTACATTATGAACAATTGTTATGAATGAAAGTATTTAAAACCTTAAACACTCCTAAAAGCTTGAGAAGGTGTGGTTTTATGTACAGAACTAGAAAGAGAAATTGCATAGAGGAAAATGTTTCTTAGAGATATTTAATAGTTCACCCACTCCATATTAGTGGCATTAGTTCATAATTTTAGGCCTTCAACCTTTATGAATAATCCTTAAGAAGTTGAGCACCTATAAACCCTCCTAAAACCCTATTAAAGACTTGATGTCTAAATTTTTAATTCTTAGTGTTTATAATGAGCATGAATGGTCTTAAAACAACATTTTTATCATCTAAGTATCTCATATGTAAAAATTTTGGTCATTTGGTGGCATGTGTGGAGAAGAATAGGGAAGGAAATGGCCTAAATTTGTAGGTTGTAGGCCTAAATCAGGGGATAGATATATATGTACACCTTTTAATCATTTTTGGAGGTCTATTAAGCCTATGCAGAGGTATTTGGGTCTTCACCAATCTTTGATAAGGCTCTCAATGTGCTAAATGAGTTTTAAATATGTATAGGACTTTTAAAAGACTGATTTCTTAATCGTATAGAGATAAAGAAGTTGCAAACATGAACTTGTAGGTTTCAATGATGAAGACTAGTATGAGAAGGTGGATAAACCTAAATTATACTCCCACAATATGGTAAAATATATTGAGGATCCAAATATGACATAGTGAGGTTTCAAAGAGGCTAAGTAGGCATGTGTCAAAGTATGAACTTGTAATTCTTCCTAGAACAAGAAAAGGTAGTTTTAAGAGCTCAAGGATGAGTTACCAAGGAAATGAATCATATCCTATACCACTTTTGAGAATTTTATCATCACAACAAGCAATAATTGTGAATAAGATTTTATTGGACTATTCTTTGTCATTTCTCTTGTTTGTAACTAGTTTCATGAGTGCTTATAGTCATCATGACTTTCTCCAACATCTATTTATCTCTCCTCTCTCATTTTATCTATATGTATGGACTTGTTTGGATTAAAAAAAGGATCCTTCCACTAGGAGTAATGTAAATCCCTACTCTTTTATATGACTTTGATTAATAAATGATTGTTATTTACTTCTTTCTATGGTTGTATATAGTGTAAATCTATGAATGATTGATCTAAGCAAATGAAGACTTAGCTCACCTTGATTTGTTGTCTTATTCATCTATCCTTCATGTAGTTTGATTTTCTATTGCATGTTGTGGAGAGTGTCATCAAGGGCTCCATGAGAGTTATAAATGGAAATTATTTTCCCACTTAGTCTCACATTACCTTACCTCTTTGTAAATAATAGATTTAATAGGATCTTCATAAGATAAGTGTAGGTTTATTATAGTCCTATAGGTATCGATGCACATGAAAATTAGTCGTAGTGGTCATAAAATTAGGTGTATCACCCCCTTAGTTCCTATTTTCTCTCTCTCTCTCTTTATTTCAAGCTAGTACATTAGTGATTGGTCCTAAATTATGGATCAAGGGATTTATCCCTTATATAGAGGTTCAATCCATTATTTAGGTCACCCATAACCTAATATTGTTCCCATGTGTAGATTAGATGAGAGGACTTGAAACACCCTCTCAAAGGGTGAAAATTTAAGTTATAATAGTTTTGACATGCACAATGGGATAAGGATTTCATATATTGGAGATTTATTTTTGTTTCTCTTCAATACATCATCCTTTGGAGTCATGAACATAAGCATCAATGGAAACTTTAAGATCCTATCAGCTAGTTGCATCTTAGGTTCTTATTTCAAAGAATAGTTGGTAGTTTATCTTGTTTTATTGGATTCATGAAGTGTTATGGGTAGATATATATGTATTTCCTATTTTACACCTGCTTATCATCACTATTATGATCATTATTATCCCTAGGTTGAGCCATATCATTTATATAATGACTCTACTTACCCCCCATATGGATCCAATTATCAAGATGAATAGTCTTACTATCAAGAGTATTATCCTTCCTTTCCTCCTCAAAAAGTATCATACTAACCTTACCAATATTACCATAAGTATTATATACCCCCTCCCACCCCAACTCAACCTCATTTATAGCCTCTTCATCCCTTTAATTAGCCTTGTCAAAACTATGTTGCCCCTAATCAACATAGTCACATTTCTATTCAGTCCATCTCAAGCTTCAAACAAACATTATTAGTCTATAAAAATCATATGAGAGAGATTTATATATAAATTTATTATGGTATAATGATCCATATTCATATAATTCAATATATGAAGGACTCATTATAATTGGTTAAGGGTAAGTGGGCACCTATTGAGAGAGAACCAGCAAAGTATAACCAGTGACATGTTAGATATAGGTGTCTTAATTTAGTGTATAGAGGATAGGTTAGTGTTTTATGAGAGGAAATAATTTTAATACCATCATTATCATGTTCCTTATCCTAATTCACATTAGCCTTATTTTTCTCCCAATCTAACCCAAGCTACAATATAGCATCAGGAAAAGCTTGTGCCTATGCAAGCTCCACCCTTTCCTCAAGTTGGAGTTATCCATGAAGACCAAGATAAATCATAATTTAAGAGTTTTATTGATTATTTAAGGGGAAAAAATGAGGAATTATTATCACAAAACTCTCTTCCCCTTCCTTAAGAGCTTCGAAAAAAGACCTTTAAAATAACAAGTTGGAAGCAAGTGGTGGAGTCATGGGATAAGAAAAATGTAAAAGGCTTAGATTGGGAATTTGAGGCTAAATAATAACCTTTGCCTATAAAATCCCCACTCATCCCTCCTTAATAACCTCAAAACTTCCCATCATGGAGGTCAATCCAAGAAAGCATCCAAAATAAGAAGGAAGTCCTTATTGATAAGGTTGAAGATTAAATCATTTCAAGAGTTAAGAGATTGATTAGTGAATGGAAGGAGAGGAATGATAAGCTCATTGATCTCAAAATCCCAAAAATAATTCTTGAGTTTGCATATCCTATCCTTGAATAAAAACCTATTCTATTGGAAATAAATTAATAAGATCAAGTTTTAGCTATGAGTGAGCTTCAAGAAGGTTATGAGGAGAGTGATTTAAGTGTGTATTATGAATAGATCATCATTTTCAATTCCCTTTTTGAAGAAAAATATCTTAAGGATCCATTTTAATTGGCTAAGGCTTTCTTTGAGTTCCAAGAACATGATCAAGGATCTATAGACCTTAATTATTTCTCAATTCTTGTTGAGAATACATCTATAGTAGCTCCCATGAAGCTAGAATAAATTTTAAATGAACTAGAACCAAGTGAGGTTTAGTTGGAGGACTTATTTGAATTCATATGAGTAATTTAAACTATTATATATGGAGTTTATGGTCTATTCCAAACTATGGTAAGTAGTTTTTTCAAGCAAACTATCAAACATAGAGAAGATAGCTCTCCAAGTTTGTCATTTCAAGAAGCTACCTCATTTTACCTTGACTTGTTTGAGGTTTTCAAGGTGGGATATCAACCTCTTAGTCCATTATCAAACACTTGTTCACTCTTGGAAGACACTAAAAATATATATTGGTCTCAACTTATTAGGGATCAAGAAGCATATCCTCTTGAAGATGGTTCCCTAAGTATGATACAAGAATCATACCAACCCATTCGTTTTGATCAATCAGTTTGTGAAAAGATGATAGTTTGTCATAAATATAATATTTTTGAGATGTTTACTACTACCAAAATATTTCCTATCAGTTTTCTAACTAGGTTGGAAGATAATAAGGAGAAGCCATTATCTATCATGTTCATATTAGAATATGAAGATGAGATTAAACATGTAAAATATTAGTCTAGATATACACTTATGATCACTCATGATTAAATAAAGGTGAATCAGGTGTACATGGTTGATTTTGAATCATGAGAGGTTATAAATATCAGCATACAATTTCCCCTCTTCTATTCTCTCATGGCTCCCATCAAGCTTGCTAGTCTCATGATCTTAGTGATAAAAGGTAACTACTTTGCTCTATTAGTTAATGGTTTTGTTTAGGGTTGTCTCAAGATATTAGAGTAGGTCAGTTTAGGTTAGTTTATTTTATTTTATTTTTGTCTTTCCTCTAATTTATTCTTATCATATTGTGTTGTGTTTTTGTGTGTGTGTTCTCCTTATTTCTTGTTGTTGTGTGTTGGTAGATGCATCATCAGTTATCTATTCTTATTTCAAGGCATTTGCAATTATGTTCAAGGTCAAAAACAATTTTGTATTAGAGTAAGGGTTACTATATATCCCAATGGATGCATGATAAAATTGGTCTAGATTCATAGTAAACATTCAATCTTAGGAGGTCACCAAAGATGTTAGCCAAAATTGCCCACCATGGGTCAATAAATTTCAAAACTTTGCATCTAAGTTCCCTTAAATTTGTTGATAACCATTTTATGATCATTATTAGTATTCATACATTATTTATGTTTCTATGAATGACTAGATAGGTTGTCATCGTCTAGGTGATTTAAAAGTCTTATCCATAGTTTCTCTTAAACTGCCATCATCTTCAATCATCATGGTCATACATAGTGTTTTGGAAAGGTTAAGGTATCTTATCATAGTTTAAGGTTAATTTTAAAAGGTTAAGGAATGTTATTCCATGGTGAAAATACTAGTATATTAACTTTCAAATTTGACATGATGTCCTATGGTGAAGGTGAGATCTAGAGACAGGATGGTAAGATGGAAACATTGATATTTTAAACATTTAGCAAGGTATAAGGTAATTTTGAGAAAGTTAAAGTTCATTTGTTGTAATGATGAAAGTAGATTTATTGAGGAGGATATTAATTATTAGTAACCAATATCACTTGTGGAAGTCAAAATATATTCTTTATAGCATTTGACACCTGTTAAGTCATGATTTACTTTAGGTTGCTTGTACACTTAGTAAAAGTGTCTTAGTATCACATTTCTAACATATGATCTCTTTTGAAGTCTTCTTGTTTGGTTATTATAAAATATAAGCATAATATTATCATGTTGAAAGGTAGGTAATAAGATGATTTGAATGTTACAATCATTCTACTAGTTCACAAAAGACTCCATTGGCACCTTGTACATAGCTAATGTGAAATATTCTTTCAAATCAATAAGTCTGATTGTAGAGGAGAACCTTTTGATAAGGTCATACAGGTTTCTCATGGTGATTAATATCAAGTAGTGATATGGTAAGGAATGTTTCAAAGTGTTAGATACCTATCATATCCTAATTTATTTCTATCAAGATATCAAATCATGCTTAAAGGTGACCTATAGGCCCAAACAAGCCTTAAACCTCTTCAAATCTTCCAACCAATAACCAATTAGTCCAAGAAGGTGATATAGTTTTATGTTGGTACAGGATGGATAGATAATGTTTGGAAAAATATCTTAGGTAAAGTGATTTGTATATATACCCTACCTAATTATTTCAAAGTTATGAACTTTGAAGACATAGTTCTATGAACAATCACTAAGAGCTCTGCTACCCCTAAAACCCCTTCAAAACCCCATCACTTAATCTAATCTTCTCAATGGGATCTTGGAAATAATTTAGGGTAGGATAATAAGTAAATATTACTTTTAGGGATCCTAAAAAGTCTTCTTACATCATGATTAGTGTGCATTCCACACATGCACAAGCCAAATGTGAACTTGTAGCCTTCAAGGGCAAAAGAGATAGTTACATGAGCAAACAACAAAGAGGTTTTGAGAGATAGTACAAGGGAAATATGCATTTAATTAATTTATAGGTGGATCCATTAATTATGGGGTGGTATTTCAATCTCGTATTATACTAGGGTTGATGGGTCAAAAATTGGTTTGTGCTACAAGTGTCAAATAATCTACTTTACATAGGTGTGGGTCACAAAATGAAGTAGAACATGGATTCTAGATTCACTCCTCCAATGATGAGAGTCTATCACATGAGTATAAATATTATAATATTAAGATCTAAAAAAATATGGAGATAGTAAGGCATTAATTTTTGGGCATAGGATCCAATTCTCGACATGTAATAGGAATGATGTCCCCAATTTTCATCACCCCCAGATCCTTATCTAAATAGGGGGCACCCACCTGCATCTATATATATGGGAAGATATAATATATATGGGTCCATAACCATATGTTAATAATTATTATACACTCAAATAGTATTCATTAATTAATAAAAACTCTAGAACCTTTCTTAAAGTGAAGTTGTAGGTCACAAACCCAAGATCATCAATCTAGAGCTTATAAGCAAGTCAAGTGTTTGAAGACATTTTAGATATTTAAAGGATGATTTTGATATTATAAATGGTTTTTTAATATTAATTATATGATAACATGTCTTTTGGGACCAATAATTATGTCATAAATGGTCTAAATTGGAATAAATGTAGACCTACAAGTCTACAAGCCTGTAGGTCCACATTTTAATCAAAAAACCAAAATCTTGCAATGAGAGAATTGATCTAATACCCTAAAGAAAACCTTTACTTATTAAAATTATAAAAGGGGTATACACCACATAATTCCCTCACCTCCATGGTCATGGAGTGACAAATGGTTTCAATAAAGGTAAGATGCACAAAATGATATTTAAGAGAAACCTAGAGAGGCCTAATGGAAAGCTCTAAGTCTACCTCTAAGAATATGATGATAGCATGTGATTCTTGTATTTAAAGTGTATTCTATATATTTAATATGTATGTTATATTCCTAATTTTTTTTCCATGGTTATAACCTTGGGATGAATAAGAAAACCTCAAAATAGGTTGCTAGGGTCAAGATGCTTAAACTGCCAACAAACCCTCATGATGGGCAAATCAAGTTCTAGATATATTTGGGTATAAAATGAATTTTTAAAATAAATTTAAGACACCATGGAAGGTGTTTTATACCCCTTATAGGTATGTCCAATCAAATCAAAAAGTTTTGATGACCTATTTCTTAAAAGTCTCTCTCTACCTACACATACAGTCCTAACAAACTTGAGAGGATTCTTTTTGAAGTCTATAACTTCATTAAGGAAATGCATGGTATGAGATGGAGATTTGAGGTGTTGAATAGTTTCCCACACTCCAAATTTATTGCATTATTTTCTCCAAAAATAACTTGTGTGGTAAGAATAATTGTTAAGAAGGAAAGCACTCAAAACATTCCTAAAACACCCTTAAAAGCTTGAGAAGGTATGGTTTTATGCTTAAAAATGCAAGGAGAGTTTACATGGAGGAAAATGGTTATTTGAGATGTTTTATAATTTCCCCCGCTCTAAATTAGTTTAATTAGTTCATAAGTTCAGGCCCTCAACTTTATGAACAATCCTTAATAAGTTGAGCACCTCTAAACCCTCCTAAAACCTTATTAAAGACCCAATGTCTAAATTTTTAATTATAAGTGTTTCTAATGAGCATGAATGGTCTTAAAAAAACCTTTTTATCATCTTAGGATCTCATGGGTAAAGTTTTGGGTCATTTGGTGGTTTAAATTTGTAGGTTGTAAGCTTAAATTAGGGTATATAGATATATGCAGACCTTTTGATCATTTTAAGAGGTCTATTAAGCCTATACAAAGGTTTTTGGGTCTTCACCAATATTTAAAAAGGATATTAAGGTGAAAAAATGATTTTTAAAGTAGTACTAAGGCTTGTAAAATATTGATTTCTTGCTAGTACAAAAATAAAGAAGTTACAAACATGAACTTGTAGGTTCTAAAGATGAAGACCAGTATAAGAAGGAACCTAAACCTAAATTATACTCCACAAGATGGGAAAATCCATAAAGGAGATAAAGATGACATAGTGAGGTGTCAAAGAGGCTAAGCAGGCATGTGTCAAAGTATGAACTTGTAATTCCTCCTAGAATAAGAAAAGGCAATTTCAAGAGCTCAAGGATGAGTCACCAAGGAAATGAAGCATCTCCTATGCCACTTTTGAGAAGGTTATCATCACACCAAGCAACACATTAAGAAGATGATATTTGACTATTCTTTGGCAGTTTTCTTGTTTGTAACTTGTTTCATGAGTGCTTGTAGTCATCATGACTTTCTCCAATGTCTATCTTCTCTCTCTTCTCTCATTTTATCTATATTTATGGCCTTCTTTGGCTAAAAAAAGGATCCTTTCACTAGGACTATGGTGAATCCTTTCTTTTTTTTATACCTTTGATAAATAAATTAATATTGTTTACCTCTTTATATGGATGTATGTAGTGTAAATATATGAATGATTAATCTAAACAAGTGTAGACTTAGCTCGCCTTGATTTGTTGTCTTGTTCATCTTGCCTTCATGTAGTTTGATTCTCTATTACAGGTCATTAGTGGATCCATGAGAGTTATAAGTGGTAATTATTGTACCTCTTAGTCTCATATTACCTTACCTCTTTGTAAATCATTAATGAAATAGGCTCTTTTTAGGAGAAGCGTATGTTTCTTATAGTCCTATAGGTCTTAGTGCACATTAAAATCAATGGTAGTGGTCATAAAATATGGTGTATTATCCCCTTAGTTCATAGTTTCTCTCACTCTTTTCCTTTTAATCTAGTAGATTGGTGATTTCTCCTGAGTGATGCATCAAGGGATCTATCCCTTATCTAAGGTTCAATCCATTCTTCAGGTCACCCATAACCTAGGATTGATCCCATGTCTAGCTTAGATGAGAGGAATTGAAACACCCTCTCAAAGGGTTAAAATTTAATCTATAACAATTGTGTTAAGGTTTTCAGACCTGATATATTCTACCCTAGCAACCCTCTTCCAAGTTGCATTACAAAAATTCATGTATAAAGAAGATTCTTTTCCTCCTCCTCATCTCCAAAAGGGTGATAGCAACTTTCCGTATAACCAATTCCATGTTATCACTCTTCTATGAGATGAGGTGACCTATACTAATATTTCAAATTTTTATACACAGCCTATCCATCCTTCAAACTCTTCCATTCTCATATATTCTCTATAGGGTGTGCGCCTACATGTTCAATCAGAAGCAACTAGGGTTTGCACTTGTGAGACTCTATGTGATCAAATTATCAATATGATAAATCTCATTGAAGAATTAAAAAACTAGAATCAACTATTACATGAAAAGATTACAACATTAAAAAATTAGTTTACAAAACAAAATCCTCTAGGGCACACTAGTGTAAATCATGTAGATGCATCTTCACCTACTCAATTTGGGGTAAGAAATGTTACATATCAAAATAAGAAATAAAAACAAAGTGAATATATAGCTAGTGATTCAAAAATAATTCAAAGATTAAATGGAAGTTTAATTAAGATTTTAAGGCAAATTATTAAACCTGAGATTATCAACCTACCTCCTTTACATCTAGTTAGAAGATCTAGATATTATTATGCATACCATAGAATGCATGGTCATCACACAGATTCATGTTTGGAATTAAAAAAACATATACAACACATCATTGCTAATGAGGAACCTCTACAATATAGATCATTTAATCAATCCATAATGATACAAGAACATATTTAAAAAGCATCAAATTTAGAAATAGTATAAAAGTGGCTACCAAAACATAACTCAGAACAACAAAAGGTTTACAAATCAAAATTAGAGAAAGAAATAATACAATAAGAATAGATAAATCAAGTAAAAAATACAAATATACCTCTCCAAAATGAGGTCCCACTTTCAAAGTATTATGGATTTGGTTAAAAGTATCTATAACAATTTGATTATCAAGGTTAAGGGTTAGGCAAACATGCCCAAGGCATCATTACTCATATTCTAGTATTTGATAATTTTGGTCAACAAGGCCTAGGATTTATTGAACATCTTAAGGAAAATCATTTAGAAAAATAGTTTATCAAGACAAAATATCTAGATACACAATAAATGTTACAAAAATAATAAGAACTTAAGTTACAAAGTCAAAATCATGATAAGCCAACAAGCATTCTAAAAAGAGGATTTCTATTAAAAGAGCCTCCAAAGCACCATATGCCTAAAATAAGCACAATTTCAAATGGAATAGTCATAATTAATATTGAAAATCACAATTTATAAAGGTAAACTCTATAGTATGAGGTAATTCCTTATGCTCATTCAGATGCAATAGAAATCAGCACTAGCATTCCAAGTTTCTATGATTATTATGATGCTAACAATGAATAATACATAGATTCATAATTCAACTCAATTTAATTATATCATATCAATCACATAACATGATAGGTTACCATTCTTATTTTTGGCATAGGCCACATTGATAGTGGGTCTCCCATGAGACTCATAAATTAGTATGTTCCTCCCTACTTGTACACAATTTCATTCACTCTTGTTCTTTATATATAATTTAATTTTATCATGTTTATTATACATAGATTATATCTAGAAAATACAAAAACAATATAATATGTCAAAAATATAAAAATATTCAAATATTTACTCAAAAAATACAAATTATAGATTATATGCATTTTCAAGTTTACACTTCTTATACTTGTCAAGTACTACATATGCTAGTTATCTTAGTATAGTAAATTTTTATCATACATATATGTTTCACTTATTCTTATCAAGTGTTTGTAGATACATACAATACATAGGTCCACTACACATAGCTATATTTTATATTATCTACCCACTAGGGGCATATACACAGATACATGGGTTCTTCATTTGATACATTCACCCATTTGGGGGCATCCTATACATAGTTTTAATTGCCAGGTTACATATTTCTAAACTTTACATCAAATATTTAGCATTTTTATATCTTGATATTGATCATCTTACACTGCTCATATTCATTACCAACTACTACTACTCTAGACTCAACTTATGTACATCTTTACTTTTTTATATAGTTGTACCACATGTTCATGCATAATGTGGAGACCAAATCTGAAAGATGAATTTTTACTATTAAAAGTCATGCAAATTTGATTTTACAAATCCCAAGTTGTGTAAAATGACCCATCACTTTTCCAAGTCATGTAATTGGTAAATTATTTTTTCCAATCGATGCAATTTGCAAATTTATTTTTCCACTCAGTGTAATTTACAAATTATTTTTTACACTTGGTGTAATTTGAAAAATTTTATTCCACTCGATGTAATTTGTAAATTCAAATTTCCACTTGGTAAAATTTAAAAATTATTTTTTCCACTTGGTGAAATTTTCAAATTCATTTTTCCACTCAATGTAATTTACAAATTCAAATTTCCACTTGGTGCAATTTGCAAATTTGTTTTGCATTTTCCCTTCCCATGTAAATTAAATTTTTCTTTTTCATGTTCATGCAATTTCAAATTTCATTTTCCCCTTCCATGCAAATTGAAAATACATTACCATGATTTGTGTAATTTTGTTTTGCACTTCCCCAAATTCATGGTAAATGGAGAATGATGGTGGTTTTAAGAATAAATCCTGGTATTTTGAAAATTAAGTGGTTTTATCAATAAAACCTATGGGGGGTTTGAGTGTTTAAAAAGTTGTTTTGGTCTCAAAACCTATGGTATTCACTATAGAAGCATGGTATTGGCTAGAAGTTTGTAGTTTTGCTAGTGGAAGGCAATTTTAATGAGACAAAGTTATTTTACATGGTTATATCCAACATTAATTCAAGTGTCAAATGCATATACTTTTTATGTGTTAAGTAGTATTTAGTGTTGGGGTTTTGGTTGTGGGCATAAGTTACCAATGTAAAATTTTAGAGGCCAAATGAAAATAGCAAGTGTAAATTAAAATTCATTTACCATTGCAATCATCCTCTCAACCCTTGAATCATGTCAGTGACTTGATAAGGTTAAATATTGTTATGGTGGACTTCACAAAAATATTAACATGAGTATTATGCTCTTATGAAGAAAATGTTTATATGGTGAATAGAAAGGATGACTAGAAAACATCAGTGGTCATTGAAAATTTTTAGTTAAGTAAATTTGATATTACTAAGATAGAAATCGATATAAAAGACAAGCAAATCTAGGATGAAATTCCCTGAAAAGTGCAAAGAAATGATCAAGATTGTCTTCAACAAAAGAGAAAGTGAATGAATTCTTCATCAATATTCTAATCTTTTCATGTTAATGTTGGATATCATTTTGTAATTTCTAGTTGAAATTTTTGTTTAATTACAACCTTGTAAATGCAAATCATTCAAATTCACTATGTCACTTTGTAAGTCTCAAATTGTGTAATTTTGATTTACACATTTCAAGTAGTGTAAAAGCACAAAAACATTTTTGCACTATTCAAGTGGTATAATTTTTTAATTTCAATTTTGAATGAAGTTAAATTGCACCAAATAACATTTATTCACTTAAGTGGTGAAATGTTCTAATTTTATATTTTCACGCAATGTAATTACCCCAACTCACTTTTACACCACTTAAGTGGTGTATTTTTGTAAACTCACTTTTATACCATCTATAATGCCAAAAAAGGTGGTTATGCTTTGTAACCACCTTATAACACTATAAATATGAGTGTTAATATCATTATGAAGAGGAATTTTGGTAGTGAAACTCTACATAAACTTTTTGAAGGATGAGATTGTATTTTCAAATCAATAAAGATTAGAACAGGGAGATTTTGCAAACTTTGTGTTCAAGATTTCTTTATGGGTTATAACTTTGTGTATGATTCACCTGTATCTATATCTTTACTTTAAAATTGTTTTCATAATCACTAAAAAAAATTTATAAAATTGTAATTTCATATTATGTATTTATTTTAGAATATTTTTATGTTATTTATATGAATACAAAATCTCAATGTGGTCTAAACAATATTTTAATTATCTTTTATGGTTAAATATGTGATGGTTGTCTTTGGTCTACTATCAATATTAAAAAATCATCTTAGTGTATGTTTTACACTCCTAAGGGTGTATATTGTCTTTACTACCCATTGAATCAAAGAGGTTTTCATGAATATTATGTTTTCTCTTGCTTGGGCTATTCTAGTAAGTTTCATTATTTAGCTATCTAGAGTTATCTTTCATTTTTATTGAGATTATCATGGTAGATTTTGTATTTAAATAGATATAATAATCTTGTTCCTCCTTTCATTTCTCATGTTTCCCCTCTTTTATATCATTTTTCTCAAATTTTTTCATGTTTTTTGGTTAAAATAATGAAACCCCTAATAGAAAACATTTTTGTTGTAAATAGATGTGAATAGATTTTCTCTTGCTTTTCCATTTTTGACATTCAATAAAGTTATATCCACATGCTAATATGAGAATGACTATGCCCATTCATTTCTAAATAACGTGAGGACTTAGTTCACACTATTGACTCAAATTTACCAATTTGTCCCTTTGACAAATTTTTGAGCCAACAATTTTTGATGACTCCACTAAGGATTGAGGTGCTTTATGCACACATTTTTTAGACATTTCAAAGAACTTCCCATATAATAGATCTTGGTGACTTTTTTGAGAATAAATATATTATGCCTATATCATTATAATTGAAGAAATGGCATTGGTTCACCCCAAACCCAATGTTCCTCATGTCCCATGGGGAAAACATTTTGGTTCATTGATTTTGGCCTAGTACAATGAGTTACCATCAGGATCAAGGAAGAAATTTCCAAAGTTTTTTGGATAAAATGGTCAAGATACAGATAAGCATATTTTGGCCTTCAAAGTGTCTTGTAGCATCTTGGGAGTTATGCATGAAGATGTCACTATCAAGATTTTTTTGAGACTATCATAAGACCTATTGTTGAGTGGTTTTGGAATCTGTAAGATGGATGCATGTGAATTGGTACTCATTTAATAATAAGTTCTTGAATAGAATTAAATAAGTTATGGATGTGTGTGTATTATTGTTAGATTTCTTCAAGATTCAAAAGTTAGATATGATGAGAGATTTCATAGAACATTTTAGCAAATTATTGAGACCGATCCCTCAAACAAATTATCCAAGTCTCAATAATCAACTCTAGTCTTCATTAGTACTCTTCACCTAGAGATAATTTTTATCTTAAATATAAACAAGGTAAATGACTTGGAGGTTGCACAACAAGAAGCAATTGAGATTGAAGATGATTTGATCATGTCTAGAATGTTAAATAAAGAGGTATCAAAAGGTGTTATAATTTTTGCAAATGATGATAAAGAAATAGTGAAACTTGATACAATCAAGAGTCTACAATATTTATAAAATATACTTCAAAGGCAAGTTCTTGATCAAACATGTCAAAATTCTATTAGGGAGAAATAGAAAGTGATTTTTATCACATATGATTGATTTAGATTAACAATTATGGATGAATGTGAATAGTTGGAATAACTAATCATTGATCAAATAATAGATGAAGAATTTAGATTCCCCCTTAGAAAAAAAGAATAAAAAATTACATGTTTCACATGATTTCTCTAATCTCGTGATCCTAGGATAAAATGAGTAGTTTGAAGAATAGTTTATTGAATCACAAATAAAAAGGAAGAATAGTGTAGAATATGATATTTTACATTTTGAAGATGAAGATAGTATGGAACCATTTTTTATTAAATCAAAACATCTTTCTTGTATAATAATGGAAGACTCAGTATTCAAAAATGATTATTCCTCAAGTATTTCATTTTTAGGTTCTACCAAAGAAGAGTTCTTCACAAAACATGAATATAGAGAAATTAACCCCACACAGATTAAAAATCATAAGCAGACCAAAGCTGAAATAAAGAAATACATGAAGCCAAAATAAAATGAATGGTGTCATATATTCATTACAAGTGAAGTGGAAACTGTCAAGGCAGAAGAGATTGATGAATATGATGACAATGATTCATTCAATGATGAATTTTTCTCTATTATGGGAAGCAATGTGGAAAGGTATATATACACTCAATTCATTATATAAGATACTCCTATTATTATTCTAGTTCAAAAAGTAACATCCAATATACTTATCTCTAGTTCATATCTTGTATCTCATATAGATACTTCAAAACTAACCAATAAGATATTCAAAATGTTTGGTATTGCTCAGGAGTGATCATAGAAGATCAAAGAATTCACAATGTTTCCATTCTAGGATATGAAGATAGTAATGGTTTTTTCATTCATGATAATGCTTGTGTGAATGATAACTGCAAGTTCCTCTTCCCACCTACTTGGTTAATGTTGCTAAATGTGTTCATAGTTAATAAGTCAAATCCATTTATCCAAAATGGTAGTTACTTCTCTCAACCAATGAAAAGTTTTGTATAGTCTTATTTTTTTCTTTTGCCTCTATAAAGAGTATTGATTTACCTATTTTTTCTTGTTTCCTTTTCCTATTTTTTTTGGTGTGCATGTGTTGCTTTTAGTAAATACAATAGTTTATTTGTTGTTCCTTTCTCTCCTTATTTTGGTCATTTTTCTTGCACATGTTCGTAACCATGATTTATACCTACATTGAATCCCAATCAATCAAACATCTCAGATATTCATGTGAGTTATTTAGTGTAAAGCTTCTTTAGTTCCTAAATGACTTAAAAAAATGAGCCATGAAGTATTTTGGTGAAGTGAGTTTCCAAAATAGACATTTAATAATTTATCCAAAAAATAGTTGTTACAATTATGAAAATGGTGATATAGATGCTCGTATCTTAATTAACAAAATAAATAGGTTTATCATGGATATTTTTAAGTGAACAAGTGGTAAACAAGTAAAATTTCAAGAATAAGTGATCTATCCTGATAGTATATGTTCATTTCTCATACAATTGACATGGGTGAACTAGTTGTCATTTGGTTGGATCAAAATATGCAAATCTTCAAAATAGAGGATCTGACTTGATAGTGCACGTTCATTTCTCATATGATTGAGATAAGTGAATTGGATATCAATTGGTCAAATCAAGAAATGTAAAAATGAGCTACATTTAAGTCTTTATGAATCTAGTTAATGAGGCACTAGTCATGTAATATTTTGGAGTTCTCTTACATTCCCCTTGGAAATATGATCCCATGGTCAGAGCCAATTATTGCCTTGAAATTTCACATTTCATGATAACATGCCCAATTGTGCTCAAACAAGCAATTAGAGGTGTTTTAAAGATAGGGATGGCAAAAAATTTGTATAATGGGACACCAAATCTGTAGCCCAATGGATAAGGCTTGGGTAGAATAATGAAATCTAACTATCTTTTAAGCTTCCAAATATTATTTTTAAGATATATCAACAATTTCTCTTTCGATTCAGCAAGATTCTTGTCATCATAGAAAGTTTACTATGATAGAGACAAGAGAGAATTCATGAATTCATTTGATCTTATCAGCACTAGAGTGAAAATTTAAGGTAAAGTCAAACTTCTCTAAAAGTTCTTGATTTTTATCCCAATGCAGAGCCCAGATCCGAAAGATGAATTTTGACTGTAAGTAAGTACTTGGTATAAAAATTTCATCTTAAACTTCAAAAACCAAGGGAGAGAATCATAGTTTTAGGTTTCAAGTCGTGTAAAAACACTAACACACTTTTAAAATTCATGAAAATTTGTTTTTACAAATTCCAAGTTGTGAAAAATGTGTCAACACTTTTCCAAGTCATGCAATTTGCAAATTATTTTTTCCACTCAGTGCAATTTACAAATTCTTTTTTCCACTTGGTGTAATTTTCAAATTCTTTTTTCCCCTTGGATTAATTTTCAAAAAAAAATTCCACTCTATGTAATTTGAAAATTTAAATTTCCACTTGGTGCAATTTACAAATTCTTTTTTCCACTTGGTGTAATTTGCAAATTATTTTTTCCACTTGGTGCAATTTGCAAATTATTTTTTCCACTCAGTGCAGTTTGTAAATTCTTTTTTCCACTCGCTACAATTTACAAATTATTTTTTCCACTTGGTGCAATTTTAAAATGCTTTTTTCCACTTGGTGAAATTTGCAAATTCTTTTTTCCTCTTAGTTTAATTTGCAAATTCTTTTTTCCACTGAGTGCAATTTGTAAATTCTTTTTTTCACTCGGTGAAATTTGCAAATTCAAATTTATACTCAGTGTAATTTGCAAATTTATTTTGAATTTTCCCTTCCCATGAAAATTGATGTTTTATTTTTCATGGTCGTGCAATTTCAAATTTCATTTTCCCGAGTGGTGCAAATTAAAATTACATTTCTGTGAGTCATGTAATTTTTTTTTTCACTTCCCCAAATTCATGGTAAATGGTTAATGATGGTGGTTTCAAGAATAAATTCATCGTATTTTGAAAATAAAGTGGTTATATCAATAAAATCCATGGGTTTGAGCATTTAAAATGTTATTTTGATCCTAAAACCTATGGTATTCACTACAAAAGCATGGTATTGGCTATAAGTTTGTAGTTTTTTCTGGTAGAAGGAAATTTTAATGAGATAAATATATTTTGCATGGGAATCTCCAACATTAATTCAAGTGTTAGATGGATATATATTTTCATGTGTTGAGTAGTCTTTAGTGTTGGGTTTTTGTCTATGGGCATAAGTTGTCAATCTAAAATTTTGGAGGCCAAATGCAAACAGTAGGTGTAAATTAAAATTTGTTTACCATTACAAGCATCCTCTCAACCCTTGAATCATGTTAGTGACTTGATAAGATTAAATATTGCTATGGTGGGATTCACAAAAATATTAACATGAATATTATTCTCTTATGAAGAAAATATTTTTATGATGAACAAAAAATATGACTAGAAAAAATTAGTGGTCATTGAAAATTCTTGATCAAGTAAATTTGAGATTGTTCAGATAGATTATGATATAAAATACAAGCATATGTCAGATGAAATTCCTTGAAAAGTGCAAAGTAATGACCAAGATTATCTTCAGTGAAGGAAAAAGTGAATGAATTTTTCATCAAGTTTCTAGTCTTTTCATATTAATGTTGGATCTCATTTTGTAATTTCCAATTGTAAATTTTATGTAGTTACAACCTTGTAAATGTGATTCATGCAAATTCACTATGTCTCTTTATAAGTCTTGAATTATGTAATTTTGATTTACACATTTTAAGTAGTGTAAAAGCACTAAATCATTTTTTCACCATTCAAGTGGTGCAATTTTTCAATTTCACTTTTGAATGAAGTGCAATTGCACCAACACATCATTATATCACTTAAGTGGTGTAATGTTTTAATTTCACATTTTCACGTGGTGTAATTACACCAACTTACTTTTACACCACTTAAGTGGTGCATTTTTGTAAACTCACTCTTGCACTATATGTAATACAAAAAAGGTGGTTACGCACTATAACCACCCTCCTACACTATAAATATGAGTGTTAAGCTCATTATGAAGATCAATTTTGGTAGTGAGACTCTGTAGAAACTTTTTTAATAATGAGATTGTATTTTTGACTCAATAAAGATTAGAACAAGGAGATTTTGCAAACTTTGTGTTTAGTATTTATTTGTGAGTTATAGATTTGTATATGATTCATATGTATTTGTGTATTTACTTTAAAATTATTTTCATAATCACTACCAAATTAATAAAAAATGGGAATTTCACATTAAGTATTTATTTTAGAATCTTTTTTATGTTATTTCTATGAATGTAAAATCTCAGTGGAGTTTAAGCAATATTTTAATTGTCTTTTATAGGTAAATATGGGATTGTTGTCTTTGGTCTACTATCAGTATTAGAAAATGATCTTAGTATACATTTTACACTCCTAAGGGTGT
Organism: Torreya grandis; assembly: GCA_037957365.1. Taxonomy (NCBI): domain Eukaryota; kingdom Viridiplantae; phylum Streptophyta; class Pinopsida; order Cupressales; family Taxaceae; genus Torreya; species Torreya grandis. The sequence continues at coordinate 758,112 of JARHVA010001164.1, read as the reverse complement.
AATTATGTCTTTTCCACCCATTGAATTAGAGAGGTTTCTATAAGTATAGTGTTTTCTCCTTTTGGGCTATTCTGGTAGGTTTCTGTATTTAGCTACCCAGAGTTGTCTCTCATTTTTCTTGGGATTATAATAGTAGATTTTATATTTAACTAGTTATAATAGCATTCCTCCTTTTATTTCTCACTTTCCCCCTATTTTCTATCTTTCCTCTTATTTTCCTTTTTAATACCTTTTCATCATTTTTGGTTAAAAGTATGAAACCCCTAATAGAAAATAAATTGTTATAAATAGATGTGAATAGGCTTTCCCCTAATTTTTCATTTTTGGCTTTAAATAAAGGTAGATCCACATAATAATAAGTGATGGACTTTGTCCCTTTGTTGATGACTAATGTGAAGACTTAGTTCCCACATTGTCGACTCAAAGTCACCAATTTATTCCCATAACAAATTTTTAAGCTAACACAGTGCTACTATCTAAGATATGGTACTACTATCTAATAGCCTTAGTTTCAATAAATTATAGATTGGCTAAAAAATTATAGTAGGTAAAATCTAGGATTACACAAGTTTAGTAATAGATTATCAATTTTTACTCAATTTCACATAGATTCATACCAATTTGCTCATATTGAAGGCATCATACACAACATGATCATTCTTATTTTAGTTTCATATACTTATATATAGATAATTACAACTTAATCTAGAATTCGTAAGCTCGTATATCAAATTTAGGGGCATGTGCATGACATATTATTTATATATGCTTGCTTATGCACTAATTGATCATATTGAATGAAAAACTCCATGTCATTCTCTGCATTATAATCTCAGAACAAGTTATGCATAAACCATGTCATCCCATGCCACCAACAGATATCTTTTCAAATTAAAAACCACTTAAGGTTAGCCTAAACCTATTATAAGACCCGCACAAGCATAAGAACAATATATATGCATGACTTTTATCCCTTTATCGACTAGATGTAAATTAAATACAAATAAACTCATAACAAGTTATGCATAATCAAGGTTATAAATACCTATTTATCCCTACTTATGCATATAAGCCATCTATATCTTTTCTAAGCTCATATTACTCATATTTATAGTCTCAATCTCCTCTCAAAAGCACTCAAACTAGCATTCATACTAACTTCACTTGCACTTGCACTCGTACTTAAAGGGGAGAAGTACATCAAGATTGATCCCTCCTTAAATTATTATTATGTAGGTAACTCTCATCATAATGGGTGTTGAGGATATCTAGCCTACCCCACTAACATCACACTTTGATACTTATGCCAATTAGATGCCCTAAAAATATGGAGGTCTAGGGTTTTACATATAAAATCAATCCAATTAGGTCATTTACATGGGATAAAAATTTATTCATACAAGAACAAGCTTGATAAAAAAAATCAATCCAATTAGGTCATTTACATGGGATCAAAATTCATGCAGACAAGAACAAGCTTGATAAACTTAGACACAGATGTACCCACAATCTTAAAACAATTTTGCATAGAGGATAATAGCATCAAAAAGAGGACATTGACATCATTGGCACTACTATCTAATTATGATGCTACTATTTAGGAAGAGTTATGACACTTGGATCCTATTTATGATACTCAAATTAGCTCCTATCCTAGTTTGTAGACTCCAGATCTCCCATCTTGGTCAATTTCTAACTAAGTACTTATTTACATAATTATTACTATTTTTAGAAAGGTCAAACTAGGTTAATTCTTTTACAAATCAGTGGTTGTATTTATTTCATGCTTTTACCCTAATTTACCATACTCATACCCTTTAGCAACATAGGGCTTAAACTTCATAACCCTAAAAATATAAATCACATAGTAACACCACTCACAGAATTATTGAAGAAAGAATCCTTCCATTGGAATGAACAAGCTACCATATCCTTTGAGAAGTTGAAAGAGGTTATGTGCACCACTCTAATTTTGGCTACCCCTAAATTTTGTAAAACTTTTATTGTTGAATGTGATGCATTAGGATATGGCATGGGAGCAATAATATTATATGAAGTAAGACCCATTACTTTTTAAAATCATCAGTTCAAGGGTAAAATCAAGCTTAAACCAATCTATGAGAAAGATATGCTAGTTATTCTTCATGTATTTAATAAACGGATACCTTATATGATGGGTAGACACTTTAAGGTCAAGACTAATCATGATAGTCTAAAATAATTTTTAGAACAATGATTTTCATTAGAAGAATAACAAATTTGGGTGACTAAGATGTTGGGATATGAGTTTGAAATTGCCTATAATAAATAAAAAAGTGAATGTTGTAGCATATGCACTATCTAAGAAGGGTGAATCCACTGAGAAATTATTATGTGCAATGACCATTTGGAAGGCATATTGCTTTGAAGATGCAAGATAAAAATAGGAGAATGACAAGGATACATAGGGTTTGATTCAGAATCTCTAACACAAGTCTAGTGCCTCTGAAAAAATTAAGTGTAAAGGTAACCATTATGGTATAAATATCAATTATACCTATGTAATCATTTTATTCTCAAGCATAAAATCCTTTAGGAGCTTTATATATCTCCAATAGGAGGCAATGAAAATTTTTGAAAACCTATCATAGAATCAAGAAATATTTATTTTTGGAAGGAATCAAGGGAGATGTATATAAATTTGTTGTTCAATGCATGGTGTGTCATCAAAATAAGAGTGAAACAATTAAGACACTAGGTCTTCTACAGCCTTTATCCATTCCTAACCAAAGGTGGAAGGAGGTTTTTGTGGATTAATTATAGGGTTTCCAATATCTACATGTAAAAAATTCATCATGGTAAATTATGGATAGGCTCAAAAAATATGCTCATTTTTTATCCTTCTCACATCCATTTATAGCAATTATTATAGTTATTTATATTTTGTATACAACTTAAAAGTTGCATGGTACTCCTTAGATAATTATAATGATCATGATCCCATCTTTAAAAATAATTTTTAAATGGATTTATTCTCATGTTTGGGTACTATTAACACTCTAAATTGTACCCTAGGAGGAGGTTGTTCAAGCCTACCTCCAAGTTTGGGGCAACATGGGATTATCGAAAGGTTGTGGGTGACCTATGGCTTGGCTAAACCTCTAGTTTATGACACTAAGTCCCCTGGTGCATCAATTAATCTCAAAATCACTAAAACCTACTAAATTATTGGGGTGAAAATAGATAGAAGGAAAACATAAAATTAAACCTATACTATTGGAGGTGATGCACTAATATACTACATCCACTCTATTTGACCTTAAACAACACTAATGAACAATACATGAACTAAACACTCTTTCTAAAGCCTTATATGCATCATTAATTCACATAAAGGTTATTTTAAATGTCTAAAACTTGGAAGTGACAGATGAGAGGTCTATCTTGAGACACTTTCAACCAGATTACACTCAAATTATAGTCACCAACCTTTTACATATCATATGACCTGCATAAAATAACCTACTAGTATCTAGGTGAGGTAACAACCTAAAAAGGGAGAAAATATACCACTTATACATATAAAAAAAGGATAACACACTAGATACTAACATGAATAATCTAAAATACTCCTTGTATTAGCTCAATAGGTCTATAAGATACAAATCTAGGCAGAGTTCCTCATACCCAACAGAGGGATGTTGCAAAGGCTTTCTAGCCTGCATTTTATAGAAGAATAGAAGGTGAGAGAAGGTAATATTTATGTGTAAGTGTGGAAGATAGTTCATGATGACCCTCATTCACTCTAACATTAGTTACAAGTCTTAACAATAGCTTTATATTCTCTTCATGTGTTGCCTTCATGGTTGGTGGTCTTCAATGAGCATTTGATGTAGATATGGAGTGGTGGAGGCAGATTAAAACTTTATTGACCTCATCCAAATTATTTCCATTCTAATTTCATCAAGCATCCTCTCCTTTTAAATTTACAAAGGTGCATTATGCTCCAATTAGCATTCATAGATCATTAAGTAGCCTCTTTTCTCCTTACATGTTGACTAGGCCAAAGAAACTACCCCAATCCTTCATAATTACTATGATAAGTGTGGATACTTACCTCCATAATTAATTTAAAAATTTTATTATGATATGCATTAACTCATTTTGCATCCCTCTACTCGATAATGTTTTCCCTTAGTTGACCAAGTAGGCCTACTAGGCAACTAGGCCTAGTTACTTGACTACAAGCTATTTAGATGGCCATGGGACCTAAATATGACCTTTATAATAGGTTAATGAGAATTAATTATATATTAATGAACATGTTACATCATTATATGTTCTTTCCTAATAGTAAACACATGTAACTTTGCCCATCTTGGTGACTAGATCACCTTTCACTAGCACTTACAAATTATCAACTTGGTGCAGACTTGTAAAAGCCTATCTAGGGAGAAATGTGAGAAATTTGTGGCTCAATAGGGTGTAATAACTCTCATAATACCTTCCTAAATGATCTTCAACCTTTAAATATTCTCAAAACCCTATTTTCTAATCAAAACCTTACAAAAGCATAGTTTTTAATGAGTCTATACAATAGTCCATATAGACCAATTCCATGGATAGGACCTCCTTAGAGTGTACTATGAGATCTAAGTGTCTTTAAGACAAATTTATGGAGTTTGAGTGTAAATACTTTAGGTTTTCTCCCATTGGGTTTATATTAGGGTTTATATAGGGTTTTAGTGGCCTACCATCTTAACAATGGTTCATAAATTATATACATCAAACCCAAAACTTATGGCCATGGATTTTAAACCCATATACCCCTCTAAAACCCTTGAACTATTCTTGGTCCCATGCATCTTGTACAGTGAGTACTAAGTGGAAGTTGGTGTCCTTAGAGCTCCATGATACCATTCTAGGTGGGTTGATGGTCTTAAGGTTTATTCATACAATTGGGCTCTTGAGTCCCACTCTTTCTTCCATAGATCTTGAGTAATTGGGGTCCCCAACTCCCCCTCATATAATTGGGTCTAAGCTTTCATTCCATGTGAGATATGAGTGTCTGAGTTATATCTCAACATGGTAGCTTAAGGCAATGGAGTTTGAGAGGGTTGTTGAGATTAAATCTAATTTTTCCTTGTATTCCTTTGTTTAAAACATTCTTAAGACCTATATCAAAATTATATACCTTTACATGACCTTAGGCCAAACATGTGGTTTAGATTCTATCACCAAGATGAAGATGGGTCTTGAGGTTCAATAATGGCTTCATGTCTCACATGCCTAGACTGAGTTTTAGAACTTTGAATCACTTATAGGTGGATTGGTGACCTCAAAATCATAATATATCACTTTCCCATATATTTCTAGTCCTTTCACTTTCCCTCATCTACCCAAATGGCCATCTTTTCACCCATGTCTTCTAGGTTTATCTCTGAGTCTAATTGCAAGCCTAAGTATTTAACCAGTTGTTGGCCATTTTGGCCCACATACCAAGCTTTGCCTATACCTAAAGAGAAGACTAGTAGGGTCACAAATTGATTAGTGGATAAAATGGATTATAAGTAGGCTCAACATTTCAAATGGAAGGATCCACGTAGGTTCCATGGTGTCCAAGTAGTTCAGTGTCATAAGCAAGCTTGCACATGCCTTAGCAATTCATCTCAGCCTTCAAAAACCCAATAGTAGTTTCATGAACAAGTTTGGAAGAGCCTGTAAGCTTAAAAGCCTAGTTTACACTTGGAATATTGTTTCAATTTTTTATTTTAGCTAAGTTCAATTCTTGCAGACTTTTCTATTTTGACGAATTCTTGGGAATTCTTCTAGACATTTTGTCTAAAACAAAATTCTTGAAGTCATGTTTCTTTCAGACATTTTATTTGAGGCAAAAGCTAGTTTTCTTTTAGGGAAATTATTTCTATAATTTGCCTAAGTGTTGTATTTCTTTCAAAGAAATTGTCACAAGGGCAAAAGGTTAAGTATAAATTATTTTAGAAATTTTGTTTGAAACAAAAAATCCAAAGACTTAATTCTTTTAGGGAAAATGGCCAAGCAAAAATCCTGAAGAGTAAATTCTTTTGGACATTTTGTCCATGGGAAAAGGAGTTAAGTGCATTTATGTCAAGAAAATTGTTCGAGATAAATTTTTTAAAGACCTAAGTCTTTCAAACATTTTTTCTGCAAAAAGTGTCCTGAGTAAAAGCCTAAATGAAATGTCTTTGCAAAAAGCCCAAAGATAAAGTGCCCAAAACAAAAAGTACAAGGCAAAATTATTTCAAGTAAATTATTTGATGCAAAAGTTCCAAACAAGTGAATTCTTTTGGGGAAAATATTCTACAACAATTCCCCTAAAGACATAATTATATTAGCCAAATCACTTTGTCAAAGATGATCTGGTATATGGGGATGTTCGTGTAAGTGTCAAATTCAAGCCACATAAAATAACCATTGAAATTAAAAAATGCAATGATGGGTGCATAGATGTCATTGACATTCATGCAAATGTCAAAATAAAGCTCAGTAGTCATCTATTGGGGTCCAAATATTAGAAATCACATAGATATCATTGGCATTCCCATAGACATCATTTTATGGGTGTGTGAACATCAAATTTATGTCCTATGGAATAACTATTTGGGTTCAAAAGGTGGGATTAATGATCAAAATTCAATTATATAGAAGATACAATAGTTAGCAATGATTGATAGGTTAATGGGCCTGGATAGATAAATGGCTCGCATTCAATTGTGGATTCAATATCAATAACACATGAGCAAGTCAAAGAGTCAATGGATCCTAAGAATGAATGTGTGGTTGACAAGTGGCATGGGCACATTCAATCTGGTAGAATATTGATGAACCATGTCTTATCATGTCTAGGAAGATCAACAAATTGATATGAATCAAAATTTCAATGATCTAAGTCATTTTTTGATGGCCAATCAAATGAATCCGAGCCTAGGTGACCTAGATGAAGGTTGACAAAGCAATTTTTGATGGGGCAAGGTAAATAAAAAACATGGAGCTGAATTTGAGCATGGTCCAATTTGAACTAGAGCCAAAATTTTAAAGGATGTAGCCAAGGTAGACACATAGACTTCAACAACTTTATCACCAAAACTAGATGCATGAAAGTGGCCCATTTCTCTACTCTTGCATGCCAAAACAAACTAGTAAAGAGTAGTTAGGACCATCATAAAACCCTAATAGATTGATCTGATTATTATAACTACATTGATGTTAGAACTTATCTCAAAATAACTTGATCCTACCATTACAACCATCAAGGGGAATCAATGAGGGAATAATGTAATTTTTCAACCACTTGAAAGTAAAATGGATCAATCAAAAAGTATGAATGAGCATAATTTTTAGAAGTAGTTATAAATATGGTTCAAATGTTTGAACTCATTGATTCCCCTTTTTCAACACCAAAAATCCCTCTCTTGCTCTCCTTTTCTATAAATATCATCTTTGAGCTATTTTTGAACATCCCTCAGGATGGTATGACTAGACTCTACCAAAAATTGTATTCTTCACCTCTTGGAGTAATGAATAGAGTATTTTTCAATTGTTTATTAATATGTGCTTAGTTTTTTGTATTTATTTGATATTCAAAAGTGGTTTTCATCTTCCCTTTATAGGCCCAAGTTCAAACTAAGTACTAATAAAATCTCCTTATAGGTCATCTAACATGTCTTAATGTTGATGTCTTACGTATAGAGTGGATTTTTTACTGTAGGTGCTTTCAATCAAGCCTTACCCTCATCACCCTCCAACTTAAGTCCATAAAATTGAAGTAATGTTTCTTTGAAACCATAGTAAACATTGTATTAGTTTTGTTTGCATCCCATTAGTGTGCCAATGAGTTTGATCTATAGAATAGATCTTTGAAAATTTAGTGCATCACCATATGTTAGAATCGGTTTTATTTTATGCAATCTCTTAACTCTTTTCACCCCAAATTTTATAGATCTTAGAAATAGAGATCCAAACTATCATATCTGAGGAACTAGCCTCATTAAAAAACCCTAGATGTCTAGTCTAAATATAGGCATCCCATATCCTTTAGATCATTCCCATGTTAGTTTAGGTATGGGATAGACTTGAATAAATCTGACCTCTATTGGGTGATATCTGAATAGCTAATAGTTCTGGCATGCCTGGTGGGACCCCTATTTACATATTTTTGTATATCTAAGTATAGTAGCAAAGTCTATAGTTTCATTTCTAGATTTGCATATTTTTCATGCCCCCAAGAGTTGTCACAAGATCCTCTACAAAAAGGAAAGATATAGATTTCTTTGAGCTTTCTTTCTAATCAAAATAAAAGAAGAAATCCTCTTAGTCAAATCCAACAAACATTATTGTAAATCCTATACCTCATATAGTTGTCCCTAGAAGACAAACCTTTATGCCATTAAATGGTAGTAGTCCTCTGAATCTTAATCAATGGGATGATATTCCAATATCAGCTTTGAAGGATCTTCCTTATTTTATATGAGGAAATCTACTTAGTCATCTATAACATATTGCAAATATTTATAACCTTTATTTAGTGCATCATGTGACTCAAGAAAATGTAGCAATGAGGTTGTTAACAACTTACTTCAAAGGGAAATCACTTTAGTGGTACAAAGGATTGGCTCCTACATCAATCAATAACATGGATGAAGCTAGAGACCTCTTATGCAATCACTTTAATGATAAGAGTGATCATCTTTCACTTGTGTAGCAACTTAAAACAATCAAGATATTCAATCATGAATTTACGGTGGATTTCAACTACAGGTTCTAGAAGACTTGGGAAATAATTCTTGTAGTGATCAAGCCTACACCTAGCTATGCTTTTTTGTACTAACTAAAGGCTCTTAATTTAGATGTAGTTGTGAGTATTCAATCCATGGGAGGTAACACTCTACCTAAAGCTTTTGAAATAGAAATTAAGGATCAAATTTTCCTTATACAAGCAGGCAAGTTGTTTCCAAGGCCACCAATGCATCCCTTCTCAGAGATACATCCTCCTACTCCAACTATTACTCTAGTTCTAGATTCAATAAAGTTTTATCAAATATAAGGTGATCAAAATGATAGATTGGGGAAGATAGAGAGTCTTTTCAAAGATCAAAATAAGAAGTTGGTTATAATAGAGAGGCAAAAATCTCCACCATATAGGCCATATCAAAATACCAATAAGAATTATCAATATAATAGACCACCTTATTAGTCCAATTAGAAAGGATATGAGAATCCTCAATCAAGGCAATATAATCCTAATGCTCCAAGTAATTGTAAATCTATTGTGACAACTCAAAACAACTATGCTCAAGAAGGGGAATGAAACAATTAGTGGGATCAAGTAAATAACATGGCAATAGCTTCAACTAGTGAGATCTCACACTAGTCTTACATGCAGTAGAGTCCAATTCCTCCTCCACATGAAAATTAACCAAATAAGGAAGCCTCACTACCACATGGATGCATTCCTTCATTCACTCAAGAAAAAGTGCCAAATCAACAAGGAGGAGAGAATGGTAAAGCACCTATTGAAACTACATTTGTGAACTTTCAAGAAAGTGAGGATTCTGTTGAGCACATAGTTGTAAACCAAAGTCAAAATATTCTTAATATTGATAATTTAGTTTCAGCCTATACTAGATCCAAGAAAAGGGCAATTGTTGATGGTTCAAGTCCTAATAAGGCAGCCCCTCTTCCTTTTCAGCCACCACAAAGGACCACCACTCATGAGTTTCCTCAAAAGACATCAACTCAACAGGTTCAAGATCCAAAGGGGCAGAATGTGAAAGGGCCTTACATTCTTCAGTTCACACAACATCTAAGACCCCCTCCTCTTAAATTATATTTAAATATGGTTACTTCTCCACTCAATATTATGGATCATATAAAGAAAACTTTGATATCAATTTCAATGTGTGATACACTGCTAATCCCAAGATAAAAGGAGTATCTACAAGAGGAGCTTTCAAATCTCAATATCTATAATGGACCACTTGAAAAATAAAGATAAAGTGTTGTTCTATCCAAATCTAATCCATTTATTAAGCCCCAAGCTCCTAAGGTAGCTAAGCCTCCTCCATTATATCTTTTAGTCATTATATGAGATTATCATGTCCATAATTGTATGCTTGTTAGTGGAGCTAGTAATTCTATCATGCCTAAATCTATAGCTGACAAACTAAGGCTCAAGTATGAACCTCATGAAAAGTGAGTGTTATAGTTAGATAGTTCTCCTACTAATATTGTGGGCATCCTCAAATATCTTAAGATTTTACTTCTTGTCTATCCAAATTTCAAGATTTCATAGGATAGAATTAATATTGATTTACTTCCATACTTTGCACTATGCCTATCTAGAGATTTTACTACTAAAATAGGAGGTTACCTTTCTTCAGATTGGTCATACATAGTTTTTATAATGAAAAATGAAATCAAAGTCACTATAAGATCAGAGCCTATTTCTATATTTCAACTTAAACCATATATGTCAAATATGTCTACTATGAATTGAAGTATTTCAGAGGAAGATCAGAATACTCTTGATCAAGATCCTTCTAAGCCACTTAAAGGCATAATGGATTTACTCTTGGATGAGTGGGTTACTGATAACCATGGTTATGACCCATATAAATGTATTTAAGAAGTTATTTTTGGTTTTCACTACATGTACAAAGAAGGTGACTCATTACCTAGTCTCACCAACTCAAAGCAAGATCAATAGGGATTATGGAATCTATTTTTTTGTGGATCTAGATCAGAGAAAGGGAATGGGGTTGGTGAAATGTTAGTTTCACCTCAAAATCAAAGGTATTATTCTTTAGTTATATTTTAGTTCAGTTTTACATCAAATACTATAGAATATGAAGCTCTTATTCATGGCCTTCAGTGGGATAAAAAGAGAGGTATTAAACTTTTGAAGGTGAAAGGTGATAATGAGTTTATAGTGCAACAAGTCAGAGGTTTAAGTGCAAAAAAAAACCCTTCCTAAATGCCTACAAACATAGATTTTGGAACCTCATAGAAGACTTCCTAGCATTTGATATCCACTCCATTCCTAGAGGAGCCAATCAACATGTTGATAGACTTATTGTCATAGGAGCACAATATGATATAGTGTACCAACTCAAGGATAATAAATATCATAGCCAAATTAAGATTTTATGTAGGCCTTTAGTCCTAAATAATTAGCTAATTTGGCAAGTCTTTGATAGTGATAAACAGATAGCCTATTTTTTTTTTGTAGAATGAGGTGGAATTTTGCTCAAAGAATCAAAATAAATTGCAACACTAATATGAATATCATATTGTACAATTGAGATCAAACAAAATACCTAAAGTTTTAGTAACCTTAGAGAGAATTTTCAATGAATATGATCAACTAAGAAAGGACAAGGTAAGCATCTCTTCCAAGGAAGAACATTATGAGCAAGTTCACATAGTTGAAGGTAAGAAACTCAAGTGGGGTAAAGTGAATACTAATTCTAAGAGAGTAGCTTTCATTTCATTATGTAATGAGTACATGGATTTATTTTTTTGGTAATATCATGATTTGAAAGGGTTTAACCCCAGTTTAGCACAACATACTATTGATCTTGAGTAGGATGCAAAACCAATAAGATAGAAGCAAAGACATCAACCCCAAGGTTTAAATTCTCATAAGAAAGGATCTTACCAAGCTGATTGAGTCAAGTATAATATTTCTTATCAAGCACTCAACATGGATATCAAACCTTTCACCAATGAGAAATAAAAATGGAGAGATAAGACCATATGTGGATTTCAAAGATTTAAACAAAGTGTCATTGAAAGACCACTATCCTCTTCCTTCCATGGATCAAATCTTATAGAGGGTATCAGGTTTACAAAGTTTCTCTTTATTGGATGAGCACTCAAGTTACAACTAGATATTAGTGAAAGAGCAAGATCAGTATAAAATAGCTTTCACAACCAAATGGGGTACTTATGCCTATCAAAAGATGCTTTTTGGGATCTCTAATGCTGGAGCCACTTTCCAAATGGAAATGGATGTTGCCTTTCAAGGTATTTTGATTGAAATGGTCTTAGATTATCTTGATGACATTAAAATATTTTCAAAGGATCATAATGATCATCTAACCCACTTAAGAGTTGTTTTTTATAGATGCTAACAATTTGGAGTTTCATTGAATCCAAAGAAGTATATCTTTTTAGTGCATGATGGGAGACTGCTTGAGCATATAGTGTCTAAATATGATATTTCTATTGATCCAAAAAGAATATAAGAAGTCCTTGCTCTATAATTGCAAAAACATAAGAAAGGATTGTAAAGCTTCTTAGGCAAGATCAATTTCATCATAAGATTTATTCCTAGATTTGTGGAACTGGTGAGGCCACTCACTCAAATGCTGAAGAAACTTCAAGAATCCACTTGGAATAAGGAGGGAAAGAGAATATTTGAATCCATAAAACAATTATTTAGTAAATACCCCACTTTTATTAATCCAAATTTTAGTAAGGATTTCTTTATGTATGTTTTTTCTACATTCAATATAATTTCAGCCATGATTATGCAACAGAATAGTGAAGGTTTAGATCAACCCATTGTTTCTTTAGTCAAGATTTGGAAGATTATAAGGAGAGGTATTATTTTGTTTAAAATAATGTACTTATTTTTATAAGAGGTTTCAAAATATTTAGACATTTGGTTTTAAATAGCGTGATTATACTAATGGTAGCTCATCCTAGTGTGAAAGATTTCATCCTGGATAGAGACTCAAGTGAAAAGAGAGTTAGATGGATCATTAAGTGAATGGAATATGATATTGAATATAAGGTCACAATTATGGTCTAAGGTAAAGGATTGTGTGAACATCTTGTAGAAGATGTGAAAAAAGATAAGGAAATGGTTTTGACACTTCAAGACACCCAATAAGATTATGAAACTACTCCATCCAGCTAGACACAAGACATTGCTAGATTTATTTAAATAATAAAATGTATAATGGGATTTGATGCATCAAGGAGAAAAAAATTCAAGATAAAATCAGTACCATACATTCTGATTGATGGAGTGTTGTTCAAAAAAGACACTGGAGGTATGCTTTTGATGTGTGTTGAAGCTAATGAATTTGACAAGATTTTTGAACAATTTCATGATAGTCCTTATGGAGGACATTTTTTAGCCAAGACCATAGATAAAAATATCATTAGAGTGGGTTAATTTTGTCCTAGTTTATTTAAGGATGCACATGCATGGATTAGGAAGTGTGCAATGTTTACAGGTAAATAGAGACTAGTTATTATTCCATTGAAACCTATTCAGGTTGAGCAGCCTTTCATGAAATGAGGTTTAGACTTCATTCGCATGATACATCCTCAATATAGTTTTATTCATAAATTGGTTTTGACACCTATAGACTATTTTACTAGGTGGGTGGAAGAAGTACCTTTTTAAGGAGGCAAATGAGAACTCTATGCTTGAGTTTTATGAGAGTCTAGTCACCCATTTTGGAGTACCTTTTACTATAATATCAAAAAATGCTTTGGCATTAAATAGTGAAAAGGTATATGAATTAAATCCTGAGTAAGGTATTTATCTAACATCTTCATCAAATTACTATCCATAGGTTAATGGACTAGCTAAGTCTGCTAATAAGAACCTGATTCAAATCATCAAAAGAACATTGGAAGATAATCACATATCTTGGCATATAAAGATGACAACTACTTTATGGGTTGATAGAATCACCCCCAATAATACCATTGGTCATTCACATTATCTCTTATTTTATGAAGAGAATCAAGGCTACCTATCTCACTGGAGCTCCCAGTTTTGGAACTTGCACACTAGATAGAGATTCTAAAAAATGATGCAATCGAGGTTAAAATGAATAAACTAAGAGAATTGGAAGATATAATAAATGAGGTCATACATACCATGTGGTCTAACCAATATAAATTAAAGATTAATTTTGAAAAAAGAGGTTCATCAAAGACATTATAATAAGGTGACATAGTCCTCAAATGGGATGAAGACCGTGTAAAGCTAGGAAAACACTCCAAATTTGATAGCGTTTGGAGTGGACCTTATGTCATCACAAGTTGTAAGGAAAGCAATGCCTTTGAGCTTGATACATTGAATGGAGAGAGCCTTCCCATCCCTATCAATGGGAGGTATCTTAATTTCTACTATTAGTTTCAGCTCATGCTCTTTGTACATAGGAAGATAGGTCTATCTTTTCCTCCAAGTCCTTTTGCACATTAAAGTTTTTAATTGTTTAGTTAGTTTTGGTCCATTTTGTTACTTTATTATTTTTTAAGGTTCCCCATTTCTCTAACAAGTGATTCAAGAATCAATCAGAATCCCTTTTTCAAGCATTACCTTATTTATTCAAGTCATCATGAGCAAGCTTGGTCAATAACTTAGTTCCATGACTAGCACATTGGTCAAGCTAGCTGAGTCACTATAAATGTTAGCCATTTTGGCATGCATACCAAGCTTCACCTAGACCTAGAGAGAATCCTAGTAGGGTCCCAAATTGATGAGTGGATCAAATGTCTTAGAAGTAGGCTCAATATTGTAAATATAAGGATCCAAGTAGGTTCCATGGCATCCAAGCACTTCAGGGTCATGAGCAAGCTTGCACATGCCTCAGTTGTTCATTTGAGCCTTCAAAAATCCAACAACAATTTCATGAACAAGTCTGGAAGAGCCTGCAAGCTTAAAATCCTAGTTCATACTTGGCATATTATTTTGAGCTTTTATTTTGGCTAAGTTTAATTGTTGCAGACTTTTTTTATTTTGACTAAATGTTGGGAATTCGTTCAGACATTTTATTCAAAGCAAAATTATCAAAGGCATGTTTCTTTTGAACATTTTATCTAAGGCAAAATATATTTTTATTTCAGAGAAATTATTTCCAAAATTTGTCTAAGAGTCAGATTTCTTTCAAAGAAATTGTCTCGAAGGCAAAAGGCTAAGTACAAACTTTTTTGGACATTTTATTTGAAAAAAAAAAGCCACACGCTTAATTCTTTTGGGGAAAGTGGCTGAGAAAAAATCTCAAAGAGTAAATTCTTTTGGACATTTTATCCATGAGAAAAGGAGCTAAGTGCATTTATGTTGGGAAAATTTTCCAAGACAATTTTTCTACAGACCTAAGTCTTTCCTACATTTTATCCATAGAAAGTTTCCCAAGTAAAAGCCCAAAGGAAATGTCTTTGTAAAAACATTGAAGACAAAGTGTCCAAAATAAAAATTACAAGGAAAAATTCTTTTAGGGAAATTATCTAAAGCAAAATTTTCAAATGAGTGAATTCTTTTGGGAAAATTATTCTGCAACAGTTTCCCTAAAGTCGTAATTACATCGGCCAAATTGATTTAGCAAAGATGATCTAGTAGATTGGGATGTTCATGCAAGTGTAAATTTTAGGCCACATCAAGTAAAAATTAAAATTCAAATATGTAGTAACAAGCATGTAGATGTCATTAATGTTTGCATGCAAACATCATAGATGTTCCCATAAATGTCATTTGACAGGTGTGTAAACGTTAAATTTAAGTCCTATGGAATAGTCATTTGGGTTAAAAAGGTAGGATTAATTATCAATGTTTAATCATACAAAAGATCCAATGATGAGTGGTGACTAACAGGCTAATGGGCCCAAATACACCAATGGCTTGCATTCAATCATGGATTAAAGATCAACATCATGGGAGCAAGTCAAAGAGTTATTGGATCCTGAGAATGGATGCATGGTTGACAAGTGGCATGGGCACATTCAAGGTGGTATAATATTGATGAACTATGTCTTATCATGCATCAGGTAGATAAATAGCAAGATCAATCAAAAGGTCAATAATTTGAGTCTATTTTAGATGGCCAATCAAATAAAGGTGAGCCTAGGTGACTTAGATGAAGGTTGAAAAAGTAATTTTCAATGGGGCAAGGTAAATAAAAAGCATTGAGCTGATTCTAAGCATTATCTAATTTAAATCAAAGATAACATTTCAAAGGACATAGCTAAGGTGGACATTTAGACTTCAATGGCTACATCTCCAGAACCAGCTACATGAAAGTGACCCTTCTCTCCACTCTTGCATGTCATGACAAACTAGTAAAGAGTAGTTAGCACCATGACAAAACCCTGATAGATTAATCTAATTGTTATAACTACATTAATGTTAGAACTTAGCTTGAAATAACTTGATCCCACTGTTACAACTATTACAAGACATCAATGAGGGAATAATGTAACTTTACAACCACTTGAAAGTGACCTGGATCAATTAAAAAGTTTGAATGAGCATAATTTTTAGAATCAGTGTAACTATGGTTAAAATGTTTGAACTCATTGATTCCCCCTTTTTAGTGCCAAAAATCCCTCTCTCTTGCTCTCCTTTTCTATAAGTATGGCCTTTGAGCTATTTTTGAACATCTCTCATTATGGTACGACTAGACTCTACTAAAAATTATATTTTGCACCTCTTGGATTAATAAATAGAGCATTTTGTAGTTGTTTACTAATTTATGCTTAGTGTTTTGTATTTGTTTGATATGATAAAGTGATTTCCATCTGCCCTTTGTAGGTCCAAGTTCAACTTAAGTACTAATAAATTCTCTTTATAGGTCATCTAGCATGTCTTAATGTTAATGTCTCAAGTATAGAGTGGATTGTTGACTGTAAGCATTTTAATCAAGCCTTGCCCTCATCACCCTCTAACCTAAGTCCATCAAATTGACCTCTAGGTGATGTATTGTTACTTAGAAACCATATTAAACATTGTATTAGTTCTTTTTACAGCCCATTGGTGTCACAACAAGTTTGATCTACAGAGTGGATCTTTGAACATTCATTGCATCACCATATGTTAGAATAGGTTTTATTTTATGCAATCTCTTAACTCATTTCACCCCAAATTTTTTAGATCTTATAAAAAGAGATAAAAATTGTCATATCTGAGGAGCGAGCCTCATTAAAAAACCCTGGAGGTCTAGTCTAACTATAGGCATCCCACAAAATTTAGATCATTCCCATGTTATTCCAAGTATGGGTCAAAATTGAACAAATCTGACCTCTATTAGGTGTTATCTAGATAGTTAACACCAATTGTATTAGAGATCTATAGTAGGCTCTTCTAACTCTCTCTATAGTGTTGTTGAGTTTGTAAACTTATGTTACATGTTCTCATAGTCTAATAACACCTTTAGGATTAGGCATGCCTTCAGACCTACTCTCTATATACCTCTCACACCCTTCTTGTCAAGTCTAGTGTTTAGGAGTAGTTAGGCATGTGTAGCCCTAAGGGCTTATTTTAGTATCTTCCTTGCTCAATTTGAGGTTCTCATCACCATGAAACTCTTGATATGCCTTCCTCACTTCCCCTTCAGATATTTCCAACCCTCAATAGCCTCAAAAACTACAAAATTCTTACCTTCTATTTGTAGGCTTGTAGACATCAGTTTGAGGCTTACTAGGCCTAATTAGGTTATTAATCCATGTCTTACCTAATGCAAATAATTAAACATTCATCATAGACTAATAAATTTAGGAACAATTCAATAAGGCTTCTTACCCTTTTCTCACATCACCACCATGTAGAGTTCTTAACATTTTCACCTTCTTACTCATGGCCCTGCCTGTAGGTGGTAGTCTTAAATTTTGACTGTGTGAGAGAGAGGACATTTCTTCCTTGATAAATTTATCTCTATTTAACTACATTGATCACCCTATCAATGTGGTTTCCCAATATCAATACATTCTTCTCACCTTGAATACACCCTTCACATGGTTGATTTTTACTTTATTCTCCAAAATCATACTTGTGGGTGGTAATTCTAGGCTTGCCTGAGTTGTGAAAGGTGAGGTAAAGTGAAGGCATCTCCTTTCTTGGTACATTAAATTCCTTGATTAGTAGAGACATAATGCATGGGTTTTCTCATTGGTAGAGACCTTTGGAATCTCTTACTGACTCATCAACCTCATATCACCCTACCTTTTTAATCTATCATGTAGGTGAAAATTGAGTTCTTTAACTCTGTATAAGGGGTGAGTTTCCTTCTTGAGTGGTTCTGACTTTAATGGAGTCTATCTGATCATTATAACTTGTTAGTAAATCCTCCCCTTCTTTATAAAATTTTCCCTAATTATACTAGTTCATCAAGAATGGCCTATTTAACCACTTAGTCTTCACCTTGTTCATATTCCATTGAGTGCTTATAATCCCATTGCTATGATGATCAAAACTTGAACAGTGACCTATACTTTTCATTTTTATTTCTCTAAGTGGGGTGAGTCTTTGAAGAGGTTTTCTTGTTTCTAACTGATCTTGACTCTTTAAACTCCCAATTTTTAGAGGTACAATCACTGAGGGGGTGAATCAGTGAATCAATATATTTCAAAACTTCAATCTAAATCCTTAGTTATACACCATATGCAATCAAGAACTAAATAACCCACTCATAGCATTAAACATGAAAGATAAGCAAGATAACATAAGATATATGTGGGAAACCATCTTGGAGGAGAAAACCCACTTTAAATCCTACAAATTCATGGACTACTTATCCTATAAGATGATTATAAACATGAGACTTTAGTGAAACACCCACTTCACAAGGAACACCAACCCCTAAAGATGACAAGAACCAACTTGCCTAAGATGTTGAGCACAAACACAACATCTAAGAAATGAAAAACTCTAATTGCTTCTCAATATAATGGATAAACCCTATAAAACAACCTCCTTCAATCCTCTTCACTCATTCAAACCTTCACACATAAGCAAGGCATCCAAAACCACCTTTTGGATCAATCTACACACCTTCGCTTGTTCTCATGCATCAAACCTACAAATTCAAAATTATAATTATGACCACAAGGTCATACATGAAATTTTTACTCTAATATAACTCTCAATACATATGCAAGGCTCTCACATCTTTCACAAATTTTTTGCTCATATACTCAATTCCACTACTAGCACAATTAGTCTAATTAGACCTTGTACTTATACCACACTCTTCCTTTAACTCATATTGGTTACCCAAGATGCTTTAAATATTTTAACCACACTTAAAATATATACATACACACATTACATTTGAGAACCACACTTTTCATAGGTCAGTCATTACCTCATAAGCCCCCAACCACCCTTAGGTCTTGGTGAGACCTAACACAATTAGGCCTTCATACTCACACATTACATGTGAGACTACTTGGACCACCTTCATCCTTTACCAATGTTTTAAATACATAAAACCTGTCTCCAATATCCTCTTTCTCACTCTCATATGGTTCCATACCACTTGTAACACCAACTCAATACTTGAACCTACCAATTAGGTCTCCTTGCTCTTCAAGCCTTTATACACAAAAAAATATAGTCTCAAACTTTTGAAGCAACTACTCAAATATTTCACATAGCCATATTATTATATCACATGGTTGAAACTTTTAGTTCCTTTTAAAAACTTTAATGTGCATTAGACACTTCATCACAATCTCTAATCACTTAAAACAACTCTCTCAAAATGACCACTCAAGATGGTCACACACAGTCAAAATATAGTCAAGTTATTTTGACTCTACATATATGATAAGGGGCATATTAAGACATACAATGATTTATCATAATGCTTATAAACTTATATAACATATTCATACTCATTTAATTATTCAATTCTACTCAGAACACCTTCAATTCACTCCTGCAACATGGTCACTCAATCTGTCAATGCATTCAAATAAACACAACCAAATTCTAATCAATTGTTTAAACTAAATATGGATTTTTAAAACCTCAAAAATACACATATATGGTCCTAATATAGTCTATAACACTCTCCAATAGTTAGTTCATCTTGAAACATCAAGATACTATCAATAACAACTCAAATATCCTTTTCGGAGCACTTACAGACCATGGTCAAACACATAGTCAACTTTAGAGCTAAATAACATTGATTGTATGAACATTAAATCCTTATAACTATATTATATGTATGTTCCTTTAATTCCTTTTCAATTTTTATTTTTACATCACTTTCATATTCTGCATATATCAAAGTTATGGCTTAAACACTACCGACTGGTTTTTCCTTTGTTAATTTGAATGCCAATGATCATTGTGTAAATGCTAATATTTTAGACGTGTCTTCATCTCATGCTCCCTAAAATATATATAAATTTCACTCCATAAATATACTTAGGATTATCTTTTTCTTTACCTTGCATCACTCACCATTTATTTTACATCCTTGCTTCTAAGGTCAAGCCACTTGACAGCCCTGCGTGCCTTCTGTGGACCCTGCTTGTCAAACTCAATGCACTTACACCACTTGGTAGTCCTGCATGCATTCTAAACATATTTTTCAATTATTTACATAATACACACCATTTATCTTTATATACACTTCCATGATTAAAATACTTTGCACCCTCACGTGTCTTATAAGCATCTTTTGACATATTGCCTAAATACGCACTGTTGTATCACTAATGACAAGATCATGTGATCTATTAGATCATTATCTATTCAGATTAAAATATCATAATTAAATATGTTATCTGATTATATTTTCACCATATATCTTTGATAATGCAAATTTGGCTAAGTTTTGGACTTAGTGAACTATGCCTGAGAAGACAAATTTGCACCTTAATAAATTTTGCTATGCACCATGTCTAGACTTGAAATTTCAACCACATGATCACCTCTAATATGGGAATCCATCCATGTATCAAAATAACTTTAAACCTTCATACATGTGAAATATGATGTCATTAAATTGCTTACTTAACCTTATCTATCAAGATGACTACTTGAGCTTAGACCTTCATGTGACTGCTCTGATGAATTCCTTTCACTTACATAAGCACTCTAATAATTTATAAAACCCTATAGGGTCTTTGTAACATGTCCATACTATCAAAATCATCCATCAATTTCCTTACTAAGTCAACCAATGAATAACCATGAAAGAAAATTGAAGAACATTGAATCACACTTTGTCATTGTCATTCTAGCATACATGACACTTTATCAACATCCTTGGTTATATTGAAAACATCATTGAAAAACCTCCAATAATATCCCCTTTTTCATTTATGTCAAACACTAATACAAATCTTATGCTTAGACTTTGTCTCTCTCTTCAAGTACTTTATCCCCCTTTGACATAATGACAAAATGGGCTCATCTTATGATCTTGAGGACCTGAAAATAATTTTAAAAAAAATAATAGGAAAGGACCATATCTAAGAGATGATACAACCCCCCCTAACATTTTTCATGCCTCTTCTTACCTTGATCTTCTCAAACATGCTCCATAATTACAACTCTTCTTTGAACATACATAGCTTGTGAGCTTAGGTACCCTTTTGAGCATCTTCACACCATTAACAATGATGAATCAACATAATTTCCTTCATACCTTCTCTCTCAAATGATACTACATATTACTATAATCCTAGGACCTGACCATTTACAAATCTCCCCCTTTGTTTATGCATGAGGATTCAATACATTGTCAAAAACACATGACTTGGTTTGATCAAGCCATCATAAAAATATGCTTGAAATCATAATTGTATCACACATATTTATATCTCCACCATGACTAAGACATCTCACATATGATCCCCCTCACATCATGCATAGTTATTTAAGCCTTTCAAACTATCTGAGTTATCCACCCTAACTCCATTTTCCACCTAGATCATGATATCTTCAAAAAGACTCCTCAAATAACTAGATCTACCATCAACTCTTCAATATTATCCACACTCAGTCAATATCCATACAAAACCACCAATAGATCTCATATTTTCATTAGATCAACTTAAATAACTAAATCAAACATGAATAACTCTCATAAGGATATCAAAACAATTTCCCTTTGTCCTCTACAAGCCATCATGGGTTAGAACCTTTTCAAATCAATCTCATGGAATTATCTCATCTTCAGAACACTGTGAACTCCATGATAGACACAACTTGTCAAATAAAAAACTCTAATACCTTCTTCATGATATCAAAGATATGATAACACATTATCCTCATCCTCCATATCAACCTTGTCTTTAGTATTTCAACATTTGATCAATCAATTTAAGCAACAGAATTGACAAGTTATTATCTTCAGGACCAAAAACCCTAAACCCACCTTGATCACAATAGAATAGGATCAACATAACTTTGTATTCAAATAGAATATTTTGACAACTCACCATCCTTGATTAGATACATAGAGACCTCTATTCCTTACTTGTAGACCTTGCACACACATCTTCATTCTTCACTATTTGACTAGCTAGATCATTGAACTTGTTCCTATCCATTTATAGTAAGCTAACACATCTTCTCATGACCTTTATTGTCCTAAAACAATATTAAAAAATATAACTAACATCCACCATGATTCCTCTTGTTGAAAAGTGTCTCCTTGAAGCATAGATAGAGACACCCCTAACCCATAATGTCCTAGAACAATGTGAAACCAAGAGTTGCCCATAATTCCTCATATTCTCTCTCCTTCTTGGATAACTTAAACTAATGATTCTTCTTCTTCTTATTTTGTTTAATTGAATCAAAATGTTTATCTTCTTTATCACTTTATTTTTCTTATAGGATGGTATTGATAATACATGGAGAAAATAAATATTCTTGGCATACCTTTTCACTTGAAGTATCAGTCTCACATTTCAAAGCATCAATGTTTGACATTATCAACTAATACTCTTTATAGGAAACTTTCTAAATAGCATCAAGATGTTCACTTGTATCTTCTTCATTCCCAAAATGAGTAAAAAATGAGATATTTTGATTCTCTTCAACCTTTGTAGTATTCTCTACCATGGAAAATAGTCCACTTGGACTTGCAGACTGATCATGGTACATACTTTCCACTTTTGGTTTCCATAACCATGTGTGACCTCTTCCTTTCACACTAGGATCTTCATAGACCTTATTTTTCTTTGATAACTCATTCAACCTCTTCTTGTAATACCTATAAATGTGAACAACTCTATGACATTTTTATCAAACCATTCTTCTTGAAGTTAACTCATCTTACCTTACCTAATTTGGACAAAATCTTTCAATGTGTCCTTTGTCATAAAAATTGAAGCACTCAACTTTGCTCATGTTATTTGATTAATGATTCCATTCATTCTTAGTAGGTCTTTTACACTCTCTATCCCTATGACCAAATTGATTATAAGTATATCAGTAACCATTGAAATTTGCATACCTCATGGCATTTAGTTGCCTAATCTGATTTACTCTCATTCTACCAACACCTTCATTCTTTGACTGATGATTTATCTTCAAAGTCTAATTGTCTTTGTTAATATTGGTATTTATATTGTCTTGAGTTACATTCTTCTTTTCTTCTTTGTAACCAATTCCAGTTCTATCACTAGCATGCTTTTGACTATTCAGAATGTTGTCTAGGTCACTTGAGCTCTTTTCAAACATCACTTATGACTTCATCTTAATAGATGTCTTTTCTATCTTAGATTTTAATATAAAAAAATTAATTACATACATTGAACACTCATCTTCTTTAGATTTCAAACTTGTAGATGGCATTTCCAATTGACAATTGAGATGCTTGACTATATCTTCATGCTCCTTGGTGTCTTCATTTATTCTTGCCTTGAACACATTGAATTGCTCTTCATAGTCCTTTATTTGAGACTTTAAAATATTTGTTTTATTCTTCTAAATATTTAGATCTTCAAGGGAATTCATCATCTCAGTCTTATATATTACCTTGTCTTCATCATCTATATCACCTAAAACACCTCCAAACCATCTAGATTCTTCTTGACATGAGCAGCTACCTTCTTTGACCATGAAGAGAGATTCATCTTCATCAGAACCATCATATTCATGATCATTCTCAAAATCATTTCCATCATTCTCATTAAATGAGATGTAATATCCCTTAGTGTAGAAACTCCTCTTGTCCTTGTAAAACTTATTTTGACCATTATACCTTTTGAAACTATTCTTGCTCTTATCAAACCTAAATTTCTTCTTGTCATTATCCTAATCTTCTTCATGTTATTCATTATCATTTCCTTTATACTTATGAGGACATTTGTTGTAAAAGTGACATATCTCTCCACAATTGAAACATTTAAAGGGAAGTTTACCCTAAAACTTGCTTGAACCTATTTTGAATTTTCTTATTAACAGAGCTATTAGTTCATCATCACCAATATCAAAAATATCATCATCCTTGACCTTCTTACCTTGGAAATTTTTATTTATCTTATTTTATACATTAAAATTTGATTCTTTCTTTGGTGGTTTATCCTCATTAACTCTCACGTCATAGGCAAAAATAATGCCATGCAATTCATCCATCTTCATTTTGGTGAGATCATGACTTTCTTCTATATAAAAAACTTTTGAATCAAATTTCAAAGTGAGATACCTTAATACCTTTTACACTATATTGCCTTCTTCAATAACCTCTCACATGCCTTTGATCATATTCACTACCTCATCAACTCTTATAAGGTAGGAAGCCACAATATCCTCTTCCTTTATTTTGAGACTTTCAATTTTATTTTAGTAGGTTTGTAGTTTGGCCAACTTAACTTTTGAATCTCCTTCATAGATGAGCTACAATTTTTCCTAGATCTCCTTGAAAAACTTGCAATGGATTACTTTAGTGAACTTAGCCTCAAAAAGACCACAAATGATAGCATTCATAGCTTGAGAATTATTCTCACTCAGCTTCTTGTCTATAGTACTAGTTGGAAGAGTAGGTGGCATGGAATAACCATCCAAAATATATTTCCAAGTGTCAAAACCCAATTACATGATGTAGGTCTTAATTCTTGCACTCCTTAAAGCATAATTGGATCCATTGAACAATAGAGCTTGCTTAATAGAGAAATTTTGAGAACTTGTCATTGTACCTAAAATTACCTTCAAGTGGTTAAACTTGTATAGAAGGTCTTGCTTTGATACAAATTATTAGAGGTAAAATCATTGAGAGGGGGGTGAATCAGTGAATCAATATATTTCAAAACTTCAATTAAATCCTTCAAACCTTGAATCATACACCATAAGCAATCAAGAATAAAATAACCCACTCATAGCAATGAACATGAAATATAAGTAAGAAAACACAAGATCTATGTGGAAAAACCTCTTGGGGGAGAAAAATCACTCTCAAGCCTATAAAAACATGGACTAATTTTCCTATAATATTATTACAAAAATGAGACTTTAGTGAAACCCCACTTCACAAGGAGCACCAACCCCTAAAGA
Organism: Torreya grandis; assembly: GCA_037957365.1. NCBI lineage: Eukaryota > Viridiplantae > Streptophyta > Pinopsida > Cupressales > Taxaceae > Torreya > Torreya grandis. The sequence goes on along the minus strand of JARHVA010001164.1, from coordinate 732,836 downwards.
TGACAAGCACCAATTTGCCTAAGATGTTGAGCTCCAACACAACATCTATGAAATGAAAAACTCTAAAATTATGATTCATTCTCAATATGATGGAAAAACCCTAAAAACTAACCTCCTTAAATCATATTCACTCATTCAAACCTTCACACATAATCAAGGCATCCAAAACCACCTTTTCGATCAATCTACACACCTAACTTGTTCTCATGCATCAAACCTCTAAATTCAATAGTGGAATTATGACCATAATTTCATACATGAAATCCAAAATTTTATCTACATCTCAAGGCATATACAACTCTCTCAAAACTTTCACAAATCTTTTTCTCATATACTCACATGTACTACTAGAATAATTAGTCCAATCAGACCTTGTACTGAATACCACACTCTTCCTTTAACTCATATTGGTTACCCAAGATGATTTACATATTTTAACCACACTAAAAATATATCCATACAAATTTTACATGTGATAACCACACTCTTCATATGTCGATCATTACCTCATTAACCCCAAACCACCATTAGGTCTTGGCGAGACCTAAAACAATTAGGCCTTTGTACTCACACGTTACATGTGAGACTATTTAGACCACCTTCATATTTTAACAATGATTTGAAAACATAAAAAATATCTCCAATAACCCATTTCTCACTATCATATGGTTCCATGCCACCTGTAACACCAACTCAATACTTGAACCTACCAATTAGGTCTCTTTGCTCTTCAGACCTTTATACATAAAAAAAATACAGTCTCAAACTTCTGAAGCAACTACTCAAATATTTCATATATAAATATGATTATATCACATGGGTGAAAATTTTAGTACCTCTACAACATTTCAATTTTCTTTAGACACTTCAACACAGGATCTAAGCACTTAAAACAACTCTCTTAAAATGACCACTCAAGTTGGTCACACACAGTCAAAATACATTCAAGATATTTTAGCTCTCAATATCTAATAAAGGGAATATTAAGACATAAAATACTTTCTCATAATTATTAGAGACTTATATAACATCTCCATACTCATTTTATTTTTTAATTCTATTCATAACACCTTCAACTCACTCCTGCAATATGGTCACTCAATCTGCCAATGCATTTAAATAAACATAGCCAAGTTATAAGAAATTATTCAAAATAAATATGGATTGTTAAAACATTTAAAATCCATAAATATGATATTAATTTATTATATAACACTCTCTAATATTTATTTCATATTTAAACATCAAGACACTATCAAGAACAACTCAAATATCCTTCTCAGATCACTTACAGGCCATGATCAAATACATAGGCAACTTTGGAACTCAATAAATTTTATTTTAAAAACATTAAATACTTATAACTAGAGAATATATATTCATGTTTAATTCCTCTTCAATTTTTCTTTTCACATCACCTTTAAATTCTACATATATCAAAAGTTATGGCTCAAATACTGTAGACTAGTTTCTCCTTTGTTAAAACTGAATGCCAACGGTCACTATGTAAATGTAAATATTATAGACACGTGTCTTCATCACATGCTCCCTAAAATATAGATAAATATCACTCCATCAATATCCTTAGGAGTATCGTATTCTTTACCTTGCATCACTCACTATTGATCTTAGATCCTTGCTTCTAGGATCAAGCCACTTGGTAGCCCCACATGCCTTATGTGGGACCCTGTTTGTCAGACTCAATGTGCTTACGCCACTTGGTAGTCCCATGTGAATTATGAGAATCTTGTTTACATATTGAATTAATATTCACTATTAATCTTTCTATGTACTTCCACGATTAAGACACTTGGCACCCTCACATGTCTTTTGAGCATCCTTTAGCATATTGACTAAATATGCATCATTGGATCACTACTGAAAAGATCATGTAATCTATTTGATCATTATATATTTAGATTAAATTATAAAATTCATATCTATGATCCAATTAAATGCTCATCATAGATATTCAATACTAAAAATTTGGCTAAGTATGGGAACTTTGTGAACTCTACTTGAGAAGCCAACTTTTCACCTTAATAACTTTTTCTACGCACCATGTCCAGACTTGAAATTTGAACCACATGATCATCTCTCATAGGGTAATCCATCCATGTATCAATTTTTTCCTAAAACCTTTACACATGTTAAAACTTATGTCAACAAATTACTTACTTAATCTTATCTATCAAGATGACTACTTGAGCTTAGACCTTCATATGACTGCTCTAATGAATTCCTTTCACTTCCATAATCATTATAAGAACTCATAACACCATATAGGGTCTCTAAAATATGTCCATACCATCAAAATCATCCATTGATTGCCTTATTAAGTCAAACACAAAACAACCATGCAAGAATAGATAAGAACATTGAAGCACACTTTGTCATTATCATTATAGCATACATGACACCTTATCAACATCCTTGGTCACTTTGGAGACATCATTGACAAACCTCCAACACAAATTTACCCACTAGACTATCTTGATCCTTACTAAGTTACTTGTGTATGGCTGAGTGCATGTTTACCCTTTTAGAGTACCCTTGATGTCTTCAGTCAAGTGTGTTTTAGGACTTTCTTCAAGTCATAATGGATAATCATTGTTATAAGGGATCAATATCCATTGATCTCTTGGAAACCACAATTCTCAAGGCATTTATAATCTCTCTTCGACTCCAAAAGGTAGTTAGGTCTCTTGAATAGGCATGTTCAACTTATATTGATGCCTCTTTCACCTTCCATAACATCTCAATGCTCTCAACCTTATCATGGAATCTACATACCTTGTTTTAATCCTTATATATACAATCTCATGACATGATTATGGAATAACATTCTTATAGGTTTTTATGGACTTTACAAAGAGCATCTTTAACTTCCCAACAAGGCTTGGTTGACTACAAACGAAACTTCAAGTAATGGTGAAGCTGACAAGTGACATGGTTCTTCCTCTTGAGATCCATCCCTTAAGACATTCTAATAATTCCTTTTGGATAAATACTTTAACCTTATTAAATATCTCACTAAACTTTGTATAACCCTAGAGACATTGATTTGAAGGCCTTTAGGCATGTTTGCGTACTAATTGATGGATCTAGACCCCTTGACTATATGTGGATTGTGAATAATTAATGGTTTATGGTCTTAGATATATGTCATCAATAAATACTCACTATTTTAAAGCCTCAATGGGTTGGAATATTTTTTTGATACCTCATTAGCACTTTGCATCCATTGAAGACCTTGAAGTATCAAGAAACCACTATTACCAACCTACAAATAGATCCAAAATAAGTTTTCTTGTCTCTTGATGGCTCGCACATGTGAAGTTGGTATTTAATATAGTTTATAAGGTTGTTTAGACCCTTTATAAGTCACCCAAATCTCCATCCCTCTGTTATTATGCTCAGAAAGGGAGAAAATTTAGTAAATTGGGACCATGCTTACATAGAGACAACATAGTGAGTCACCCTCTTAGTGATTATTCATAAATGAGGGAAAAGAAATCTAATAAAAAATTCCACAATACAAAATCCAATAATTTCCCATCCTATGCCTAAAATATCAAACCCTCATCTTCTCTCTCCTATTTGTACCAAATAGAAACCTAACTGGTTGTCCAAGGTTGCCAAAAAGCTTGATGGAGAAAGGAAAATGGTTTTTTGCCTATTTTTAATATTTTGGATGTGAAACTTATCCAACATACCTACCATGAACCCTCATGAAGTGTCTATCCTACCTCTGTATGGCCCTGACTATACAAATCTATACAAGCCAGTTAAAACCTGTAAAACACCTTATTTTTTGCATGTTTTTCATTTTTAAATATTTGAAAATCCATTGGAAGGAAAAGGGAGTTAAAATATGGTTCACACATGTTTTAAAATCAGTTATTATTGGTGGGAAAGCTGAAAGGTCACATTTTCCCACGTGTGGGGCCCTTTTGATGGATGGAAAGATGGGTTTGGCTTCTAAAAGGACCCTTTTATGCATATGAATACCTTGTCATGACAATAATATGGAAATGAGGCCCTTTTAAGATGATTATAATACAACATGACATAAAACATGTACCCTTTCCTAAAGTTTTATAATGTAATTTAAATCATGTGAGTTATTTGAAGGGTCATTTGATGACTTGGAGGGGTCAATCAAGGCTTGAAATAGGTTTCAATAAGTAAACCATGTAAAATGACCTTAGATACATTATAGACCTCATGTTATGAATTATACATGATTTGGACACTCCTATATCATGCTAACAAATATCCATTCTCAATAAATGGATAAAATAGGTGTTTTATTATTTTCAAAATAATGGAGTTTTATTCCTTGTTAAATAAATAGGTCTGAGCAAAGTAAATCAGTAAATAATATGAAAGAATTAATATAATCATTTGTGTAAATAGATTTGTATTTTTTTCCTTTTCTAAATATAGTAATAAATAAGAGAAATCTAACTTAGCTTACTCTGAATGATCCAAACTAAGACAGGGTCTGATACTGGAGGAGCAAGACTAGGAAATTATCAAAAACTAGATCTTGAGGTTCATTGTTAGATTGGATAGGAGAATTGAAAGTGGGACACCTTATTGTTCAATTTTATATTCCTATTCTAGCACTTTTGTCCTAGGGGTTTAAGCTTTTTGGGTTTTATTTGGCAAGCATATGTTACCCTGTCAGTGAAATATCAAAGCCTAAAAGCTTGAGGAGCTCATTGTGCATCTATTTTTAATCTTCAAATCCCTAGGAGATATTTGTGCTTGAACTTAAATGGAAAATTGGAAAAGATAGATAAGGGGTTAGTGTGTAAATGATACGTTGGTCCCACTTTACACCCTATGTGTGGGCATGCTACCTACATACCAATACTTTGAGGAGGGATCAAGCTAATTTATTTCTCCCATTAATGTGCTTGGTGCAATTGTGTATGATAAATACAATTATATAAAAAATTAGATGTACTTTGGATGGATAGGGACTGGTGAAAAGGTTTGAATAAGCTTGAAATGATCTTGGAAGGGTTTATGCAAAGAATAGGGAAGAGTGCTTGAGTGTACTTGTTTGTATTCTTATTTTTTCCTATAAAAGAGTGTCAACCCTTCTAAATGGACTTTGAATGGCCTTTTATAGGGGAATTAATGATCATGGGTTATGAATTCACATTAGGATAACAAGGAAAAGGATAATGATCCAAAAGCATATGATCATTAGGACCAATTTTGCACTTGGACAATAGCACCAAAATCAAGACACCATAGGTTTTAGTGCTCCTATCCAAGTTGGGCATTATTGTCTAGAGGGGATGAGACTTGGGGGGGTGGATTTGGGATTGAAAGATCTACCTCGGTCTGTTAAAGTTAAGTCTAAGAGGTTGTGGTTGACTGGAAATCAATGAAAGAGTAGCTTACAAGGGTTGTGTAAGCAAGTAGGAAGACCTATGGATTGTGTGTCATTATCCATGCTTAAGTCATCCAATTTCATGTTTTATATGCCTATATTTTTCCCCTCCTTTATTCTAGTGATATATCAAAGTGAAATACTAGGATAAAGAAAATTAAAAAGCATACATGAACTTACCTGTAAAGGAGAATCTCATGAAGTTGTGTGATGTTAGATGTGCATAGAGAAAGCACACTATGAAGTGTGAATCTACAATGAAAACATAAAATTAGATTAGTTCTTAATAGATACATTATATCTAAAATAATAATGTATAAAATTTGAGTAAAATGAATAAAAATTAATTAATACACCTCACTGAGTATGCAAACCAATACAAAACTTGTTGTGATGTTGGATTATGTTGGATGATGTTGGATATGTGTTGAATCAAGAGTAATATCATGAACGGAGCTGAGTTTTGAATTCCCTAGAAAGTGGCTCAAGAATGTAAAGGCTGGACATTTGGCTCCATCATTTCTAAGTGAATTTAATGAATTATGTGTGTGTTAATCAATGTCTGGATTATGTGTCCAATCCCTCTGAATAGGTGGCTCAAGAATACAAAGGCTAGCCCTTTGGCTCCATCATTACCCTATGAAGTGAATCTATGAAGTGATTTCAATATAGAATATATGTCATATGAGATGGCTCATGGATCCCATGGATGTTCTAGAAAACTAATAATGTGACATGGATATCCTGAATGTATGTTGAAAACTAGGGCACTCTTGGCCATTTTGAAAGATGGAGGTGAGGCTTGTATGAAAGCCACTCTAAAACTGATGTACTAGGCTTATATGAAATCCAAATCAAGTACTAAAAAATTTAAACTTATATGAAATTTCAACTTGAAATTGATGCTATCCACCTACAAATAGAGTAAGGCATGCAACTATTGAGAATGCCTGAATAATAAACTAAACTCATAAATAAAAGAAGACCAATGTGTCATGCACATTTCCCCCAATCACTGGTGTATAGAATATGGATTTTGATTTGGAAGTTATGTCAACTACCTAATCTGAAACTAAAAGTGGGAACCATCATGCCATGCATGATAACCCCCTATATTTGGATTCTCTTTGAAAACTATGTTGAACTATTGATTCTGACTGATCTAGATGTACAAAAATTGTATATGAACTAAAATTTTTACCTATTTATAGAAAACCTGAGTGTTTTTTTGCCTATATATGAGTTTCAAAATGAGGACACCCTTGTGTTTGGTGATACAATCCATTTTTGGTGTTGTTGTCTTATGTTGAAACTAGTTGTTGATCTAGAACTGTCACTATTTTTTTGCTCTATTCTAATTGGTTTAACCTCTATATTCTAAATTGGGTGGTTTTAATGTTGATTTTTGACTGTTAAGAGCTTTAAAATCTATGAAAAAACCCTTTTTTGTTTCCCCTCTTTTGAGGGTAGGAATAATGACCTAAAATGACTACCCTCAAAATAAAGAGTCTTGCAAGTGTGTTATGTTGCATAGATACATGATATAGCAATGATATTTGACAAGATATCTCTTGATATAACAATGTTTATATTGAGATATTATGACATAAATAGAGGTATGCCTAGATATAAATAATAATGTATAATCATGTGTAAATTACTCAACTATAACTATAAATGTTAGTTGTTGGTTGTTAAGGAGGGATGGAGCATGATGTCCATCATGGCATCCAAGAAAGCAAGGGAAATTCATGATGTATATCATGGCATTGTAAACATGGAAAATCAATCAAGTAACAAGCATATAAAATCAATAATCAAGAAGTAAGAATCATACAAGGTTGGCAAAGGGGCCATGCAAACAAGGGACATGGGCATATGTCACTCAAACCAGAAATCAAGCATAGAAGGCATGTTCAAATGCCACATACATATACAAGTAAAACAATCAAAGTTGGCATAGGGGCCATAGGCACATGGAAGAGTATAAGCAAAGGACATTGGAAAATTTCCTAAGGCACACGCATTAATAGAAGTAAAGGACATTGGCAAATGTCCTAATGCACAAATAGGAGACAAGCAGGAACTAGAAATTTAATCACACAAATTACGCTAAGCAAGAGGAGAAAGCAAATAATAACTAGAAAGGTAGACTCACACTAACTAACCAAAGTAAATGTGAAAGTATGAAAAACATATGAAGTACAAGACCAGGTATATGCTAAGAAATACACAAGTGCTAGATACTAGTGAAATGTTGATATAGTAATATGTGTAATCTGGTAAGTAATGTACATCAGTATGATAATTGAGAGTGTGTAGTGTAGGATTGACATAACCTAGATGGTGTTGTCATGTACAAGATGTCCCCAATGGGTATGTATATCGATGTGTGTCTTGAAGTAGAAGTAGAAATGCCCCCTCAATGGGTAGAGTGAAGCAATCAAGTAGTTGGATGTCATTGTACACACTCAAAGAATATCAAGTGAAGCATGGTAATATATTAAAATCAACATAAAATAGCATGAAATAAAAAATTTAAGTCCTAGCATGATATTAGTAATGAAAATCATAGATGATGAATACAATCAAAATGTTTTTATTATTTTTAACATATTTGAATGTTTTTGTATTTTGAATTTTTTGTATTGTTTTTGTATTTTGATTATAAGATTTGTACAGGTAAAATTGGGAAGAAATGATACTAATCGATGAGTCTCAAATGAGACTCCCTATCATGGTGTCTTGTATCGAATAACTGAATCATGTGTGATCATGAGGCATGATTGAATGTCTAAGATTATGAAGCTAAAATATGTGTATGTTGTAACTGCTTTAAAATATCTAAAATGGAAACTCAATGTGGGGTCCCCCTATAACTCTAATAAGTGGACGCAACTATAGGGCTCTTAGGGACCCATTTGGAAGTAGAAGAAGCTCTCTAAATATGTGATATCTATGTAGCTACATGAGAACTTAATGTTATTGCTTTGGGTGTGAACACCATAGCTAAAAGCTATCTAGAATCCTAAAATTATGGAGGTGTGTGAACCCTATGTACTGGTGATGGATGCCACAATTGTGGTTGAGTCTGAAGTAGAAGTGGAACTAAAATTGGAGGAGAAACTGAGATAGGTGGAAGAACTAGAGCTGGTGTTTGTAAGCTAGTAGATAGCTCTAAAGTGGGGAGTGGTGACTAATAAGGAACTCTACAGACTATAATAACCTAATTAGCATGAATTAATTTCATGCATCTATGAATTTTAGAGGGTACTACCTTGATTTTTTGAATCTATGGTCAACCAATTCATATGTCAAAAACTCTTGCACTAGGAACTATAGTGAATGATGTTACCAAATATGTAGGACCAACTTGTAGCAGAAGTACTAGCTTGCCCAATAAACTTTGTATATGCCCACTAAATTGACTGATAATTGTGTCTGTTAGATTTATATCTAACACTAAATAACCCAAATGCTATAGTAGTGTCAAGGTGCACATATTAAGGATGGAACCATTGTCAATAAGCACACTATGAATAGGTCGATTATGAATATGTGCTCTGATAAAAAGTGCATTATAACTTGTATTATCCTCCACAATCTCATAATCTAAAAAAGATATCAAATTTCTAGAGGAACTCTAAATTCATACACACCTATCATACCTCTTAAAGGATGTGCCTCAGTTGAAGGTGTCTGGTATGTAGGTGGTGGAGGATGTGCATGGTATATATGGTGAACACCTAAGGTGTCCTCTTTCTCCTATTTAGAATGCTATGGAAATGGATCTAAGAATATTTTAAAAGCTTTATCTTGTGTTGGATTTACCTTTGGAGGCTCAACTGAAGTTCCTAAATCAAGAAGATTATCATCTATCAAGTCTTGTATCTTATGTCTCAAACTGATGCATCTATTTGTTATGTAGCCTGGTACCCTGTGAAAATTGTAAAATGCATGTTGATTATATCCCATGGAAGAGGCTTCATTGGGTTAGCTTCCCAAATAGGAGGGAGAGTGATGATGTTATATTATAATAACTACTGTAAAACCTTGGCTAGAGAAATTGATAGATTGGTAAATACACGATGAGGAGGTCCTAATAAAACCACATGTTGAGGGGGATCTAAAGTTGCATTGACTATTGGTTGATTTTGATTCTTATTATCATTGATTTTGACCTTGCTAGGGACTTTTCTATTACTCTTGTTTGTTGTGTTTGAGATACTTGAGTACTTAGGTTTGCCCATTGAAATTAGCTTGAATTCTCATTCCTTTAGTGTATGACATAATTCAGTGAAGGAAGAGAATCACTTAAACATGATTTATCCATGAAGTGATGGTAGAAGACTCTATTTGAAGAGGTCTTGTAAATCTTGATCTACCATGGGACTAGTCATATTAGCCAAGATGGTCTTATATCAAAGAACATAGTCCATGAGATGCTCATTTGGTCATTGTTTTTATTGAGCAATTTGAGCTTATGAAACCTTATCACCAATGTTGGTACTAAAATGTGCTAGGAACATGTTTGATAAAGGATTGAATTTCATGCTCGACTAATTTGGTAGACTATAAAACCATTGTAAATCATAATCTTTTAGACTCCATGGAAATATATTGGTAAGTAGCCATCATTGGGTACATAATCCAAACATGTTGCATGAAAAGCTCTCGAGTGTGTCTCTGGATCACCCTTTCCATGATAAAGAGTAAGCTTGGGTTGAACAAAACCTTGTGGTAAGGGTGCATAATCAATATGATGTGCCAATGGTCTATACAAAAGAGAAAAAGAATCCAAATCCTATGTAGGTCTAGTGGTACCTTGCTCAAGATGTTGCACCTTGGATTGAAGAGATCTTATCTCTTACACAAGGGCAGTCACATCAGGAGATAGGGATGTACTAGTTGTAGTTGGTGGCATAAAAGAAGGTTGGGTTGCTATAAGGGGTTGTTGAGACATAGTTGCCCCCATAGTGTCATTTTCAACTGGTTTCTCTATGGTTTGAGAAGATTGACCGTTGTTCACTTTTTGTCGTTCCTTTTGTAGAATTTTAAATATGTCACCTTGCATATCTGGATGTTTTGTTAAGAGTTCTTGAAGTTCTCTTTTATCAATTTCATCAAAACCAATATATTGGGCCATTATGAAAGTAGCAAAACAATTTATAATGTGTTTGAATGTTTTGAAACAAGTTTTAATAGGCAATATGCTAGAAAAGGAAAGTATTGAATATAATAAATGCAAAGTATTAAAAATTACACAAAAAAAGATACAAAGCTCCCAAACATAAGGTGATACCTCAAGAAACCAATAGGTGCTAGTACATGTAACTAAGGATTTTTCAAAAATATTTATGCAAAAAACTATGAATTTTTGAATTTGAAATTGATTTTTTGTATTTGATATGCAACTAAAAATTTAGAAAATGATTTGAAAAGTACTAAAAAGTAACTGGGAGTTTAGTTGATGCAACTAGAGATGTTAAATGAACTTTTTTTTAAATTAATGTAATGATTTTTTAAAATTTAGAACCAATTTGTATAATTTTGATTGAAAATTTTAGGAAAAATTAGAAAAAAATTCTAAAATTAGCAATATATTTTTCCTAGTGTTTGGAATGTGTTTGTATGCAAGGACCTAGTATGTGCAAACTAGGGTTTTAACAAAATATGTGATATTTTTGCAATTAAATTGTAGATTTTTTATTTTTAAATGAAATAAAAATCAAGAAATTATGGAAAAAAATCAAAAAAAAATTGTCCCTGGGGTTTATAGGTTTTTTGTACAAATTTTGAACTTAGGTTCACCAAATGTTTTAATGCTTTCAAAATAATGGGATTTTATTCCTAGTTAAATAAATAGGTATAAACAAAGTAAATTATTAAATAATATGCAAGAATTAAGATAATCATTTATGTGAAATAGATTTGTATTTTTACCTTTTCTAAATATAGTAATAAATAAGAGAAATCTAACTTAGCTTATTCTGAATGATCCAAACTGAGACAAGGTCTTATACTAGAGGAGCAGGATTGGGAAACTATTAGAAACTAGATCTTGAGGTTAATTTATAGATTGGATAGGAGCATCAAACATGGGACACCCTATTGTCTGATGTTGTATTCTTTTTTTGGCATTGTTGTCCAAGGGGTCTGAGCTCTAGGTTCTATTCGATAGGCCTGTGTTACCCTGTCAGTGAAATATCAAAGCCTAAAATCTTGAGAAGTTCATTGTGCATCTATTTTTAATCTTCAAAGCCATAGGATCTCTTTGTGCTTAAACCTAAATGGAAAATTATAAAATATAGATAAGGGGTTAGTGTGTAAAGGATATGTTGGACACACTTCACACCCCATGTGTGGGCATGCTTCCTACATACCAATACTCTGAGGAGGGATCAAGATAATGTAGTTCTCCCATTGAAGTTCTTGGTGAAATTATATATGATAAATAAAACTAGATGTAAAATTGGATGTGCTTTTAATGGCTAGGGATTGGTACAAAGGTTTGACTAAGCTTGAAATGATCTTAGAAGGTTGTATGTAAAGAATAGGGAAGAGTCTTTGAGTGAACTTGCTTGTATTCTTGATTATTTCTTGTAAATGAGTGCCAACCCTTATAAATATACTTTTAATGGAATTTTATAGGGTAGTTAATGATCATGGGTTAAATGAATTCACATTAGGTTGACAAATAAAAGGATAAATATCTAAAAGAATCTGACCATTAGGAATAATTTTTCACTTGGACAATAGTGCCAAAATTAGGACACCCTAGGTTTTAGTGCTCCTATCTAAGTTGGGTGTTTTTGTCTAAATGGAATGAGACTTGGGGGGATAGATCTAGGCCTGAAAGAACTACCTAGGTCTGTTAGGGTTAAGTTTGAAAGGATGTGGATGACTGGGAATTAGTGAAAGAGTATCCTAGAAGGGTTGTGTAAGCAAGTAGGAAGACCTATGGATTGGGTATCATTAGCCATGCTTAATTCATCCAATTTTGCATTTTATATGACTACAATATGCCTAAATACCATTATATCTAGCAATCTTAAACTTTCCAAATTACCTTAGTTTTTGCTAAGAAACCTTAATTTTTTTAAACAATGAAAAGACCATTCACTATGCTTTAAAATAGCTTTGACACTCTTCCACTCATTTAGGGACAACTCATGAAGACCCCAAAACATCATCTAATGACTTAAACATGTTACTATATGAGGGTCTTCAAGCAAGATCTAGCACAACAATGAAACCTTAAACCATGCTAACAAGGTTTTCAAGAAGTAATTAGAAGACCATGACAAGATCTAGACCACCATGTACAAGCTTGGAGGGGCTTCATGAAATTTTTTTAATTATAGGGGTTGATGTTTGGCCTAGGGAGGCCAAACTATCAACATCTTTGGTGACTCACAGGGGTCAACCAGCCTGTTGGTCAAGGGAACCCACTAACTCTACATGATAGTCATGACCCAAACTAAGATGATATCCTCACTTAGACTAATAATCATACCAATAACTTAGAAAAAATCTTCATATATTAAAACTTCAAAATTAAATAAAACCTAAAGAAATAACACTTAACACCTAATAAAAAATAAGACACAACAACCAAGCAACAAAAAACTAACACACTAGACTTGTGCTGACACACTTATTAGAAGCAAGATAACAAACTAGTACAAACAACTAACTTGAACCCAACTTCTCTCTCCTCTAGGATCAAATGGGAAGTTCCTTTTATCACCATGTCACCATGAGGTTAGATTGCCATGTTTTGACTGGAGTCCAATCAAGTATTACTCACTGAATGAGAACTTCCACTTGCATTTGGGGATGTTGCCATGCTCATAGCCTATTAGAATGGTAATTAGACCTTATTTCTCTATTCTCAGGTGCATAGGCTATCTATATGAATCAAGTACCTAGTTATATTTATCCCACACTTGTTTTCTTTGCATGAACAATCTCATCTCTACTTTAGTCACAGGGTATTCTTGATTAAGCTAAATAGTTTGAGGTAGCTCTTGTATCATGCTTAGAGAATTGTCAAGGAGGGGTGAATCTTGATTCATGATAGCTTGAGACCAACAAATTTTTTTTCCCTTCTCCAAGATTGAAGATTCATCTATGACTTGAATGAAAGGTTGATATCCTTGCTTGAATATCTCAAATAAGTAACCTTCTATTGAAATAGCCTCTTAGAATGGCATGTTTGGAGGGTTGCCTTTCTCTTGTTTGGTGAGACTGTCTTCTTCAATATGGACCATACCATGACATGATTCAATAAGTGAGTACCTTGATCTTATCATCTCAAACAAGTCTCTTGATTGATCCTCACATGATTCTAGTTTGATTGGGTTTTCTTCAAGTTTGATGTTGGTTGATGTAGAAGCAGATATAACACAGTTTGAGAGATATTTGGAAACCATACCTCCTTGACCATGCTCATGTAAACTTAAGAAACTTTTTTCCAATTTTGATGGACCATTAGAATATCCTTTAGCCATCACCATAGTCTAACCAGCTTTCATGACATCAAGGTTATCTTATTCTCCAAACTCACAAGTTGATCTGAATCTTTCTTGACCACTTGAAACCTCTTGAGGATTGCCCCTTTGTTTTGAAACTATTAAAAATTGGACAACTACCTCATTCCTATACTCATTAGGACTATCATGATGGAGATAATTTTCCATGTCATCAAGGAGATCTTCAATATCATTTTCTTCTTGGCCAACTAAAATATCTTGAGGGTTGTCTTCTTGTTTTGACTCACCTTGTTCATCTTTATATTCTTGAAGTTTACCATCTCTTACATGGTTGAAGATTGCTTTATATTTCTCCTCACTGAGAGGTGTCCCAATGGCAATCTCTTCCTTAGGTTCACTTAACTGACCTTCCTTACTTGCCTCCTCAAGGATAGGATCCTTTTCAATAAGTGTAATGGGATATTTTTGAAAGAGTTCTAAAAGAGAGGTCATGTATGCTTCATTATTCTCATTCAATTGCTCACTTTTGACAACTAGCACCTCATTCTCCTTATGCATATTCTCTTGAATGGACCCCCATGATGGAAATGTTTTGGGTTTTTGAGGAGGGAGAAATGGGGATTGAGTGGTTTCATATTTATCTTTGTCTTTAGCCTCTTGGTGTAGGCTTGACTCACCATCCTTTCCCCATGACTCCACTAATTGTTTCCAAGTTGTAACCTTGGATTTAGGAGCTTATTCTATTGTATGTGTTGTAATTTTGGAAATTAATGAAGGCACCTTCTCCTAATATTGCATTACTTTTGTTTTCATTTATTGAGACAAGTGCTCATTTTCAAGTTCCACTTCTCTAGCTAGGTGAGCTTCAAATTCAAGTGTCATTTGATGAGACATCTCCTCAAGATGATTGGGAAGTGAATGGACCTACCAAGTCTGATCTAAACCATGAAACTAAGCCCTCTCAACACACACTTCTTCCCTCTTTTACATAGTTTCTTGGATGGACTTCCAAGTAGAGAAAGCTTAAGGAGATTTTGGAAAACTTAGAAGGTTTTAACACTCACTTGGTTGGGTCTTTTGGGGAAGAATGGGTTGCTCAATAGAGGACTAATATGGAGTAGGGGAGATCACATGAGGTTGGTAAAATTGGGCTTATTTCCCTTCATGTACCACTAGCTTCTCTTTTATGGTTAAAAGCAGACCACCTACATATAACATATCACTAGTTGGCCTTGACTAGATTTCCTTCATAAGAGATGCCCACTCCCACTTTTCTTGCTATAATGAGGCTCTCATACTCCTGATTAGTTGACTAGGGATCTCTTGGCCATAACTCCTTTATGTATCAATTCAAACCATGTATTTATCATAACCCATGAAATTTTGTTTAAGGCCAAAAATGGAATAGTTTAGGACATGGTTAGGCTAAATAGAAGCATCATGATGTTACCAAGGTTGATCAGGATGATAGGTGGGCTGGTAAGGAGGCTAATAGGGTTCATAATGAGGGTAATGGTGATATTTTTGGCAATAAGGAAAAATGTAAGACTGATAAGGGTTAACATGTTGTTGGTGTTAAGTAACATAGGGTTGGTATGGGTTATGATAGGGATGATAGAGAGGTGCAGAGTAGAAGTTACCTTCATAACCAGCCATTAAACATTATAATAAAAATGAAAAACAATGTTAATAATCTACAACAAGGTGTCCTTACCCTTAAGAGGAGACTTTTTGGTGACTTTTGACATGATATTCTAACTTTAAATCAACCATTAAAGCTCTTGAAGATGCTTGATATCATCTAATGCCGATAGAATGTGCTCCAATCCTCTTGAATCCAATCCCATTGGGTATGCCAAAACTATTAACACTCCAAACTACACCCTAGAGGGAGGTTGTTCAAACCTACCTCCAAGTTTGGGGTAACATGGGATTAGCCAAGTTTGTGGGTGACCTATGGTTGGGCTAAACCTCTAGTTTATGGGGCTAGCTCCACTAGTGCATCAATTAAGCTCAAAATTACTAAAACCTAATAACTTGTTGGGGTTAAAAGGGATAGAATGGAAACATAAAATGAAACCTATACTATTGGAAGTGATGCACCATTATACTTCATCCACTATATTTGACCTTAAACAACAATAATGAATAATACATGATCTAAATACTCTCTTAAAATCCTTTTATGCATTAGTAATTAACATGACCATTATGGTATATGTTTACAACTTGGATGTGATGGATGAGAGGTCTCTCTTAAGACACTTCCAACTAGATTACACTTCAAGTACAATCACTAACCTTTGACACATCATATGGCCTGGATAAAATAACCTGCTAGCATCTAGGTGAGGTAACGACCTACAAAGGGAGAAAATATACCACTTATGCATATCAAAAAAGTATAACACACTAGAGACTAACATGAATAAGCTAAAATAGTCCTTGTATTAGCTTAATAGGTCTATAAGATACAAATATAGGCAGAGTTTCCTCATACCCAGTTGAGGGATTATACAATGGCCTTCTAGCCTACATTTTATAGAAGAAGAGAATGTGAGAGAAGGTAATATTGGTGTATAAGTGTGGATGATATGTCATTATGACCCTCATTCATTCCAACATCAGTTATGAGTCTTAACAACTGCTCCATGTTCTCTTTATGTGTTGCCTTCATGGTTGGCGGTCTTTAATAAGCATTTGATGTAGAGATGGAGTGGTGGAAGGGGATTAAAACTTTATTGACATAATCCAAATAATTTCCATGCTAATTTTTTCAATAACCCTCTCTTTTGATAGTTTCAAAGGTGCATTACGCTCTAATTAGCCTTCATGGATCATTAAGTAGCCTCTTTTCTTCTTGCATGTAAACTAGGCCAAAGAAACTACCCCAATCCTCCATAATGGATATGAAAAGTGTGGTGTATCACATATATGAGGTATTTAAAAGGGTTTTATTACATACATTGACTCATCTATCATCCCTATATACCATAATGTGTTCCCTTACTTGACCAAGTAGGCCTACTAGGCAACCAGGTCTAGTTATTTGACTGCAAGTTGTTTGGATGCCCATAGGACCTAAATAGAACCTTTATAAAATTATGATGAGAATTAATTAGATATGAATGAACATGTTTCATAATTATATGTGTTTTTTCAATAGTATACACCTAAAATTTTACCCATCTAGGTGGCGAGGTCACCTTTCACTAGCACTTACAGACTAGCCATTTGGTGCATACTTGAAAAAACATTTCCAAGGAGAAATGTGACAAATTTGTGGCCTAATATGATGTAATAACTCTCATAATACCTTCCCCAATGATATTAAACCTTCTAATATGCTCAAAACCCTATAATCTACTCAAAACCTTGTAAAAGTATAGTTTATTATGAGTCCATACCATAGTCCATATAAACCAGTTCTATGGATGGGACATCCTTAGAGTTTAATATGATCTTAAATTGTCTTCAAGATCAATTCAGGGAATTTGAGTGCAAATACTTTAGTTTTTCTCCCATCAGGTATGTACTAGGGTTTATATAGGGTTTTAGTGACCTACCATCTTAACAATGGTTCATAAAGTACAGGACTCAAACCCAAAACTTATGGGCATGAATTTTGATCCCATAGACCTTTTTAAAATCCTTGAAATTATCCTATTCCCATGTATCTTTTACGGTGAGTACCAAGTGGAATTTGGTGCCCTGCAAGCTCCTTGCTAGCATTATGGATGGGTTGATAGTCTTAAGGTTTGTTCATAGAGTTGGGATCTTAAACCCCACTCTTTCCTCCGTATATATTTAGTGAATTTGGATCCATAACTCCCCCTAAGATAACTATATTTGAGTTTTCATTCCATGTCAGATATGAGTTTTTGATTTGTAGCTTGACATGGCAGCTTAAGGTAGTGGAGTTTGAGAGGGGTGTTAAGACTAAATCTAACTTTTCCTTGTATTCATTTGTTTGAAACATTATTAGGACCTATATAATCATTATATACCTTTTCATTACCTTAGGACAAGAATTTTGGTTATATTTTTTCTCCAAGATAAAGATGGGTCTTGAGGTTCAATAATGGCTTCATGTCTCACATGCCTAGACTGAGTTTCATAAATTTGATTCACCTATAGGTGGATTGGTGACCTTAGAGTCATAATATATCAAGTATCCCACCTATTTTAAACCCTTTAAATTTCCCTCATCTACCCAAACCACCATCTCTGCACCCTTATCTTCTAGGTTTGCCTTTGAGTCCCATTGCCAGCCGGAGTGTTTAACCAGCTATATTAGAGACCTAGAGTAGGCTCTTTTATCTCTCTATAGTGTTGACGAGGTTGGAAACTCATGTTACATGTTATCATGGTTTTATAACACTTTTTTTATTAGGCATTCCTTCAACCCTTCTCTCTGTATACCTCTCACACCCTTATAGTCAAGCCTAGGCTTTATGAGTAGTTAAGCCTATGTAGCCCTAAGGGCTTAGTTTAGTGGCTTGCTTGATAAATTTGAGGTTCTCATCATCATGAAACTCTTGATATGCCTTCCTCAATTCCCCTTTAGATTTTATCAACTCTCAAATAGCATCCAAAACTATAAAAGTCTTACCTTTTATTAACAGGCCTGTACACATTAGTTGTAGGCCTATTAGGCCTAATTAGGCTATTAAGCCATCTCTTACCTATCTCAAAGGATTAAAAATTCACTGTAGACTGATAACTTTAAGAAAAATTAAATAATTATGCTTACCCTTTTATACCCTAACCACCATGCATATTTCTTAGCATTTTCACCTTCTCACTCATGACCCTACCTGTAGGTGGTAGTCTTGCATTTTGACTATGTAAGAGAGTGGACTTTTCTTCCCTAAAAACTTTCTCTCTATTTAAAAACATTGATCACCCTATCTATGTGATTTCTTAATCTCAATACATTCTTCTCACCTTGAAGACACCCATAACAAGGTTGATGTTCAACTTGCTCTCCACCTACAGTCGGGCCTATAGGTGGCAATTCTAGGCCTACCTGAGATGTGAAAGGTGAGATAAAGTGAAGGCATATCCTTTATTGGTACCTTAATTTCCCTTATTAATGGATACATAATTCAAGGTTTCTCTCATTTTTATAAACCTTTTGAATCTCTTCTTGACTCATCCACCTCATTGCACTTTGCCTTCTTAATATGTCCTATAGATGACAGTTGAGTTCTTTGACTATGTGCAAGGGGTGAGTTTCCTTCATGAGTGGTTATAAATTTAATGGAGTCTATCTGATCATTATTAATTGTTAGGTAGTCCTCCCTTTCTCTATACAATCTTCTCTAATACTCCTAGTTCATCAAGAATGGATTGGTCGACCACTTAGTCTTCACCTTGTTCACAATCCAATGAGTGATTATAAGCCCATTGTTATGATGATCAAAATTTGAACAGTGACCTAGAATTTTCATATTTATTTCTCTAAGTGGGGTGAGGCCTTAAATAGGTTTTCTTGTTTCGAACTGATCTTTCCTCCTTAAACTCCCAATTTTCCTACTAGATTTTCTTGAGCCTTACTAAGCTACCTGTGTATGGTGGAGTGTGTGTTTTCCCTTTTAGAGTGCCCCTGATGCCTTCAGTCAAGTGTGTTGGGGGAATTTATTCAAGTCATAATGGATAAACATTATTATCAGGGATAAATCTCCATTGATCTCTTGGAAACCATAATTCTTAGGGTATTGATAATCTCTCTTAGACTCCACAAGGTAGTTAGGTCTCTTGAATAGGTCTATTTAACTTATATTGTTGCCTCTTTTGTCTTCCATAACATCTCAATGCTCTCAACCTTATCGTGGGGTATACATACCATTATTGATTGCTTATATAGGCAATCTCATGACATGATTATGGCATAACACTCTTATAGGTATTTATACCTTTACAAAGAACATCTTGAACCTCCCAACAAAGCTTGGCTGATTACAAATGAAACTTCAGGTGATGGTGAAGCTGACAAGTGACATGGTTCTTCCTCTTGAGATCCATATTTTAAAACATTCTAATAATTCCTTTTGGATAGACTTTCAACCTTATGAAGGATCTCACTAAACTTTTTAGAACCCTGGAAATATTGCTTTGAAGGCCTTCAGGCATGTCTGCATACTCATTGATTGATCTAGACCACTTGATTGCATGTGGACTGTGAGTAATGATTGTTTTATGGTCTTATATCTATACCATCACTAAAAATATTTGAGACCTCATTAGAACTTTACATCCATTGAAGACCTTGAAGTATCAAGAACCCACTGTCGCCAACCTATAAATAGCTCCACAAGAAGGTTTATTGTCTCCTGATGGCTCACACATTTGAAGTGGGCCTTTAGGATGGTGTAAAAGTTTTTGTAGACCCTTTAGAAGTCACCCAAATATCCATCCCTCTATCATCATGCTCAAAAAGGGAGAAAATGAAGTAAACTGGGACCCTGCTTGGATGGAGACAACATAGTGAGTGCCTCACCCTCTTAGTGATTGTTCATAAAGGAGGGAGAGGAAATGTAAGAAAAAAATTTGCAATAAAACTAAGGTCTCCTCCTCTACCTAAAATCTCAGACCCTCATATTCTCTCTCCTATTCATACTAAATAAAAACTTGACTGGTTATCTAAGTCTACCAAAGAGATCGATGGAGAAAGGGAAATAGTTTTGGGCCTTTTTTGCATATTTAAGATGTGAAACTTATCAGAGATACCTGACATGAACCTTCATGAATTGTCTGGTCTCCCTCTAAATGAATATGACCATAAAGATATGTGTAAGCCTTCAAACACCTATAAAACACCTTATTTTCTACATTTTTTTCATGTCTAAAGCTTTTAAAATCCATTGGAGGGCAGAGGGAGGTAAAAGAAGAGTTAGACATGTTTTTAAATTAAGTAGTATGGGTGGGGAAGCTGAAAGGTTGTATTTTCCCACATACAGGGCCCTTTTGATGGATGGAAAGATGAGTTTGGCTTCTAAAAGGACCCTTTTATGCATAAAAATACATTATCATGACAATTGGATGGAAATGAGACCCTTTTAATACCCTTATAATACAATGTGACATTAAAACATGTACCCTTTCCCAAAGGTTTACAATGCAATTTGACTCATATGAGGTATTTTAAGGGTCATTTGATGACTTGGAGGGGTCAATCAAGGCTTGAAACAGGTTTTAATAAGTAAACCATGGAGAATACCTTAGATACATTCTAGACCTCATGTTGTGACTTAGACAAGATTTGTACACTCTTATATCATGCTAACAAAGATCCATTCTTAAAAAATGGCTAAAACAGGCCTAAATACCATGAGATCTAGCAACCTTAAACTCTCCAAATTACCTTGGTTTCTGCTAAGAAACCTTAATTTTGTCAAATTATGAAAATATCATTCACTATGCTTAAAAATACCTTTGACATTCTTTCACTTATTCAAGGACAATTCATGAAGACCCCAAGACATCATCTAATGACTCAAACATGTTGCTACATGAGATTCCTTCAAGTAAGATCTAGCACACCAATGAAACCTTAAACCATGCTAAAAAGGTTTTCAAGAAGCAATTAGAAGATTGTGACAAGCTCTAGACCACCATGTACAAGCTCAGAGGGGCTTCATGAAAAAAAATTTATTATAGGGGTTGATGTTTGGCCTAGGGAGGCCAAACTATCAATAGGTACTCAGTTGGCTCATAGCTCATCCTATCATCCTCGATCTAATAATCAATAAATTC
The DNA here is from genome assembly GCA_037957365.1 of Torreya grandis. Taxonomy (NCBI): domain Eukaryota; kingdom Viridiplantae; phylum Streptophyta; class Pinopsida; order Cupressales; family Taxaceae; genus Torreya; species Torreya grandis. The sequence continues at coordinate 711,173 of JARHVA010001164.1, read as the reverse complement.
CTATAAGGGTATCTTCAATGTTTTGCATCTGGTAAATAAGAATGGTGGGTTCATTGGCTACCACTAGTAGAATGGTGGTATAACACTTCCACACCTATTCCAAAATGTCTCCATTTGTGTGATTTCATGGTTATCATCCCCCATCCATCACTTCATCTTTGAGAGTGCAGCCCAAGGTTTGATTTATTGAAGAGCACATTCAACATCAACATGAGGTACAACTCTAAGAGATAATTTGGTCATGGCATATAATAGAATGAAGCAGTATGCAGATCAACACTGGAGTGAGAAAAAAATTGATATAAATGATTGAGTCTTTGTGTGCTTTCAGACATATAAGCATATGTCTCTAAATCAATATAAAAATGATATCAAACTTTCTCCCAAGAATTATGGACCTTATAAGATCCTATATAAAATTGGCAATGTTGCTTACAAGTAGGAGCTACCATGGTCCACTCGTATACATCATATATTTCATGTATCTTTCCTGAAGAAGGTAAATAGATAGAGATTTTTTACCCATACTAAGTTACCAGAACTAGATGAATAAGGTCAAGTCATTATAGAACCTGAGGCAATACTTTAAACATCCACTAAAAGGTTGCAAACAAGATAAATTGAGTATTTGATCAAGCAAAAGCATCTAAACCATGAAGAGGCAATGTGGGAGGATGAAGATTTTATGCAGTAACATCCAAAGTTGTTCAACATTGAGGGTAACATTTTTTTGAAGGGGAGTGGCATGTTACACCTTTAGCCTATAGCATGATTTGATATATGTGTAGTTGACTTATGGCTTACATAACCCATTCCTTATCATATTACATTTCTGTATGAGCTCATTTGGGTGGTTAGGTCATCCTATGGAGTAACCATGGCCTAATTAGACTATAAATAGGAGGTATTAATTAGTAATTGACCATCATATTGTGAATTTTTTTCTTATCGTAAGGTTGTGGAGGTTTCCCCATCGAAGTGGCTCATCATTTACTCATATATTATGCTTTATTTTAGTCATATTTTGATCTATTGATGTTATTCTACTTTATTGGTGAAGAAATTTAATTTGAAATAGCATGGCCCTAGTAGGAAATATATAATCAATGAAGCACAACTATAGTATGCCTCAATAGATGCATGGGAGAGACCATAGCAATGTATAAAATAAGCATATTTTCAAGTAAGAGCTAAAGTGCAGGACGTGGATCATGGCACCACTCATAATAACACATAGTAAACAAATCAAGCAAGATAAACACACTAATAATAGAGAAATCATATCATGCTTTAAGAGGAAACAAATCAAAAAATTCAAATAATGCCACCCAAAGTGTCATGTGGAACAAACAAATTAGGAAACACCATGCAAAGTAAATAATAGCAATCATAGTACATACAACAAATATGTGACACAAAGTATACAACTAAAACATCCACAATAGGGAAGACAAGAGAGATATCCAATAAACATGCACATGCACGCACAAGCACAAACAATCAGAGGGTAAACAAGAGACATGTAAGGTAGCAAACATGTGACGTGGTCTAGAACTAATGCCAAACACTCATATAATAAATCAAAAAGTAATACTATAGAAAGTTATGTAATATATATGTTATACATAAATTGAAGCGGTCTAGAACTAATGACAAACACTTATATAATAAATCAAAAAGTAATACTATAGAAAGTTATGTAATATATATGTTATACCAAGATATATATATATATATATATATATATATATATATATATATATATATATATACAAACAAATAAAGATAGAACCAAAATTACTATTGGGGATGCCCTAGAATTGGCACATGGATGCTCCCAATGTGAAAAATAGTGCCCCCAAGTAACTGTAAATCCATTATCATATGTATCTCCTTGTATATCATGCATCTAACTCAATAATAACTTCAAAATCATGTGCATAAACAGTGTTTATAAAAACCTATAAAATTTGGTAGATAATCATGCTATGTGAAGCTTTGTAACTATGTAACAAATAAAGATGAAATGAATTTTTATATTATGATATTTTGTAATATTATTTAGAAGATATAAAGAGAGCATCAAAGGAAATAAATCAAGGATAAATACAAGCCATGAGGCAAAAATTGATAAGAAGCAAGAAGGGAGGGATCCCTACTAACCTACAACTTTTCCCAAGAAATATGTGTGCATTGGAGTAGAAGGCCTCTATATATAATGTGTTGTCATCATAGAGAAGCTCACACAAGGTTTTGTTTTGGGAAAAAACAATCAAAAGCAAGGGTTTGGGTAAAATAAATAGCTCAATCAACATAAATAAAGAGGTTATAAAAATGATACAGAAATTGGAGAAGGAAATCAGCAAACAACTGAAGATATAAAACAGGGTAATTTAAATTTTCAAAGAAGATAGAAACTAGAATCAAAAGAATCTGGAAGCAACAAAAGGCTCAAAGAAGAAGAACATTATGGAAGAAGGATAGAAGGAAGCATGATTATCTCAAAATAGAAACTTAAAACAAGAAAGGGAAAATACTAAAGACAAACAAGCAGCCAAAAGAAGGCAAAGGAAAGTATATACAAGAAATAGAGATGTCTCATGGATAGGCATGTCAAGCTAGTAGGTGATGTTAACCGATAAAACCAACTAAATGATTATACTACATATAAATAGATGTTATTATGTCCTCGTGGTCAAGATCTAGATGTTTCAAAGACCATTAATCTAAGGAGGATAATAAGTCATCATCATTAGTATCATCATCAGTATAACTATGGATTGTATAATAGTTAGAATCACGATCATTGTAATCATTGACATTGCAAGTAGATGTAATAGAAATATCCTCTTGTAAAGAAGCACTTTTTTAAAATTGGATGGTGTTTTGTATGATTAGACCTTTGATATGTGTTTTATCTTAAATACATGCAAGAGGTTATGATAATATTACTTTAGTGTGTGTATAAGTATGTATTTGAACTTTAGATGTAGTTGTTTGAGGTCATATAATTTGTTGTTTTGATAGTTGTTTAAGTAACACCTCATGTTGAAGTTGTATTGGTGACTCATAAATAGTGCCTTGAATAGTGATTACTTTATTATCATGCAATATTTTTGGGCACTGGTATAATGTTGATTGGATTGTTTTCATTTGATTAAGCCAAGGTTGTTCAAATAATACCTCAAATGTCATATTAACTGGTAATACATTAATCCTCACTAAAATGGTCTTAGGACTTATAATGGCAAATAATGTGATACCTCTTAGTGGTGTCCTAGTAAGACTATCATATCCTTCAATAACAGTTTTGTACCATATAAATCCTTCTAAGTGTATCCATGATTGGTAAGAAATTGTATTGTAAACATGTTTATACTTGAACCATTATCAACCACATCATCTTTTGATAATCTTGAATGTGTATCTATAATGTCCATATAAATAGTGTTCCATTGTTAGAATTGTTCTCTGTGATTTTGTGGCCATATAATGTAAATGAAGGAAGCTCCATACATATGTCATTGACCACACCTATGAAACCATCTAAAAAATGAGCACTAGAAACTAGTGAACATTTTTTTGTGATATCATATGAACATCATCCTGTTTTTTGTTGTGGGTAACATGATTTGGAAGAGGTTCGTAAATACTTTCAAATTTTGATTTGGTTGAGCAACTAATTCATTTGAAGTATTGTTGTGACCTTCCACATTGATTTGGTTGTTATCAATCAAGTCTTGTATTGTATGCTTCAAAGTTATGCATTTGTTTTAAAAATGACCTTGAATTATATGATAATCGCAATATACATTAACATCATGGTTTTTAATCAAGGGCCTAGGTGAGTCAAATTATTATTACTGTGGAGGTAAAGATATCATATTGCGTTCAAACAACCATTTAAACACATTTTGAGGACTCTCAAATAACTATGTAAATTATTGTTTATCCCTTTGTTGTGAAAAGACAATAATGTGACAAGGTGGATCTACTACATTGACTACATTATTGGTCTCATTCTTAGGTTGAAAAGTGTTATCATGAGCCTTAGTTTTAAACGTTGTTTTACCTTGATATTTAACCCCACTAGAGGTAGGAGCATTAATCTCATATTTGAGCATGTTGGATTCTATACACTTGATCACATAATTTCTATTTGCATGAAAGTTTATCAAAAGATTGACATGAGTTGAAAGCTACTTTTTTCCTTCATTTGTTGAAGTAAACTTTGAGATAATATACTTTCCATTTCCATATCGGGTAATTGGTGAGCCATCTTCATAAGCATTGTTTTGAATTTAAGCACATACTAACTTCACATTAGGTCTTGCTTACGCTAAGCAAGTTGTGAAAATGTGTTCTTTTGGGTAATGTTGATTGAAAATTGAGCTAAGAAATTATAAGCCAAACAAGTGATGGAGTGTATGGAGACCAATGGTAGGGTGTAGAACCAATCCAAGGTAAAGCTTCTAAGGAAAAGTTTTTTCAAAAGTCTATCCATTTGCAAAAATTATAAACATGAACCATAAGCTCTGATATGATGAGAAGGATCTCATTTGCCATTGAAAAATTCAAACTTAGGAGTGACATAAACAGTAAGCAAAAGATAAGCAACAACCCCAAAAACCTAAGGGTTGTGTAACATATAACCTTATACTTAGCATGCGAGACCTTGGATAAATCAATTGCACTTGCTTTTGCATTGTTTATTGAAGCATGGTAATCTCAGGGCTTAGGGTGGAGACAATAGTGACATAAGTTGGAATTGAAACATTAGGTCAAAAAACACGTTGAAGAACAAATGAAGTCATCAATCCAAGATGCAAGGGAAAAGGCGTAGCAATAAAAGGAGTAGGTGGAGTAACAACATTAAAAACCATGAGCATGAATAAACGGGGAACCTCTAGAAAGTTCATTATCACTAGTGTGTTTTTGTACATCTTTCAACACATGATATTTCACCAATATCATTAGGATGTTCTAGAATGCATTTCCTAAATTCAGCTATTCTTTCAACGCTTACTTTCTCTTCATCAGAAACATGAATATTTTGAGATTCATTTGCAACAATATTATTCACAGCATTATTATTCATATCAATTCCATTCACATTATCAGCAACATCATTATCAATAGAAGTAGGAATCTCATTAACAAATGTCCTTTTCTTTTTCAAAGTAACGTGAGTACCAATCAAAGGAATTTGAAGCAAATCAATAGGTTTGCCACTCAATCTATCACTTCACCTAGTAGGTGTCTTAGAACTAACCTCCTTAGGTGGCATATAATAGAAAATTATATAACATGCAAGGAGCAAAGGCTAATGATTACGAAACAATCAACCACAACCTTAGACAAATTTGATTTTTAATAACGACGAGAGAAAAACCCTAACGTAATGAGAGCATGTGAAATGATGCAAGGAACACTAAGCACATACAAAGAATAACCCTAATGAGAGAGGAGAACAATTCAAGACTCTAGGGAAACCCTATGCCAAAATATATATAATATGCAAATAGAGACACCATCTAACACTACATGTAAAAGAGCATGGTGCACCAAAATATTTTATCGATCAAGTAGTTTTAGTTCACGAGGCATTACATTAAGCGAATAAAAAAAGTGCACAAGATAAATCTAATTTAAATACAATAATGAAATAGTAAGTACTTGTCTAAAATATGTGAAACATGGGTTTAATTCAACTTAAATTTTGACAAAAAAGTTTCACAAAGGAAAACTTGAATTCTGACTTACCTGGGGTACTAGCAGTCGTTGAAAATGATGAAAAAACATCACCCAAGGTAGTTTTGAAGCAAACCCATAAAAAGAGCAATTATTTGATGGTGTGCAAGAAATGACCACTTTTGAACTTTTTTATACTCGTTGACCACTTTGAAACAGGGTTGATACTCACTATTTGGGTCAAAAGTGACATATGATATGCAATCACTTGGAAACTTTGTGGTTATGCTCTTCAACTCCTACTTGTCAGAACCCCTCTCAAATTGTCATTTTGATATGTAAAATGATCATAATTATTTCTCCATGCTCCAAACTCGAATCTACTCCAAAAGACCTTACAAAAACATAAGCATATGTGTAGTTATGAGGAGCCTGCCTTACTTAGACACATATTCTTGAACACGGTTGACAATCAACACTCAAACAATCCAACAAACAATTTGGTATGTAATATGGAGATAGTAACCCTTATCTCTATGTATGAAATGCAAGTAATCAATTCTATATACTTTCATTAATCCTCATTTCAATTTATGTATGCAACTATAATACTTCAATAAATGTTGATGCAATAAAAAGGATTGTAAACAAATCAAGGCATTGTCGCAATGATGTATGATCTCTCTACATGTCAATGAAAAACATTATAAACAAATCAAAGTATTATCGTGATGATGTATGCTCTCTTTATATGTCCTAAATACATTAACATGCTCATGTATATATATAGAGTTCTTGAATCCAAATTAAGACCTTATTAGCACGCAAGTCAACATTTTGGAAGCAAGAATGGTCCAATTAGGCCGCAATAAAACATACAAAACCAGTGAAAAGGGTTAAAAGGCCCACAACCAACACCTAGTTCCATAATGGTCAAAATAATATTGAACTAGTTCAATACCAATCAAGGTGACCAAAAACCCTAAAAACACATGATTTCAAAAACGTCAAGAAGCATTTCACAGCAAACAAATAGTAGATCTAAAGGCTTTCCAGCATTTCAAACTGAATGGTGATCTTAACATTGACTTTAAATGAAACAAAGTAAAAATGCTAAAGGCAAGTAAAGATTGCACAAGTCCAACACAAAAAACAATACACCAATAAGAGCCTCATCTAAACCAGTAATTTGTATATGCATAAACACGCTAATAACATAATAAATAGTAGACATGTACCAAAATTAAGTGCCTACAAGAAACTAAATGGGTGAATTGTTTGCAATATTGTAATATTTGTAATCAAGAGAACGCTTTCATTAACTTTAGTATTTTTCTCAACGTCTTACTGTGAGGAAAACCCTTCTCTAATCCACCCACCCTGGTTGATGTTTTCGTAGATCTCTTTCACAATATTATATTGTACCATATGCCAAAATAGTTGACAAACAATGGGATTACATGGCCACTACCTTGACAAAAACACATTCCAAGGGCATTAAGAAGAGTATACAAAGGACCCTTGAAATCCAAATCCAAATGTTTAGAGGAAACCTTTTAATTCAAATGTTGACAAAGAAAGCGCTTTTTTGAATTTAGAAATATTTAAAATACAGAAAAAGAAAATACCCTTGAACATCAAAGGCAAATGGTAAAACATTTCCCTTATTTATGAAAACATTTTAAACCAGCAACTGTCGATAATCAATAAATTATTGAATGTTTTATTCATTGGTTTACTCTAAAAAGTTGAAACAATGGAATTGGGTAGATTGGAACAAAAACCAGACTGTAAATAACAATGGGTTGATTTTCAATGCCGTGAAAAATTCATTTCACAAAGAGGCATATAAAACTAATACGAGGCCATATATTTTCCCAAGAATAAAGAAGCATTAATATCAACATAAATACAAAAGCTCCATATTCTAAACAAGGCAACCAGCCATGTTCGCAATGTCCAAGGAAACAATGCCCTGAGAATACATTTTGTTGAGAGCTTGACAAACTAAAACTGTGCCACAGACACCCATCTTTTGGAATTTTTCAGGAATCCCATTACCATGAATGCAACCATACAATAACGTTCACAAACAAGAAAAAATCATCACGCGAGAGTCTATAGTTGAGCCGGATAAGTCTAGAAATGGGTCTCCATATATATAGAACATTACATAACTCTTAGTTTTTAACACAAACAAGACCAAAACTCAAAACAGAGCTTTACACACAATTTTAGGAAATTATGCAAACAAATAAGTAATGGGTCCGTATATATTCCAAAAATCACATATTTCTATTAGCATTCACACAAACAAGGCTGATAGAACTCAAAAACAAAATCAGGTACCAAATTAGCTAGCAACCTTGCAATCTGAAAGAAAATAAATATCTTACGATTAAAAAACAAAGATGCTTCAATACTAGTCTAAAAAAAAGTGTCTTTTAATAATTATGGCCGCCCTAGACCCTAAAACACCTTAAACTTAGATCAATCTGATCATCTAATACATAACCCTTCCGCTCCACAATGATCTTCAAGAATGATAAGAATTTTTATGATGGCCCTAGGCCTTACAACACTTTACCTTGGATGTCAAGCTGATCATCTAATACATAACCCCTCACTCCACAATGATCTTCAGGAATGATAGAGTTTTTATGATGCCCCTAGGCCGCAACAACACTTCCAACTCGGACGTCAAACTCATCATCCAATACTCAATATCTAATACATAACCCTGCCACTCCATAATGACTCCCAGGAATGATAAGATAAAATAAGACAATATTAATATCCACAGAAAACCAAAATCAGCCGTGTGACTGAAAAAGCACAATGTAGGTAAAAAAAATAGGGAGTGCAAGTAAAAAATATTTACTAATGAAAAAAATAAAATAGAATTCTGACCTAATGAGAAAAAATCATTCCTTGGATTTACCTCAAAGGCATAAGAAGGAAAAGCAAACATGATAACCCAGTGGTCATCTCATCTCACATGCATTAATCCTCGACTAATTTTTAGAGTAGGTTCAAATGTAGTTGCACCATTCAATCAAAAATAAACAACACTCAAGCCCATGATAACCCAGAATTCCAGCCTGGCCCATATCAATACGCATTGGAAGTATCAAAATATGGACATGACACATACATAATAGCCTACCATCAACAATTTAAAGAATCGTCCCAAATCAACAATATCCATTTTCTCATCTAAAGATTTATAATTTACATATATCTGATCCAGAATCTTCTGACCTAACGATGGGAAAATTTAACAAAGTTTGAAATAGAACTTGTCTATAAGACTAACTTGTTATTTTATGTTCCAGGCAGTCACTGCTGACACAATTGACATGCTTCAATTAAAGCTATACAAATATAATGACCTTGAGCACAAATGAAGAGACTTGTGTAAGCTCCAGAATAGTCAAACACTTGCAGTGCCTATTAATCAGCAAACTGAAACTGTTTGCACCTGCCAAAATTTGTCTTATTATTCAAATCTAGATTCCGAATGTGGTGCTTCAATTTAGCTTCCTAACCAAAAAACTTAAGTCTCGATTTAAAAATAAGACTAGAACACAAATAATTGAAAATTTTGAAAAAATACATTGCTGTAAAGGCTTCTAGCCAAGATTGCCAAGAAGGCGTTCAACAGCTGCATTGACATTTCCACCAGTGGCACTTAGAGCACGAATGTTCTCCTGTGTGTCAAAGAAGCCCATTTCTTGTAGCTGTGCTAACTCTGTTGCATAAAGTTGCTCTGGTGGAACTGCATTCAGAATAGTAAAAAAATAAGATAACAGCCAGGTGATTTTTTCAATTTAGCCTTTTGTGGGGAGCCATGACAGAATAAAATACCATTAGATGTATTTTGGGTGTTTCCACTGCCCAGACCACCAAACATTCCTAACAGACTTTCCAATCCTAGGTTGTTTGCTCCAGCAACCCCAGTCTGACCCTGTGCCCTACAAAGGAAAAACAATTATAAACTCAAAGCTTAATAACTTCAAACCTGTAATGAGATCAAGCGACATACTATAATAAATGACATTGAATCAACCTTAAGTCACAAGGGAGAGGGTCCATCCAGCAAGAAAGTAGAGCAGATCATAGAGAAGAAAGGAACAGTGACTATGGCAACATATATTTGTCCAATTCTTTAAAAAAATTAAAATAATTGAACTATTTATGCTACGGGTTTAGAAATGAGTGTTATTTATAGAAATTTGTTATCAGCCTTAGAATTTAGTATAAACGAGAGACCAGACGAAATGGCTAGCACAGGGCTAGCATGTATGTGTTTGCATACACAAACAATAACATTGTCTATCTACCTATCTGCAAATTTGAGAGGAACCAAATAATGTGTATGCTTCTCATTTACACTCGCCAATGCATTAACGTACACTGGGATGGAGAGGGGGATGGCCTGTGGCACTTTATAAGAGATTTTTTCATGCTTATTCGTCCTTACTACCACCTTCATTCTTGCCACGACATCAGCTTGCTTGGGCTCCGAAGTTCCCGCTCTCTCTTTTGCCTCTCTTTTTCCCCTTTGCACGTGTCTACCCGATGTCATCACCCGGCCAATAACATCTTGCAGTGCCCGCCAACTTGGTCAACCTCATCAGCTCAGCCAAGGCATCGGCTAAGTACAAGTTTTGACTTTTGGGGTTTCGATCTGTATTTATAGGGTTCCTATTTGTCATTTCTACAAATATAAACATCCAATCCACTCTGCTCACACCCAAATATACCTTAGTAAGAAGAGAAATTATGGTTAAATATCTTACACTAGAGAAAAACAAGTTAGCACAAAGACTTGAAGATATCAAAAAAAGATGCAACCTTAGAAAGAAGAGCAATTGGAGTTAAGGAGTTTACACTTCAGTAAGACTAGTTAGCAAAAAGACTTAAAGATATCAAAAAGAGATGTTCAACCAGCAAGGTACACCTATATTTTGGAGTCCCCAACATGAGTGTACTTCGGTATTTTTCTCTTCATCATGACTTCACCTACAACCATCTCTCACAAAGTGCCACTTGAGTCATCGAAAGGTAAATTAATGTGCCGACAAGTTAACCCAAGGTAGGTATCCTATCTCTATACTCTATCTTATACTTCAGGGGTTACAATATATTAATAAGTTTATCCATGTTTATATTAGTATATGTTTGTCAATACATTACAACTATTCTTTGTATGTTTTTTATTTACACCTCATGGTTACTGTCCAATGACAGCTTTACAACCCTTTGTTTAGATACCTCATGGTTATTGTCTAATGACACCTTTACAACCCTTAGTTTAGATACCTTATGGTTACCGTCTAATGGCATTTTAATTTTGCTTACACCTCATGGTTCCCATATAAGGACACTTTTACAACCCTTAGTTTAGATAACTCATGGTTACCATCTATGGACTTTTACTTTTGATTCCTTACTTGATTCTTTACACCTCTTATTTACCGTCTAATGACACCTTGGATCTAGTTAGGCCTCTGATTGCTATTGTTTAAGAACATTCTCCTTTTAGATCCCTTACAAACTCCTTGCACACAGCCCTGTCTATAGTCCCAAACCACTTTGTGGATGGCATATTGTGTGTGTTAGATCTAGTATGGTCTTCTATCTTTTCCTATTTTATAGGATCTTTATATTGTTGACCACTCTAGGCTTACGTACTACATTTACCGCATCCTTCATCCCAAGGGGGCTGATCCTGTTAGTGCACGTACCGGATACCAGTATTGGTTTGATACTCCTCTAGATACAGCCCGAGTACTGCCCAACAAGGTTGGGTACTCACAGGTTCTTCCAAGGATGAGTCCGGGCATACCCAACCCTGTCGCGCAGTACCTGGACCATACCTGGAGATAATCCACTGTCAAAAATGATTTTTTTTATTTTTTATTATTTAAATTTTTAAAAAGTCAAAGTTGGACTTATAAAACAACAAATAAAAAACAAATATAAGTATGCAGAAACCCTAAAAGCCACTCACATTCATTTTATCCAAAGCAAACAACAACGCACTTACCTCTCATTGCATACTTATGCTTACCTCTCATTGCACATTTTCTCTCTCAGCTTCATTTTTTCAATTGCTTAGAGCTGAAACTCCATTCATTTGCTAATCATATGCCACTACATTTTTTCAATTGCTCATGGTTGTAATGAGTGATGCTCTTGATGAAGAAAAATGAATATCATGACAATTGGCGTTGAATTCAGTAGTGTTTTCAAAGGTTTTGTGGTTGTTTAACTTATTTTGTTTGCGTTGTGCATATCATGTGGTTAATTTTGCTTATTTAGCTATATTTTTAATATTAAAAATATAGCTAAATAAGCAAAATTAACCACATGATATGCACAACGCAAACAAAATAAGTTAAACAACCACAAAACCTTTGAAAACACTACTGATAATTCAACGCCAATTGTCATGATATTCATTTTTCTTATTTAGCTATATTTTTAATATTTTATATATATATATATATATATATATATATATATATATATTGTACGACCATACCCAAGTAGAAAAATTGCTATATTAGCATACCCGAACCCCATACCCATCCCAGGATCAGCTAATTAGCTTATGTACATTTTGGTGAACCGAAGTGAATTTTACCCCGTCAGTGTGTTGGGTTATCTTCGCATTTTTATGTTTAGCTTCTTAGCTTTATCAATTTGTAAAGCATACCCTTCTGGACAATTTTTATTTCTCAGCAACCCTAATGGTTATCTTCCCATTACAACAATGGAGTATATCAACAACACCAAAGACGAAACCACCCAAGGTTTCTCTTTTCCCACTTATAACAATTGCAACATGGCTCTTGCCCATAACAAGAAAAGCAATCCTTCCAACTTAAACATCTACACAAGATCCAAAGCCAACCAACAACAAAAGTGATTGTTACCTCATGAAGAGTCAAAATCAAAGGGGGAACAAGATGATAGTGTTAAGCTTACTCCCAAACTGCAAAACCTTCTAGCCAAAAAATTGGAGCACATCGGAAAGTCCCGCGAGTAGATTCAATCCCTTATGATGCCTAATTTCTTTGAAGCTCCTCTTAAGTTTGGATTTGCCTCGAGCATTGGGACAAGTCAAATCACAACTTGCTCCATCCCTTCTTTCTCCACGATCTCCAACATAGCTACAACTATGGTGAATGCCACCACTAGTACCCCTCACGCCAATCAAAACACCAATCAAGCTCATCAAGCAAATCGATCAACTCAAAATCCTTCAACAAATCGCACTCAAATGATCTTGAAAGTCTTGGACCAAATGGCCCACATGCAAACGTCTACTACCACTCAATTCATGGAAATGCAAAATCAACTATTGCAAATGTCCAACCGACCTCAACAAATTCAATGGGGAGTGCCAAATCGATGTCGCCCCCACCCCCCTTAAGGATCATCTTGGGAACCCAATCTCACAACCACCCATTCACAACAAAGTCCTTCAAAACTTACAAAATGAACCAATAGAACTTTATATTACAGCCATGAGCATTGGGGGAATCATGCCCACCATCACTTATGACAGGTCCATCAATCCCACCTTGCATCTTAAGGCCTTTGATAACCTTTACAAAGATTAGCTCATACCCCTCAAGCCAATCAAAACACCAATCAAGCTCATCAAGCAAATCGATCAACTCAAAATCCTTCAACAGATCGCACTCGGATGATCTTGAAAGTCTTGGACCAAATGGCCCACATGCAAACGTCTACTACCACTCAATTCATGGAAATGCAAAATCAACTATTGCAAATGTCCAACCGACCTCAACAAATTCAATGGGGAATGCCAAATTGATGTCCCCCCCACCCACCTTAAGGATCATCTTGGGAACCCAATCTCACAACCGCACATTCACAACAAAGTCCTTCAAAACTTACAAAATGAACCAATAGAACTTTATTTTGCAGCCATGAACATTGGGGAAATCATGTCAGCCATCACTTATGACAGGTCCATCAATCCCACCTTCCATTTTAAGGCCTTTGGTAACCTTTACAAATATTGGCTCGTATCTAACATCCATGCAGGCACCAAACTATTAGCCAAAACCCCAATGGGCGATGCTTTAGAGTGGTACAATCAACTAAAGCTTAACTCTATATGCATTGGTCCAATAATTCCAATACCATGGAGTTACCCAAGGACAACTTCCGTAACTTCATCAATTGTAAAAAAATTGACAGTGATCCAGCCCATGATTTCATCAAGCGATGGAAATATTTGGCTCATAAAGCCAACCACAAAATGTCTAAGGAAAGTTTCTTCAAACTATTCACAACCACCTTAGAACCAAAATTACAATATGAAGTTAGATCCTCCTCTCCTAAGACATTGGAGGAAGCCTTCGAACAACCTAAACGACAGGACCACTCATGAGACAATTTGAGATTCCTCAACCCAAACAAAGCACACAAATGCTTCTATGACCTAATAAAACATGCATGTTATTGATGATGGCGATTCTTACACCCATGATCATAGTTATGAATCCAAAAGAACAATTCATGAAATTACGCCTAGTGGTTCTCAAAATGTGGCCCTTTCCCAACCACTTGTGGGAAGACCTTTTCAACCTCTTTCTCCATCCAATAACTATATTCATCAACTTCGTACTTGGGAACTTAGAAAGAGACTTCCTAGACCTCAACCTAAAGATCTAGATCCTTCACAACCAACACCTAAATGGTATGATATGTAAAAGTTGTTGGTTTCACACTAATTAAGGTCATTCACATGAGAATTGTCATTCCATTTGCACCTTAGCATACAAATTTATACTTGGCAACAACTTTGACCATGATGCTATGCCAAGAGAACGATACCAAATTTTTCTCAAAAATTCAAAACATCAAGAAAATCTCATTAAGTGAATCAATCCACCAAACCAACACCAACTTGCGTATCTACACCAATCCTCTACCAAATCATTATAAAAATAACAATGCATCTCAAGATACCACCAACCTTACAATGCTTCAACACCCTCAAAATTCTATTCTAACTACCAATACCATAAAAACTATGATCACTCCTTATTCCTCAACCCATGAGGGAAGCCTAGTTCACATGAATGGCATGAAGCAAATCATAGCTTGCACCGATTCTCAATATAACACAAAACCAACTCCTCCAACCACCTACATAACTTTCATAAATGTTCATGTTTATCCTATAGGTGAGACATCTTTTGTAACCCTCTCAAAAATCCCAAAATCAAACATTATAACATCATGACATTGAAAATCCAGACTATGTCATGCCAATGTTGCCTATTTTGGACCGATGGCATTCCCTATTTCAGGCCAATGACATTGCTTGAGTTAACCTACATCATAAATCCAATCGATGATGTCGAACAAAAACAAAAAATAATAACTCATTTTCAGCCTCTCAAGGCCAAATCCAGTATCATTCATAATCTTTTTCCTTAGTTACAGTCAGTTTCAGAACAGCCCAACTTCGAGGAATGGGATCCCATCAAGGAACTCTCTAATCTTCCAAGAAATATTCCCTTCCTTGACCTCATGTACACTTCTCCCACACATCGCAATAGATTAGTGCAAACACTTCTCACCATAAATATTCCTCAACTGCCTACTTTGCAGCAAGAAGCTCCATTGCATAGTTCCAATGAGAGTATCATGCAACAATACAAAGAGTTATCCATTCAAATCAATCAAACAAATAATCAAATATTATATGAAGAGTTATCCATTCAAATCGATCAAACAAACAATCAAATATTATACAAAGAGTTATCCATTCAAATTGAACAAACAAACAATCAAATATTATCTCCTAAATTCCCCATACCATAAATAATTCTTGAAACTATCCTATTTCATGCAGATGATCCCTCACTTTAAAAGTGTTTGAATTGGTGATGTCCAAGTCAAGAGAGCCCTCACAGACAAAGGCTTTGTCACTTGCATCGCTTCTTTAGGCTTTATATCTCTACTATTCAACAAGTAATCTCAAGGGCACTCAAAGCACTTACCAATGATATGATCAAAGCACATGCCAATGACATGATCGACGACAACTGCCTCTCATGGGGTGCATTCGGCTTTCCTATCAGAAAACCTCCGAGAACAGTTAGGGTGAAGTTTATGATCTTCAATCTTCCCCTTTCCTATAATATCTTGCTTGGGTGCAATTGGACTCAACGCTTCGGAGGTATAACCTTCTTCCACTTGCCAATGCATTATATTCCCCTACTTAGAAGCTATCTACAAGATCCAAGGAGATACAAACCCTTGGAACTTCGAGCAATTCCAATGACGAGGCATCATCAAAATATCCACCTTCGAAGAGCTATTGAGTGTTTCCTTTCGAGAATATCAACGCTTTAATCATACCATCAATTCACTGCAAGGTTATAAGGGCCACCCCAGACTTGTGGGGAGAGTCCCACCAAATGTCCTTGATTCCAATGATGACAAGCCCTATGAGATCGATCTTAAAATCAAAACATCAGCTTACCCCAACATACCTCCTAGCTTGCGAACCTATTCTCACAAAAGGTCAGCAATTGACAAAATTCCCACAATTGTAACTTTCAAGAAGAAATCCCCTAGCAATACTTCTAGGGAATGGTAAGCATAGGGCTACCAAGCATGTATTTGCATGCAAAAATAATAATATTATATATCTACCTATAACCCACACATACAAAGTTCTGCACCTTTGTTAGGAACCAAGTAATGATCCAATCACATCATAGGTACGCATTTATAATAAGTGTACATATATTGATCAAATATTTTACACATATATTATAATGAATACATGTATGTAGACAACATACATATCAGTGATCTGTCGAAACAATTATACAATTTTTAATTGTTATCAAAAAAAATTAACATTCTAAGAATACAATTCCTACAAATAGGAAAGCATTTAAACAGCCTGTTTTTTAAAAAAATGAAGCTAAAGAGAAATTAGAAACAAATATTTAAACAACGCCCAAGACAAAGAAGAGCCTTTTTGTTCAAACTAGAGACATACGTTTAACAGTTCTTAAGAAAACCTATTACTCACAGTTGAGAAATGATGTAATTCCTCAAATGCACTGTAAGGATATATGAATCAAACAAGTTCACAAAATATGATAGATAATAAATTTGACCACAGATGAATATAAACTCAGGCTGACAAGAATACAGAACTAAGGGTGAGAGGAAGAAATCAACTATAAGAGTTTGAAATGATTATTTAAAAAAAAAAACAGGCAGGCATTTAACATGATAACCAGCAGCCGGGCATTTACACTATAAGATACCATGCGAATGCTTAATCATGTTCAATTAAATGAAGCACAGACGACTACTTACTGGCCAGCCTGCTGTCGAGCTATCTGAGACATGACAGCTTGATTTAATGATAGAAGTTGCTGCAGACAGGGAGTTTCATAAATAAGTATATGCAAAAAATGCAAAAAGAACAGCAATTGCATGAGTAGGAATTAAAACTACCTGCATACTCTCAGGACTTGCCAACTGACGAAGAAACTCTGGACTTTGCATCATTTCTCTCAATTGAGAATTGTTATCTAACAATGGCCGAAACTGTGCAAATAAAAAAAAGTAAAAATATCTTCTGAAGTACATGTAAATGAGGCATAAGCATGAGATGCAACATGGCCATAAATAATAGATTATGTGCAGCATCATAATGCAATGAAATAGGTTGACATGTTCAAGAAAAAGCTCTTCTCAGTAACCTACCTGATTCATGTATTGGGGATTTGAAAGTAGTCCTTGCATCATCTGCATGACTGCCGGATTTTGTAGCATCTGTTGCAGCATATTGGAATCAAATAGTCCAGCGCTGCCACCCATCCCTCCAAAATCTGGCAGACCAAGAAGTGGTGATCTCTCAATGCCTGGCTGGCTTAAACCTCCCATAGGAGTAGCCCTTGAACCCGTATTAGTCTGACCACCTGCAGGTGTGCCTGGTACATTTGCTGACAACATATTCCATTCATCCCTTTCTAAATCAAAAACAAGTCTTAAAGAACTAATAATACCATCACAATCCCTACCACAACATTAATTGTTAGCATTAAACCAGTACATCAACTTACAGGTAGGATTCCATGGATTTGGCAAGGGATTTGTATTAGGAGCAGGAGAGCCAGCTGCATCAGAATTAGTTGTCAATGGATTTGCAGCGGGAGCAGGATTCTGGCCCAATCCTTGTGTTCCTAACAGTGCAGCAAACGGATTTGACCCTAAGTCATTCCCACTTTCACCTCCCATTGTTGTCGCATTCAAGAATGGCTCTTGAACTGTTTCATACATGCGGCGGAGCATGTTAAAGCCTTCTGGAGATGATTCAATGTTGCTCATGGCCCTGTCAGTGTTCCTCATCATCTCTCGCATGAGCTCAGGATTCCTTGCTGCATCTAATGTTTGTCTAAGAGTGGCAGGATCATTAAGTATATGAGCAAGGTCTGGGTTCCGATCAATAATTTCTCGCATCTGTGGATTACTCATAATCAAGTTTCGCATCAAATCAGGATTGCTCATGAGATTCTGAATGGCAGGCATGTTCATCATCTCTCTTATCATGTTTGGATTCTGTGTCAGTTGTTGCTGAACCTGTTGAAACTCGGGAATTCCTGCACCAAATGCACCTGTCAACCCATTTCCATTCAGGCCATTTCCCCCCAATCCAGGAAAGAGTAAGCTTCCAAGACCTGGCCCACCTAATCCTCCATTGTTAGCTGAAGGAATTCCCTGTACAGGTGGTGACTCTGTAGTGTTTGTGGTTGCAATACCATCCGTAGATGCAGAGGGTGATGATCCACGTACCAAATGAATGGTATGATCACTTAGCAAACCTGCATGGAAATGCTATTATGGATTAGACAAACCTAGCAGACTGAACGCAACCGGTAGAAACAAATTGTAAGATAGTTAACCACCAGGGTCCTTGGAATTCTGATTGAATTAAAGATACCTGACATGACAGCAAGGATAAATTTCCTAAGGTTAGGCAAAATATTATAGATGGTTTAGTCCATGGTTAATAAAAAAATTGCATATTTAGTTTGCATTTCCATTTCAAGTGCAACACAGCAATTTTCAGCTACTACGAGCCAATTACGTTGGAAGTAGTTCCATAATGAAAGTACAACCGAGGTGTATGGAATAAGAACATATGCATTTGTGCTTAACTACGAACAGATCAACAACTTAAACATATCAAATGATGAATCATAAGGCATGTGGCAAATTTGTGGGGGAGACAGGGAGCGTCAGTTGACATCTTAGACATCATCCACTGCACTTAGAAGTAACATAAGCCCCAAGTCAAATGTAGAATTTCCTCCAGCTAAAAAAGGTTGGGGTCACAACAACATAAAAGCCTGGCCCACTGCCAGCACAATATGCACTGGATCTCAATCAAAGAAACTATGAAATAATTATCACAATGCCAAGCACACAACTATTAACGTAACCAGTAACTACATACAAATACAAAATACTAATTGGTGCTTGGAAAACTAAAACAAGCTAAATCCAACTATAACTGCAAAACTTAGCAATCGCTTTTAAAAATAAGCATATAAAGGAGCAGGTTTTAGGCCTGGTCACAACTTTTTTTGAATGAAAAACATGCAGTCCTTGTTCCGGCATGAAATTCTAATGGAGGCAAACCAACAAGCAAAAGAAATCCAAGAAAAACTAAAATGTGAAAATAACTATCTAATTCCTAGAAGAATTCAAAACCACCAAATAAAATCCATATGAATAGAATACAATCATACAGTTTTCAATCTGGGGAATTATATTTTTCCTCATCAGGTATTATCAAAAACTGAATGCATACAGACCCAGAGAAGAAGATAAACTTACCATAACTTTGAAGCGAATTGTCATCCTTGAGTATCCGACCCTTGTAAATTAATCGCTGTTGGTCTGCGGGAATATCACACTTTTGGGCCAAGAGAAGCTTAAATGCCCCAACAGTCGCCGCAATGTCCGCCTCGGCAGTAAATTTAGATCCATTCGAACACCGAATGTGAATGTGAATTTGACTGTCACTGCTTCCCCTCTCCCCTTCTCCTTCTCCCCCTCCCATTTCCGGGAGGATATTAACAACCTAACACAATATAATACAAAACAAAACACCCCATCAAGATCTAAACAATTAACAGCCAAAAGGGTTTACCACTACAGATCCCCTGCCCCAGCCCTTGCCATAACCCTTGATTATTAAAATGAATGAGGGTGACAAGGCAGGAGAAACGTACCTGTTAAAGGTTGGGTGGGTGAAAACGAAACAACGGCACGGCAACGAAAGCTTCGATCCTTCTACGGCTGTGAAACCCTGACCGACAGAGGAGAAGAGAGCAGAGCAGGTCCGATGCAAAACAATTAGCGCTCCTCTAACCTATTATTATACAAAATACAAAACACACTTCGTTTTTCTTATTCTTACAACACACTCGAACTCGTTAATATGTTGTATGTGCCACGGGATTTAGACCCTCCTATCAAATCTGCCTTGTTCAATATTTCAAGTCCGAAACTATTTATACTTTATCATAGTTGGGTAAGAAAAATCATCGAGGTAACCATACTAGTTAAGTTGCCATCAAGTCTTTTTAATTTCTCTCTTTCTATGGGGTTTGCTGGATGCTAGGTCTCCACATATTCGAAAATCGTTTTAGTTTTTCCTCTCTTCAATATTAAAGTCAACTATGAGTTCCCTCCTCCGTTTGGTCCCTCCACCTCCCCACCCTTAAAAAAAACCCAAAAAAAAATAAAATAAAAATGGTTTCTTGATGTTTATTAGTCGTAAAATTAAATTGTTTTATAGTATATATGTTTGTCAATTATCAATCTAGATTAAGTTTTATTGCCAATTTTTTCCCCATTTTTAGTTATTTTTTATCTTGTCATCCATTTTTTTCTCTCTCCTCCCTCTTCATTCTCTCATCTTTAGTGTTTCTCCCAAAAACATACACTGCATGTATGAAGGTGTGGGCCCTTCTCACTCAAATTTGGATCCCTTAAGGGTTGTAGGTCTTGTCTTATTAGTTTTATCACTCGTTATGTTTCACCTTATGCGCCAACGGGGTCCTAATTTGAATTTGAGTGTTTTTATATATATAAGTGCATTAGTGCATTATTTAACCCTGATTTGAATGTGGATCTTCTTGGGTAGATAGGTTTAAGAATATAGAAATGATAAGACACAAGGGTGAATATCAGATCTACAATAGGCTAATTAAATGTTAACTCAGATATACCATATATTGAATTTATTAAATTAGGATCAGTTATTAATGGAAGGTACAACTATGCTAAATATAGAAAATGACATAAACCGATGTACTTAGTTGGCTCTTATGCTAATGCAGATCTGAATCTAGAACAAGCTGAAAGTAGGTGGGAAGATAGTTTTGGAATAATTGTCAGATTCTACATGTGGTGCCTTTGGCTCTCTAGATAGTAACATCAACCAGGGACAATTGTGTTGATGTTATTGTCTGGATTCGATGCTAGTGTCTTATACAAAATATCTGTTGAAACTGGATATGACCACCTACATGCTTTTAGGTTTTGTTTCACATTCACTCTAGTGCATTTAAATCTAGGTCATCAATATAAGACTAGTCGGACTAAGAGATAGGCTAAGGGGCACAAGATAGAGTATATTTGAGGCTTGCAGAAACAAGACATGTGTAGAACTAAGAGGAACAACGAAGGTTTGAGTTTGCCAAGTGTACAAGACTAAAGTGCTAAATAATAACAAAATATTGTCTACATTTCCCTCCCCCCTTTAATCTAATAATGAAATTTTTAGTTTAAAGGAAATGAACAAGTACTTGGATGTGTATGCACACCTTGTCTTTGATTGAATTGAATTTGATTTCTTTATTAATGACTGACTTGCAACCAAGAGCATGTTACATTATAAAATCAGTGCATATAATATGAGTTAAAAGTACTTGAAATAGATTGAAATCGAAAGAGTAAGGTTTAAGAGTACACTTGTGTGTCAATGTAATTGTCTTGCATATTGGCAAGTTGTTTTGCAAAAGGTGTATCATTGTAAGGCTCTGAAACTGAGATTAGGAAAAATATAGATAAAATCTTTAAAGTACATATATCTAAGTAGATGGAGAGAGAGAGAGAGAGAGAGAGAGAGAGAGAGAGAGAGATTGGAAGGCACATGCCCCCAACTTTGGAGTAAAAGTGAGTTGCCACCTAACAGTTGAGATTAGCTCAACCGTGCAACCCAATGATGCTTATAACCTGGTGAGGTTGGCTAATATAATCAGATCCAAACTGAAAACTTGGTAAGATTGAGTGATTTGATCACCTCAACCATACCAAAAGGTGAACCAACTACTGCAATAGATAGGTTCGATAAAGTCTGTAAAAGTCCACAGGGTATCAGTATGTATAATTTTTTTAAAATTTAAAATTGATTTAGATTTTCTAATATTAGATAAATGTTACATAGCATATGCACCTTAGATATGTCTCATGCTGAAACTATGTATAATAATGGTACCATGTATAGAATTCTATCACAACTATGAATCTAAATCATATAATTGTGTGTTTTTGCTAATTTGGATAATTGCGTAAATGTGGAGAACATGCATCCAAAGCATGCCCCCATTATACATAAAAAAATCAGAAACTGATATAAGTATCAATATGAAGGACATATTTCCAAAACATGCCCCCACTATAATATAGGTATGTTGCATACTAAATAGATGCAGAGAACATGCTTCCAAAACATGTCCCCACTGAATTCAAGAACTATGAAAATGTGGAAGCCATGTCATCATGACATGCCCTACTGAATTTGCAAATTGATATAAGTACCAAATATTGAATGAGTGTGGAGAACGTGCTCCCATTGAATTTGAAAACTATGAATGTGTGGAAGCCATGTCCATATGACATGCCCTCATTGATATGTCCCCCCTTTTGAGGTGAGGGAAAAAAGTACCTAGTAGTTACCTCACCCCAAAGGAAGAAGATAACCATATAGATATATATTGTGTGACTGAACCATGCAACATGTCGAAAAATGGGCATAGGTAAATGTATCATTGAAGTTCATATAACCAATATGATCACATGTAGGCCTAAAATGCATGATAAAGATCATGATAATGTCTACATAGCAATAGTACAAGCTCAACAATCAAACAAGCACACACACAAGAACACATAAAAGCAAGTCAACATACAAAGGTCATAGGAAACCACAAATAAGGAACATGTTCAAATATCACAAAATTAAATGGACATGACTTAGTCAAATGTCCACAAAACAAGGAATGACATATTCAAATGTCTATACAACAAGTAATGACATATTCAAATGTCCAAGAAGGCAAACATAGGTACAGGGGCCGCATACAAAAAAGCATATTCAAATGTTTGAACAAACAAAACAATAGCAAGGCAAAACACTCAAAGATGTGTAAAAAGGAAAAGCATAAGTAACCGACATAAATATTTCATAGTAGTTCATTGATCAAATGTGTTAGCAAAAAATGTCAAGTGCATAACATATCAAGTACCATTTGTAAGATATAAGCATGCACAAGGTTTGTGTAAGTACATAAGAGCCTAATCATTATAATGTGGTGTGACCATAAAATGATAGAACCTGAAAACATCAAGATCATAGAAGATAGATGCCCCCAATGTCTTGGCGATGTGAATAGAGGTAAAACCCAACATCCATAAGTGCATATAATCATGTATATGTATATGCATGTAGATGTGTATGTAGAAGTAACTGATATGCTAGCCCTCAACATGGAACTAACACATAGATGCCAAGGAGCCAATATAACATGTAGGTGCTGAAAAATGTTTTTGAATTTTCAACATTTTTATTTTTTGGTATTTTTTGAATTTTTGATGATGAAGAAATATCATCTTATGATGCCATCCAATGGATGGTCATAAATATCTCCCCCAACTGTGAACCTTGCAACCTTAATTTAGATCTTTTACATTTTTTACATCATGATTGGATTGGTTGAAAAGGCACATAACATGTTCCTCCTCACATTTTGCATGTGTAGTATAAGTTGTAATGCTATCATCTGAAATATGGATTAACGTTCATTTGTGAGGAAAGGAAATACCTTGTTGATTTGGATCAATTTTGGTTCCATTTGGTATAGCTAAAGAGTTCCTAGTGTAAATGCATATGGAGATGTGGTAGGCATAACCCAAACCCATGTTCAGATTACTTTAGGACCACAAGTAATTGGTATTGTTATGTTTCCCAAGGACTCCTTCTAAGTGACCATCTTTTGCAAGTCTTGTAAGTTAAAACTGAGTTGTTGAAAATGCTCTATATTACAAGTGGTTTTTGTTTGTGCAGGATCAATATGGTTATGCTGAAAATAAGCACCACCCATGTATAATGTAGTTGTTAAAGTTTGTTGGCATGGATGCCTTTTGAGTTGTTGTGAAGCTAGTTCCTTTGAAGGATCATCAAATATAATCTTTTGGTCATCAATGAGGTCCTGGATCTTATATTTTAAGGTAAAACATTTATTTGTAGAATGCGTAGGTCCTTGGTGACAGTCATAATAAGCATTTGCATCATATCATTTGGGTATACATCTATTTATATCAACCTCTATAGGAGGGAGGAGAAATATGAGATGACACACTATCAATTGCAGGAGTAATGAACTAGGAGGCTCATGTAAACATGCAAATTGTCTCATTGGTGCATTAGATAGCATAATATGATAATGTTTTTGTAATGGAATAATCTAATTCTATAACTCATGTAGTGGCTTGATCATATTGTTAATTGACTCTTTTAAGGCTTCACAAGCACAAGCCCTAGGTATTTTAGATTGAATAGTTACACATGTGCCATTAAGGGATGTTGGAAGGGTTTTATGGTTACCTATTTTTTGTATAATAGAATGATCCACCTTATCTTTTGAAGAGAGAATAACATAAACCTAGTTAGAGAGATGAGACTTGTCATCCTTCTTAAGATTGGAGAAAGGAATAGAGTCCTCTTTATATTTTTCAAATGTTCTAAATATCAAAATGAGGACTGGGTAAAAGAAGCATACAAATTCTAGGGAGCAATCCATGTTGCACATATTTTATGACAATCAAGGGTCAGTAATAGGAAAATAAATTAGAAAACCCTAGTTGACCTAGGGTTTTGTGTTCAAAGATTGGGTTCACTAAATGTTTAACCCTGATTTTAGATGTGGGTCCTCTTGGGTAGAGAGGGTTAAGAATATAAAAATATAGGGCACAATGGTGAATATCAAATCTATAGTAGGCCAATTAAATGCTAAACTCAAATATACCATATATTGAATTTATTAAACTAATAGATGCTATTAATGGAAAATACAATTGTGCTAGATATAGAAAATGACATGAAATAAGGTACTTAGTTGGCTCTAATGCTAATGCAGATCTAGATTTGGAATAGGCTAAAAGTAGGTGAGAAGACAATTCTGGAGCAATTGTCATATTTTGGATCTGGTGTCTCTGGCTCTTTGGACAATAATGTTAGCCTGGGATGATTACGTCAATGTTACTATCTAGGTTCAATGCTAGTGTCTTCTATGGAATATCTATTGAAATAGGATGCGATCACTTTGATGGTTTTAGGTTTTATTTTACCTTTGTTTTGGTGTATTTAGTTATGGGTCATCAATATAAGACTAGTCTTACTAAAAGATAGGCCAAGGGTCACAAGATAGAGAAAATGCAAGGCTTGCAGAAGCAAGGCATGTGTAGAACTCAAAGGAACATCCAAGGTCTAATTTTTCCAAGTGTAAAAGACTAAGGTGCTATATAATCACAAAATATTATCTACATGCATTTAAAACATTAATAAATAAGGTAATCAACACAAGCATATAAATAAGGCATTCAAGAATCCAGGAAAATATAAAGATCATCTACCATTTGCTATTGCATTATTGAATAAATCAAACATTCATTGTAGCATCTAAACTCATAGTAGATAAACATTATGTAACACCCCTCATGTGAAGCTTGTGCCCTTTATCAATCTTAGTGTATTTTTTATATTCGATACTTTGTCAACTTCCTTGTGCACGTGTTTTGTGCGCATAATCTATTTTATCAAATCCCCATATCCAAAATCTAGGGACACTAGCCTCCCTTACACTTAAATCGACACCTACGATTTTTGTAAAATCTCCCTCGTTATTGAATAGGTAGTTTGCTAGGTGACCTAACATTATCTCATATCACCTCAAGAAAATTAAACTTCTATCTAACCTTTATTGGAAATAAGGATTGATAAGAACAGAGTAGTTTAAACAACCAAGGAGTAAGTTATGTTAAAAAAAGGTTAATTAAATGAGTTTAAATTCTACTAATATTCTGATGAGATATATTGAATACAAGCATATGCGAAATATGGAAACTACAACATTCAAATATTCTAATAATAGTAATACAAAAGAGAAATTGTACTTGGCTTATACAATGATGCACCAATGGATTTGAATAGTTTAGTTGTAGAAGTGGATTATTTGAAAATTTAGATCCCATCATTAGATTATAAATATTTGTTTTCTATTAGCTTGGACACTTGCATCACCTTGTAGACATTAGCATCGACACTAATGTTCTAATTATGCCACTAATGTTTGGTACATAATATTGACTCTTTCTGGGAACTTCGACCTATGCCTACTAGGGTTAACTACCACCTTTTAGATTCTATGTTTAGATTGCATACACATGTTCTTAATATCAGTCATTTGATCAAAACCCTAGATCCTCCAATTATGGCATGCCACCTTACAAAAATGAGGGTTAGTAGGCTTAAGTGAAGTCGAGATAACCTCAAATACCCCTTTATAAGTGAGTGTTGCCTACATAGCCATATACACCGAAGAAGGTCTCATATTGATGTAGTTATCCCCCTTATGTGGGTTTGTGTGTAAACAGTGGTGTAATATGTTATATGTGAGTGCATGTAGTGATTTAGTTTGTAACTTGGGAAATAATACTAATGGGTTATTCTTTTGATTATTCAAACTTGTAATAAGACTTCTCTTATGGCTAATTTGGAAATAGGAAAGAATAGGGGAAAATAACTTAGTTGTGTAACTGATTTTCAGTAATGTAGTGTAAACTTGAGAGGTGTCTGTTAGATGAATAACAAGTAGCTTTTAAATTTTGTTTTTACCACTCTTTTTGAAATGTGTATCACATAAGGGTTAAAAGAAACAAATAGGTTGACATGTACATATAGAAAGATTTGTAAATTTGAGTGTTTATAAGGTGCAAACACCTATGTTGGAGTAAGGACATTAGGTGTTGATACAAGTGTCCAAGTCTAAATACAAGTGTCTAAGAAAATAAAGAGTTGTTAGAGCTCTATAACTGATAGTGAAGGATATACATCAGGTTTTAATCATATTATGAGCTACAGGTGATTTGGGTCATTAGAATATCAAGGTCAAACTATAAAATAAGCATCTGGGCATAATGAGATGGAGAACACAAGCATTTCAACTACAAGACAAATCCTGAATTGAAGGGTAGAGCCATGATTGATATTTGCTAAGTATACAAGACTAGTTTAACATATAAATCCAAATTTGAGTATCTACATTTTCCCCCCTCCCCCCATGTTTCCCCTACTTTTAATCTAGTAATGCATAAGGATTAAATCACTATGTTAAATAAAATAAATATGTACTAAGATGTATACAACACACATTAGTTTGACTTGAGTCATGTTTTAATTTGTTGTATGTGTATGACCTACAACTAAGAGTATGTTATAGGTTTAATTAGTGCATATAATCTAAAAATGAATAATTAAAATTGCTTGAAATAAAATAAAGTAAGGGAGTACACTTGTGTGTCGATGCAACCATGTTGTCCCTTGATAGTTTACTTTGGTAATGATGCTTCTTAGCTGAGGCATTAGAGAGAGGTTCACAAATGAACCTTAGAGATGTGAAGAGGGTAATTGGAGGGTGATCATTCCCCTAATTCAGTTTGAGAGTGAGTTGTGCCAAGTCCATTGAGAGCACTAAATCTCAATCATGCAACTCAAGTGTAAACATAATCTAACCAATATCACCCAAGTCAAATGATGTAACCATATCCCCCGCCATAAATAAAAGTAATGCCAAGACCATTGAGAGCATTGAATCTCGATCTCACTAATCAAAGGCTCCAACTATTTTATTTAATAAGCTCAAACAAAGTGCATCTAGGTACGATTAGTGCATAAATAGTGTATCTATAATTTAGTGCATTTGCATGGCATATAAACCTCAAATGTATCTCAAGTTGAAGAATCTATCAACATGTAACCTCTGCTTTGTAAACTGTGTATAATATGTGTCACAAATCTAAAAAAAATATGTCCCAAATTTATGTTAATTGTATAAGATTATGTCCCGAGTGTATATCGAAATCATGTAAATTATATCAAATTTCACAATTTTTTCCAACCATATATATGTGGAGTCATGTCTCTATGACATGCCACCACTGATATCCCCCCCCCATTTGAGGTGAGGGGAATAAAAAGTGATAGTCACATTATCTCAAAAGGATAAGATAACCATGCAATATTTGAAACAATCATGTAGTAAAGAAGTGTGTAATAGTGTCATGTCTATGTAGATGTATCAATAAAGTTCACAGTATCCAAACATAACAAGCCCTAAGATGCATGATATGGATCATGAAAATATCTAGAATTAATAAGTCCAATAAACAATCAAGCACACACACAAGAACACTCAATTTCATGAAAAGGGAGGTCCAATGAGACCACAAACAAGGGGCATGTTCAAATGTCATGCATTAAAGGAGAGGCCATGTTCAAATGTCACACACTCAAGGGGAGGACATGTTCAAATCTCCACACATCAAAGAAATAATCAACACTTAGGGAGGGGGGCCAATAAATAAGAAATGTGTTTAAATGTTTCATAATCAACACAAGGAAGTAAACAAGGAATACACTTAAGCAATCCATGTGATAAGATGAAATATGTGAAATATAAGAAACTAACATAAGCATGTCATACTATTCCCTACATACATTTTAGAAAAATGTCCTGTAAAATATCATATCAAGTACATTGTGTAAGATAATAGCATGAGTATAGGCATGTGTAAGCATTAGTAAATAATCTCAACATGATAATGTAAAATAATCATAAAATAATAGAACATGTATAAATCATGATCAATAGAATTAGGATGCCCCCAACATAGTGTGTCATGCAGGAAGAGAAAGGGTCTAACATTTGCATATACATGTATCATGTGTATGTAATAGATTAAGATAGATCTACAATAGATCCTACTTAGTAAATCCAAGATCAAAGAAGGTAATCAACTGTAGATGATATTTTGTGATTATGTAACACCTCAATCTTGTACACTTGGCAAACTTAGACCTTAGTTGTTCTTCTTAGTTCTACACTCTCCTTATTCTACAAGCCTTGCATCTACCCTATATTATGCCCTTTGTCCTATCTCTTAGTTCAATCAATCTTATATTGATGGGATAAACATTCTATCTTGCCCATAATACTTAAAATGTAGTTATCTTACACCTCTGCAAGTTCTAAACCTCTACCTATTCTCCTACTCTTAAGATGCTAACGTTCGATTAGACAATAGCATTAATGTTATTATTCTACCTTGATGTAAGTTTTTAGTGCTCTAAAGTCATCTAATTTGCAAATGAAACACATTCCAATGGTTAGCTTAAGTGCTTTAATGTGAGTTATTACTCCAAAGGGATTGATATAAATACAAGATCAACCCTAATTCTTTCCCCACCTACCATTCAGATTGAAGAGTACTCAAAGATCATTAAATTGAACAAAACTCCCCTATTTATTCCTATTTCCAAACCTATCATAAGGATTGCACATTTATAGGTATGAAATACTAAAGGAGCAGTCGAAGAGCCTGATTTGCCAAGTTACAAGCTAGGTCATTATTGTACTTGTTTTATACACATCACATGATTCACACACAAGCCAACATGTAAGGGGGAACTACATGAGTTTGAGGCCCTCTTTTGGAGTATTGGCTATGTAGGTAGTGCCATTTGATAGCAATATCATTGGGGTCAGCTTGACACTGTGTGCCCACTAACCCATTTTTTCCCAAAGTTACATTAAAGATGGAAAATAAGGGTTTTGCCATTTTCATAAGGAGTGATTATCTAAGACCTAGATTTAAATGTACCAAAGTGAAGGTAAAGCCAAACCCAAAAGAATCCAGGTGGTCACATCTTGTTTCACTAGATATTTCATACAAGACACTATCATCAGACTTAGATAGTAATGTCAACGCAACTATCCAGGGCTGATGTAACTATCTAGATATTTAGAGGCACCAGATCTAGAATCTGACAATTATTCCATAACTATCCTCCCACATGTTTTCAACATGTTTCAAATCCATAACTACATTAGCATAAAAATAATCTAAGTACTTATTGTCTTTGTCAGTTCCATACCTAGCCTAGTTATGCTTTTCATATTTAGACTATCTTAGTATAATAATTTCATTGTATGCGTATATCTAAGTTTAGCATTTAATTGGCATGTTATATATTTGATTATCACCCTTATGCCATTTCATTTCTATATTCTTAACCCTATGGTACAAAGTGAAAACAACACATATATTTCATTTTAGGGTTAAACATTTGGTGAACCTGATCTTTAAACATCAAACCCTAGGACAAATTAAGGTTTTTTTATTATTGTACTTCATTGCAAATTTTAAATTTTTCATTTGTGAAGCAATGGAAAATGTTAGTGCAAAAACTTGATTCCAAATGGAAGATAAATAAGCATTGGTTGCTCATCTCAATAATAACAAGGGCTTAATAATGCATTTTTGTATGTTACAAGAGATGAAATAAGTAAACAAGATAAAGCCAAGGCTACCTCACCTAGTAATGGTGAATTCTTAGAAGGCACTATAACCTAGTCCACACTTATCAACCTACAAACTCTAATGGGGGAATGTATTATGTGCTTAAACCTTTGATCCCTTAAACTACTATTGATACACCTATTATGGAATTACCAATTGTTTCAACACAAATACTGATTTCAATGACTATTACTACTCAAAAAATGTTTTCATCCCCTTTGGTGACTTGTTTTATTATTTTTGGAAAACTAGCGTCTATTTCCTAAAAAATAAAGGGTCTGGAGTAAGGGAAAGAATCCAATCAAATATAGTAAAATGTAGGTTTTGATCAATTTAATTAGATTAATTGCATATAGAAAGAAGTAAACTTATCTGGAAAAATAGGTTGAAACAAATGACTTAGGGGTTGAAATCTATTTCATAGGATTGGGAAAATGTCAGGAACTTAGATCTGGATTTCATTTTATGAAAGGATAGGAGCACAAAAATAGGAATCCCTAGGGTCCAGTGCTATAATCATTTTCTACCACTATTATCCCAAAGACTTGAGTTTTTGTCTATTATCCCTGTGTGAGCCTGTATATCAAATTTTAGAGGTTGAATGTTGATAGAGCTCATTGTAGGTCCATTTCAATCTCCAAACCTTGGGTCTATCTACACAAATGAAATAACAAATACATCAAAATCATAAGGGGAAAAATTGGGTTAGGGGAAGTATGATCGCATGATCTAGAACCCCTGTTGTCCTGATTGCTATCTGTAATAACCCTCAAGCTAGGGTCTCAGATCAAATGTAGTTCTCCTTTAGGAAACATGCATAATCAATGCACATGGTAGATACAATAATGAAAATTTTCCTAGGCCCTTCTTTGAACAAGCATGCAATTATGTATGATGCATAATGTTGAGCTATATTATTAGCTGATTTTAATTATGTAATGTGCCAAAGTAGTAAGTGCTAGATATAAAATGCCTTGTGTAGTCCTTTATATATGAGACTCTTTATTTCAAATTTGGGAGCTTTATTCGCATTTGGCCAACATTAAGAAAACTTAAGGAAGAAGCTAAGAAGGGATTGGGACTCATTAAGCAAGGGAAATTGACCATTGTAGCTCAAAATGCCATTAGACAAGAGTGCTAGAAATGGACACCCTAGGTTCCAACACTATAGTCCAATCCCAATGCTCTTGTCCTATAGGATTGGGACTTGAAGGGATGAAATTAGCATGGGAAATCTGACTTGGCTGAGGTAGAATGACCATTTGAAAGGCTCGAGATGACTGGGAATAAGCAAAGAGGTGACTTAAGCATGAAACAAGACCAAGATGAGTAAAATGAAAGACATGGTTAAATGTGAACAAGGATCATACTCTCCAGTCAGAGTTTCTTGTGAAAAGACATGATATGTGTGGTTTCTTGACCAATTTAAGGTGTATACAACCCCCCCTTTTATTCTAGTGATGTAATGAAATGAACTACTAGAGCAAAAGAAAGAAGAGAAAATGCGTACCTGAACCTACCTGCATGGAGATGAGTGTGTTGCAAAGGGTCCAACTCACTTCCTAGTTAGGGAAGTGGATGAAGAGCCAAATAATGCTTGGAGAAATAAATAATCCCTAAAATAGATGCCCCCTATACTAAATCTGAATGTGGAATCCGTGTAACATGGAGGAGGGTAATACTTGCCCGTTGTGCTAAATCTGACTAAAAATGAGAAATGATCAGAGGCCCAAAACTAATGTCTATCCTCTATCTCACATAAACTCATATGATCTAGAATGTGTGTATAGAATATATATGTTGTGAAGAGCAAAATCTATCATGCTGCCACTCTGAATATCTAAACTAGAACTAAGAAATGCTCAAAGGCCCAAAACTAATGTATGTCCTCTATCTCGCACAAACTCATATAGTCTAGGTCTGGGTAATATAATGGACTAACCACTATAGATGATTGTGTGATCCAACCTGATGACAACTTGGGTACAACTAGGTGTAATCTGAAACTCTAGTCAATATGTAAGAAAAGAATGGCATGTATTGCCATTTGATTTGTATAATCCTAAATGATGACGAACATGAACATCTGTGCCATGCCCCCAAATATGGTATGTGAGTGATGTGTATGTATAATCTGGTAATCTATATAACCACATGTGATATGACCTATTGTGTCATGGCCCATGTACAAAACTGGAGATCAAAACACTGTGTTTTATATTATGTCTATAATCTACTATCTGGTCTTGTCACTGTGTCATGCTATATGAAGTTGTATGTGTGAGACATGTAGTAGTGTACATGCCCCCAAATCTAGTATCTAAGTCTAAATTTATATCAAAGTCACTATGAATCCATATAATTTAAACTACTGTATCTAAATAGTCTGTGTATCTATAAACTAAAGTTATATCCCCCTGAATGTCCTAAGTAATGTTGAGTGATCCATGTAATTTGAATCACTATATATTTTGATCGATCTGAACTAAATCTTCTAATTTGACTATTGGATGTGTATGAACCATGGTGTATCCACCTATGAGAGTGGATAAACATGTTGGGTAAGTGTAAGAATAGGAATAGTAGGAATGATGCCTCCCTTTTGGGGATAGGGATGAGATCATGTGATAAAGGAGTTTGAGCCAAAAGTGATGACTAGTGGTGTAAGAATAGATGTAAGGTTGGTATGTGTTGAATTGATTGAGAGGTTGTTTGATTGATTAGACTAAGTTTTTGAAATTGGAACAAGTTTTGATTGGTGATGATCAAGGCATGTGTCTGGGTGTAAGAGAAATATAGAGATGTGCATGCCATAGTAGGCAAATGAAGTAGTAAGAAAGCGAGACTCATGTGATGTCAAAGGTATCATTGTAATGATTTTGTAGAAGAAAACAATTTGAAAAATGGAATTATAGGGTTCAAGTTATGGGCAAAATGGTATTTTGCTTTTATTAAGAAATTTGGGTAATATAAGAAGTTGGATTGATTCTCGATTCATTTGTGCATTGACTAGGTTGATCAAGATTTGGAGCTCTAGAGTAGGAGATATCTCGAGGAGATGAGCACCTGTTGTGACCTGATTTGAGTAGTTGGCAGCCCAAGTTTAGGTTGGTGGCAAAGTTACCCTAGTTAGTAGCCGAAACATGTGATTTTTGCCTATTTGAAACCCTATTTTTGATGTTTTTGAGTTATTTAAAGTGTCCTAGGAAAATTTTGACTAGTCCCAATGCTCTTGTCCAAGGTTTAGCGTTGTTGTCTAGGTTCCAACAATCTTATCTAAGGTGTCCTTTCTACAGTGTTGTTGTCCATTCGGCTTGATTTTTTGAGATTCTAATTTGTTACCTATTGTTGTATAGTTTTGTTGTTTACTTGGCATGGTTGACTGATATATATGATATTTTTTAGCATTTTTTAGGGTGAGGTATAGATGAGGGAGTTCTATAGAGGTTAGGTGATGGAGATATTGAGGATGTTATCATTATTTGCTAATGAGAGAGTTGTCATGGATAGGGTAGGACTAGGTCATATGTGTCACCTAGGCACTATGCAGTGGGATAGGTATCTAATTATAGCCTTATGCAAGAGGTGGAATGCAAATACATGTACTTTCTAGCTTCCTATAGAGGAGATTACTGTGACTCTTGTGTATCACATTTTGCATTTACTGGTTAGTAGATGGCATGTGACATTGCAAGATGACATGGGTGCTGATGTTATTGATCGTGTATCCTTCTATTTTGCTAGTGTGCTTTTAGGTATACATCAGAGAGGTAGTGATAGTGATGTGCTGATATCATTTATAATATAGTCTAGTGTTTTGCATTTGTGATAGTGGTTGGTTATATTGTTGGCTTCATTTATTTCTATGGATGGGAATGGAGTGTCAATTGCATATAAGATGCATAAGATTGTTCACAGTGTTGAGGTGTATGACACTGTGTTCTCATGGGGTAGAACTATGCTTTCCCACCTATATAAAGATATTTATAGGTTTACACAAGAGGCATTTCATGGTAGTGTGAGTGCAACTACCTTATTGCATTATTGGGCTTATGAGCACATTGCAGTTATGCTACTGATTAGGTTACCTAGGCTAGAGTGGGCACCACCGCATCCATTTTGAGAGCAATAGATGAGTACATTGGCTATATGGTCTCCTTGGATAGATCATTATATATGAGTTTTAGACAAATTAGTGGCTCATGATATCACATAGAGGCCCTATAGAGGATTTCTTGGGTGGGCTAAGGATGGAGTGTGGTCATGATATATGAGGGTCAGTTGTTGGATACATGACCATTGGGTTGGAGTGTACGAGCGCTTTTAGTATGAACACATGACTAGATAGTTTGGGGTACCATAAGATGTGCCCCCAGTAGTATGGGTGTGGGTGAGGAGTGCACGGGCACCAACGAGGATAGGAGCTCATGCGAGGCCTACTGAGGTTGAGCTAGCACCATTACCATTGGATGAGCGGGATGCGGATATAAATATTCTTAATGTGGATGATGTTGGATGTAAAGATGCATGCACTACATGGTGGGAGAGGAATCGATCGGCTATGTTATATCTTATTGATGGAGGGGATACTCCTGAGTATGAGGATCCTGTACCGATCTAGATGATGGGAGGTAAGCAGTAATTTCATTTGAATTATATACAAGTTTGTGCTTGTCTAGTTTGATTTTGAAGTATATAACTAATGTAATGTCATATTTTGTGTGCAGGTGAAGTGGGAGGTGCTCAAGATGAAGCACCGACTGGTGTAGGTAGTGGAGATGATGAGTATTGGGAGACCATCATTAAGTCAACACTCTAAGAGCTTACACATCATGTACCCGATGATGTTATGGAGGAGGGTTTGATAAAATGAGTGAAAGTTACATTTGGTGTTTATGTTCATTTGTTTGATAGGGCTACTATAGTGATAACTACATATGTTAGGGTAGTGGGATAGAGAGATGAGTTGAGAGCTGAGCTGGATAGGCATAGGATACCCCCACCTGATTTTGGATCAGTGAGTATGAGGACTATGGATGAGTATACAAAGCTTCAAAGGCAGTATACGAACTTGCATGAGGAGCATTGTCGGCTACTAGAGTGAGAGAGTCATCATAAGAGGCATTCGGGAGCTCGAGGAGGTGCAGGGCCATCGAGTGCTAGAGTGGATTATGGGATTAGTACTAGTGGGGAGAGTGAGACTGAAAGTGAGGGCATGCTGCCCATTAATGATTGATTATACCTTGATATGATGCATATGTTTTGAAAAATTGATATATATATATATATATATATATATATATATATATATATATATATATATATGGATAGTTTATTTGATTTTGAATCATGTGTACTGTGTTATGTAATTTGGAGTATATTGGTATATTTGTTACAAATTATTTATGAGAAATAGTTGATTTGGTATTGATTTTGAGGTTGCATATGTTTGGTAAGATAGTAGTTTTTGATGTGATTTGATTGTTCATGATATGTCCAAATGTGATGTTAAGTTTGATTTGTAATCATATGTGAGCAAAAAAATTATTGGTTTTGTAATTGGTAAATTGTTTTGATAAAGTGAATTGGTTTAATATTGAAAAAAATAGGATATTAGTAAGGTCTGATTTTGGATAATTTGGTTTAGCTAGGGATAGTTATTTAGAACTAGGAATGTTAGTTGTTTGTAGAAGAGGATGTAAGAGAGTGTTCTGTGCTCAATTCCTTGAGAGTGGCTCAAGAATACAAAGGTTAACTCTTTAGCTCCATCTTTGCCCACCAAGTGAAGCTATGTAATCATGTGTATGCTAATCGATGTTTGGATTGTGTGTCTAATCCCTCTAAGTATGTGGCTCAAGAATATAAAGGCTGGCCCTTTGGCTCCGTCATCGCCCTATGAAGTGAAGCTATGAACTGATGCCAGTATGAATGTGTGTTGTATATCTATTTGAACCTAGATGACCAATTGAACAAGTGCCCATAGTGCTTATGCTATGTAGGAACACACATTGTATCTGATACTATCTATTGTGCACTAACTATAGATGTGCATGGAGACTCTACCAAATGTAACCTTACTAGATGTGCAATTGAAACTATGTGCTATGAAGAAGGCTCATCTATCTGTAATTATAATGGATTGATACATGAAATAATACCTTGTGGCCTCTATTGTGATGCATCTGACTGAGTGATAGATCTAGATGAAGCTAAAACTTGTGATGGTTGCTTATCTAATCTCAATCGTAGTGGGTTGCTACATGAAATGGTTCCCAAAAAGCTCCGTCATAATGAATATCTCTCTGGAGTAATACTCTATGATGTGGGTTTATCTAATCTTAATTGTAGCATGTTGCTACATGAGATAAAACCCAAAAAACTCAATTGTAGTGAATATCTCTTTGGTTTGATACTCTGTTGATGTGCATGTGACCTTGATGGATATGTATATGGAGCTACACTATGTACTCCTCTAACTACAGTGTTATATGTAGGTTTATCTCACTGTAATAGTTTCCAAACCTTCTGAATAGGTGGAATAGAAGATCTCCTATGAGGCTTTGTCTTCGAAGCTGCATTACTCTCATGATGAGTAACCGATGATTATGGTGAAGGAATGTCCTGGGATGACTCAACCATGGAGGAATGAGGTCTAGGAATCCATAATGGAGGGGATTTCGATGCCCCCTATGTGAATGCTATGATGTCATTATCAACACATCTATTAATGTAATCCTTGAGTCCATAACAATCATTATCTCTGTGTCCACAAATATGATGATAATTACAAAAAGGTTGACGTGGCTATCTATGTAAGAGATGTGGATCTCATTGATGAGTAGAAGGTAATGTGATTAACCTCCTATCTAATAGTGTTGATAATATGACACATGGGCTATCTTGCTCTAAATCAAACTATAATGGTGCCTTGTTGGTGTTATCTGTAGTGCATATTTTAGGTTGTGTTATGGAAACTAGCTCTATATTCTTAACTAGTTGATTTTTTGGTTGAGGTCTCCTATCTTGTTTAGGACATGGTGGATGTTGTGTGCTAGGAGATGTAGATGGAGGTACTGCTATGAAATCTAGAGTAATGCGATCAACTAACTCTGCCTCAATCAATCCCAATTTATTTTTCAAGGCTAGAACTGTATAGCATAAGTGTCTGAAAGAGGACTCTATCTAATATAATAGATGCTCGAGGAGAGGTTGGTGAAATCCCTTAATAAAGATATGTTGAATCTCTAAATCTTTTAGTTTATAGAT
Organism: Torreya grandis; assembly: GCA_037957365.1. Lineage (NCBI taxonomy): Eukaryota > Viridiplantae > Streptophyta > Pinopsida > Cupressales > Taxaceae > Torreya > Torreya grandis. Next base: position 673,202 of record JARHVA010001164.1, on the reverse strand, counting down.
CAATCTTAACATGTGAGCCTTGAATCATAAGATATAATCACTAATTAGCTCTAAAGTATTTTGATGCAATGTGGCAAGTTTCTCATATGTAACACGAGGGCCCATGTTTGCTATGTAATATCTAAGAAATGCCTCCTCTAAGTCATCATATGTGTGCAAGGAGTCAACGAGGAGTAGATGAAAGAACCAATTATGTGCTTCCCCCACTAATGTCTACTAGAACAACTTGAGTAGAATCAAAGGACCCACATGAGATGGCAAAGCCTTTTGAAAGGCTTTAAGGTGTATGAATGGATCTCCAGTTCCATCAAAGTGAGGTAATGATGGTATTAGGAAATGCTTAGTTAATGAAGCTTTTATGAATGTCTTTAGAAGAGGGTTACCATGTAAATCATTGACATCCATCCAAGACTTATAAGCCTTATTTTCTAAGGTAAGGAGATGTACTTGGTGTTGTAATTAACCTACTACATGCATCAAAGAAATAATCTCTTGGGATGGTATATTAGCATCTTGAATTGGTTCATTTAATCGCTGAATTTGATCATTAATTTTAACCATAGGAATGCTACATTTAGCAATTAGATCATAGAGAGGGGGTGTGCTCACTTGAACATTTGGAGGAATGGTAACTTGGACCTTGGTAGAGGGATGTGGGCTACCATTCTCTTTAGGTGAAGAGTGAGAAATAGGTGATACTATAGTAGGGGGTGGCTTGGGAGATTCCTTGGTATCTTTATGTTTTAGTGAATCACATTCTAATTGAGTAGAGTATGTGATGTTAACATTAATATGTGCATCATTTGAGATAAAATCATGCATAAAAGTAAAAACAAAATTTGGTAGTTAAGAGGATCCTCTTGCAAAAAATTGATAAAAATGCACGTAATAACAAATTTATGAAATTAGTTGAAGCACTAAAATGATTATATTGATCGCATACCACTTCGAAGGGGCAACCTCCTTTGAGCAAGCTCAATACAATAAATTTGTGGATGCCTTCATTGGACTCATCACTTATATATGAATTCTAATATAAGAAACTACTAATTCCCATGAATGTTGGATAAAACAAAATGCTCATGGGATGACTTACAAAGCATATGCATCCATAACAACTACTAAACTAACAAAGTAAAGAGAAGAGATATCATGGGTTCACAACATCCCCTCCCTCTTAGAAAAAGCTTTGTACTCAAAGCTTTAGATGTGGGAATTGGTGTTGAATATGAAATAGTGGTTTCCATATTGATCCTCTAGTTACATTCTATGCCACTTAATTAAAATCTCGATGATGGAGTGGGAGCAAAGTTGGCATGTGTGCTTATCTAGGATTGCCTTCAGCTCAAGAAGAATGGATCCTTCATTATTAAGTTTCGGTAAAATAGTCTACACTCTGATGTTTATGCCAAGAATTTTCTTCATACAAGAGACATGAAATACTAAGTGAACTCGAGAAGAAGGTGGGAGCTCCAACTTATAATCAACCGACCTAATATTTTGAAGAACCTTATAGGACCCATGGAAGTTGTAGGACAATCCTTGCAATAGAGGTTATCTCCACATTCCCAACATACTAAATTCATATATAATGTCATCATAATGGTATTTTTTGAGTCACAAGAACATTTTGACCACTTTCAATTTGATTTCTTTGAAAATTTATAGATTTAGAAGAGTCCATATTCTTAAAATTCTTATTTTTACCTTAAAACTTGTTGAAACCACTCATTCTCCTAGTAAATCTATGATTTGAGTCAAATTTATTAAAATTATAAGGTGAAGGGGATAGATTTTTATTCTTAAATTATTTATTATTTTTTTAAAATATTAATTTGCCTTTTGACAAGCCTTCTCCTTCTTTTTTACCCTATGTGCATATTCAATACTAGTAATTAGAGTCTTAGGATTTTCCATATTCACATCATGCATGAAAATATATTTCAAATCTAACTTAAACTTAGGGGAGCTAGCTTATGATGCCCTTTGAGTTTTAGGGAAGATTGTTTGTATGGATGCAAGCAAAGAAAAACCATAACACCTACTTGAAAAGTATGCTCAGAACGGTGTTGATCCACTTGTTGTTTCATTCAATTTTTTGTCATATGAAGATTGTCTTATAGGGTTCTGAGGATCTGATCCTAGGTTTGAAGAATCATGTCAACTGCTTGAATGGATGAACTATTAGGGTTGTATGGAAGGAACACTAGTGGTACTTGACCATAGACTGATTCATATGGAGTCATTTTCGTTGAAGTGTTGTAGGAGGTATTGTACCACCATTCAGTGAGAGGGAGCCATTTTTCCCATTGATGTTGTTGTTTTGAGGTGAAGCAATGAAGAAAAGTTTCCAAGCATTTGTTGACAATTTTAGTTTGACCATCTATTTGTGGATGATAGCCAGAACTCATCTTCTATTGGGTGTTAGTGCATCAAAATGGTTCTATCCAAAAATGGTTGGTGAACATTGCATCATGATCTGAGATAATGGATGAAGGAATGCCATGAAGATGGAAAATTTGGTTCAAGAAAATTTGTGTGACTATGGAGGCAATATAGGGATGGCTGAGGGCATAAAAATGACTATATTTAGAGAGGTAATCAACCACAACTAAGACCATTGTTTTCCCTCCAAATTTAGGAAGCCCCTAAATGAAATCCATGGAAATATTAGTCCAAATCCTTGTAGAGATGGGCAAGGGTTTGAGCAAACTAGGGATGAGGGTTGTTTCACCCTTATTGCATTGGCAGGTATCACATTCAACCACCATCTGTTGAATTACCTTTTTCATTCCCTTCCTAAAGAAGTTGCATCATGCTTGCTCATAAGTTTTGAGAAACCTTGAGTGCCCTATGGATGGAGAATCATGGAGTTTATAAAATACAATTTGCTAAAGATCCGTGGGGAAGCACCTGATGACCCTTGTATCATAGAGAAACACCATCCCATGAATAATGTGGTACAACTGAGGGGTTAGTGGGCAACTATTGAATGATTGGAGACAATGAGGAGTCATTGACATATCCCTATTGTATAGTGTCCAACCAATTTGGAATAGGCATAGAAATAGCTAAAAGGGAAGCTTGGTCTGTAAATGTGCGACATAGAGCATCAACTACAATATTGTCCTTACCCTTCTTGTAAATGATCTCATATTCAAAACCTATGAGTTTGTTGACCCATTTATGTTGTGATGGGGTAGAGACCCATTGTTTAAAGAAATATTTCAAAATCTAGTGATCATTTTTGATGCAAAAATGATTTCCCAGTAGGTATGGCTACCACTTCTATACTACATCCAAAATGGCCATCATTTCATTCTCATAATTAGAGATCACTAAATTCTTGCCAAAAAGGGATTTTCTAGTGAATGTAATGGGGCATCCTTCTTGGAGGAGAACAACACCAAGTCCATTACCATAAGCATCACTCTTGAAAATGAAGGTCTTGGCAAAATCTGGCATAGTTAGAACAAGTGTAGTACACATAGCTTGTTTTAATTTTTCAAATGCACACTCAACATCTTGTGTCTAAGTAAAAGCATATTTTTTTAACATAGCTATCAATGGAGCTACCATCTTCCTGTAATCCTTGAAAAACTTGTGATAGTATCTTGTTATTCCAAAAAAACCTCGAAGGCTCTTGAGTGTTTGAGGATGTGGCCAATTTGTCATGGCAACTATTTTTTTAAGATCCACTCAAACCCCTTGGATTGACATAATATGCCCAAGATACTCCACTTTGTCCTAGCCAAAAGTACATTTTGACTATTTTCACAAAGATGATGGTCAGAGAGAAGTTGCAGTATGAACTCTAGATGTTGGAGGTGCTCGACCATTTTTTACTATAGATGAGGATATCATCAAAGAAGATCAAAATGAATTTCTGCAAGTAGGGCCAAAATATTTTATTCATCAATGCATGGAATGTTGAAGGAACATTATTGAGGCCAAAGGGCATGGCCAAAAACTCATAATGGCCATCATACATGTGAAAAGCTTTCTTAGGGATATCATCCTCATGAAGCCAAACCTGGTGATATCTAGAATAGAGATCTAACTTGGAGAAAAAATGAATGCCATGAAGCTCATCAATAATAGGGATCAGGAACTTATCCTTGATTGTGAGGTGATTAAGTGCATGAAAATCAATGCAGAGATGCCATGACCCATATATTTTCCAAACAAGGAGAACTAGGGAAGAATATGGGCTGGTATTGAGGTGATTAATGCCTTGATTTAGTAAGTCTTGAATGAGCATTTCAATCTCGATATTTTGCTAAAATGGGTATCAATAAGGCCTGATGTTAGGAGGAACACTTCTAGGAAGGAGTCAAATATGGTGGTCCTCTGGCTATGAAGGTGACAATCCCACTGGTTTGGCAAAGACGTGCATACTTTTATAGAATGGTTTGTAGATCAAAAAGAGTAGTGGAAACTATTGATGGTTTTATTTGAATGGAATGGAGCTGGATAATGACATTGTGTGAATTTTTCTTAAGAAGTTTTTTCATGCGATGTGAATTGATGATGCTCAAAGATCCTACTTGTAAGCCTTTCGATGTGTGTTTTTCCTCATTATCTAAAAATTACATCTAAAGTTTAACAAAATCCCATAAGATGGGTCCAAGTGTGCATAACCACTAGGCTCCTAAAATAACATCACATCTGCCTAAGGGTAAAACAAACATGGTGGAACACAAGTTATAATATACAATAAAGATACGTGCATTGTGACACTTCCCTTTGTAAGGTAATGTACCTCTATTGGTAATCATGACTTCAAATTTAGAGCAAGGATGGATAAAACAATTAGTTTATTTGACAATCCAAGGGTCAATAAAGTTATGAGTGCTATCCGAATCAATAAGTATTGTGAGAGGGAGCTTATTGAAGTAACCCCTAACCTACAGGTTTATGGGGTAGTGACTCCTACTAAGGCATGGAGAGAGATATCTGGGTGGTCTTCTTGAGAAGTAGGTTCTGCAATCAGCTAAGTTTCTTTTACATCATCTATTGTATCCTGAATATCTTCTCAATCTTTAGTTACAGGTGGAGAGTCCACATTTAATAGGTAGAGCTTTTACTCAACACATCAATGTCCCCAAGTGAATTTATCATCATAGTTATAACATAGTAACTTTTCTCAATGGGTTTGCATCTCTACTTTAGTCAAACGCTTGATAATAGTAGTTCTAGTGGATGACATTGTTTGAGATCATTGTGGAGCTAAATTTTTGAAGGGAGGAAAATTGGATTTGAATCGTTGTTAAGTTATGATCCTATCCTTTGCCAACTTAGACAACCTTAAGGATTACATCATCATATTGGGCCAAAACATTTTGACTTTAGATTGAATTACATATTTTAGTCTACTGACAAAGCAATTCCTGAAGAATTCATCAAACAATCCCTTTGTGTGATTGGGCAGTTTTTCAAATTTTGTTTAATATTCTCTCACAGTTCCTATTTGGAAAATTTTAGTGAGTGCTCTAATGAAGTCATCAAAAGTAGTAGGGCCAAACCATTACAAAATGAGGGTGCAAAAATTAGTTCATATAGGTTCATCATGAGCCTTGGTATATCAACGATACCATTGAAGGGCTTCCTATTCCAAGTGAAAGGATACAAGTAGAACCTTGTTGGCATCAAAAGTATTATGTAGACTAAAATATTGTTATGCCTAATAGATCCATCTAGTTAGATCTGTACCATTGAATCGAGGAAAATTAAGCTTCAACCCATCATAATTTTTGGAAGAAGAAAATGTAGTGTCTGAAGAAGACTCTGGATGTTTGTTGTTCATGATGGCATGTTGAAGACCGAGGTTGATAATTTTTTCATCAAGATCTTTGATGTGGGTCTTGAGGGTAGCAAATTTCATCCTCCATGATTTTTGTTCCTGTTTGGGTTGCTACCATGACCTGAATAACATATATTTTTTTGTAATGGATAGGAAAACTAGAGTTAAGACACATTTAGTAAGGAAAGTTTTGAATTTGGGCAAAAACAAAAGGGGTAAAGAGGCTTTTAATAATTTTTTTGCAAAAGGGGAGTATGATTAATGAAGGCAAGGGAAATTTTAGGAGTGAAAATGGAAAAACTAAAAAATTAGTCAAAGAGGTACAAAGGAGTAGAATGAGACGATGAACATAGTGAATTTTTTAAGGCAAATAGACAAAAATAGAAGTTATTGCAAAACACAAAAAAGGGAAAATTGAAATTTATGAGAATTAAAAGTGGAATTGGGATATGGGACCTCAAAAAATAAAATGTAGGAAATGGAATTTTAGGTGTTCGGGTAAAGTTTGAGGATCAATGGGGCTACAGATGGAGAGATATTACAAAAAAAGATTTTTTTTCTCTTATATTTTTTGTCTAGCGGTAAGCCCTCTGAGAGTTTACTGATACTCTGTGGATGGTTTATGGATTTTGGTTTTTGTCAAATATCTATTTGCAAGTCCTCTAATAGTCTATGGATACTTTGTTGATTAATTTTTGAGTTTACTAAAAATATTTTGAAATTGATAGAAATGGGCCCTGAGTTTCAATGACTACCTAAGGGTTTTAAAAATATCACTTTGGCCACCAATTCCATCTAAGTGAGTATTGCCCTCCAAAATTTTTTTGGCCATAGATTTATCTCTCAGAAATAGCTCTTGGTTTTTCATGGATGGGAACTACTCAATCAAGAAGGGGCCATTACCTGTTTCGCTAGTAGGTCCTTTTAATGGGCCAGCTACTTTGGAGTTCCCATGGTACTCCTCACAATGAGTTTTAGGGATTTCACCCAAGCACTTATCACAATTATGTAGTCAAGTATTTACGCTGAGCTAAAATAGATTGTTGTGTTAAATAAAAATACTTAAATAAATTATGCAGTAGAATAGAGTTATTTCTAAAAAAATATTTAAAGGAATTATGCAAAATAATAGAGTGAAGACTTTTTTAAAGAAAAAAAATTATGGCCTTGGAAAGTGCTTTGATACCAGATGAGAGGATCCTCCTACAAAAAAATAATAAAAATGCACGTAATAATAGATTTATGAAATTAGCTAAAGCACTTAAATGATTATATGGATCACAGACCACTTCGAGGGGGCAAGCTCCTTTGAGCAAACTCAATATAATAGATTTGTGGATACCTTCATTGGCCTCAACACTTATATATGATTTCTAATCTAAGAAACCACTACTTCCCATGAATATGGGGTAAAACAAAATGCTCACAGGATGACTTTCATAGCCTATGCGTCCATAGCAACTACTAAACTAACAAAGAAAAGAGAAAAGAAATCATGGGTTCATAACAATAGTGCATTATATTTGAGAGGAAGAGTGAGAGAAGAGTTAGAAACATGAGATGCATTTTCTTCTTCACTATGTACATAGTAATCATCATTATTTTAATGCATTATCATAGATAAAATATTATTCATAGTCACTCTCATTTTCATATTCAATTGCATGTTCACTATCATACTCATTATCACTTCCATTGTCACTAGGGAGAGGTGTAAGAGAAGAATTTAGTTTTTTTCTAATATGCAATAAATTATCATGTGAAATTGGAATATTATGTGCATTTATGTTATCTATGGGTGGAGTGTATGCATTATTTTCATTTGTAACATGAGAAGTAAGAGTAAGAGAGTTATAATTTAGACATTCTTTTGATAAAGTAGAGTTGAGAGCATGAGATGCATCATTTGAACTATGCACTATAAATTTGATTTGATTTTATTTATATTGTTGTATTTTAAACATAGAAGTAGAAACAAAGAGAGATATATTAGGTTCACATGGAAGCAAATTATCACGAGTAAGAGGTTTACTTGAAAGTGCATGACTAATTTGTTCATTTGGTGCATTGTGCATAAGAGAATGAGGTGAAAAGTGTCTTTCCCATCTATCAGAATTATTTTCTTTAGAAGAGGGAACAAAAGAGATAGGTTTGAGAGAAGAAGATGCATCTACTTTTTCTTCACTATCACTTTCACATGTATCATCATATTCCTCATTACAATAATAGTAATTATCTTCATTATAAATAAAATCATTTTCCACATTTTTAGCTAATTTTTTAATTTGCAAATTTGTCCATTTATAGTCATAATTATGAAAAAAAAATTAGAAATTGATCTATGGGATGAGAGGGAAGAAGTGCCTTAGTGGCCATTTTATTTCTTTCACCAAAGAGAATGTGAAAAAGTATTATTAAGAAAATAAATGCAATAATAACTACTAAGATAGAGATTTTGAAAATATTTTTGGCACTCTAAACAATTTGCAAAAAATTTAACATATTTTTCTAAAAATTTCAAGGAAGGCTTGAGGTTTTAGGACCTAGTTTAGGAATCTAGGGTTTTAGATTGGAGTTTTAGATTTTTGAAAATTATTGCTATAATTCAAATTTTAAAATAAATTTGAATAAGATAAATGCACAAAAATTAGAAATTAGAAATTTAATTTTATCACAAAATAACTACTAATATTGAGAGTTTGAAAATGTTTTTGACACTCCAAACAATTTATAAAAATTCCAAAATATTTTTCTAAAAATTGTAAGGGAGGGAGGCTTAGGGTTTGAGGACCTAATTTGGAAATTTAGGGTTTTGGGTTAGGGTTTTATAATTTTTGTAAATTATTACAATAATTTAAATTCTAAAACAATGTTTTAATAGAATTAATACACAAAAATTTATACAAAAATAAAAAAAATTAAAATTAAATTTGTGCATAAAATTTGAAGGAAAAACGTTAAGTGTACCTAAGGTTTTAGATTTGTTCGAAATAAGTCAGGTTCAACAAAATGTTTTATTATTTGAGAAACTAGGGTTTAATTCCTAAACAATAAAGGGTCTAGAGTAAGGGGAAGATTCCATTAAAATATAGTAAAATATAGGTTTTGATCAATTTAATCAAATTAATTACATATAGAAAGAAGTAAAATTATCTAGAAAAATAGGCTGAAACGAATGACTCAGGGGTTGAAATCTACTACACAAGATTGGGAAAATGTCAGGAACTTGGATCTAGCTTTTATTTTATGAAAGGATATGAGCATCAAAATAGGACACCTTGGGGTCTAGTGCTATAATCCTTTTATACCATTGTTATCCTAGAGATATGAGTTTTTTGGGTTTTATCTTCTATCCTTGTGTGAGCTTGTATATGAAATTTTAGAGGTTGAATGTTGACAAAGCTCATTGTAGGTTTGTTTCAATATCCCAACCCTAGGTCTATCTACACACATGAAATAATAAATACATCAAAAGCATAAGGGAAAAAATGGGTTAGGGGAAGTATGATTGCATGATCTAGAACCCCTGTTGTCTTGATTATTACCTACATTAATCCTCAAGCTAGGGTCTCAGATCAAACATAGTTCTCCCTTAGGGAATGTGCATAATCAATGCACATGGTAGATGTAAGATTGAACTTTCACTTAGGCCCTTCCATGATCAAGCATGTAAGTCTATGTGTGATGCAGAATGCTAAGCTATACTATTGATTGATTTTAATTATATAATGTGTCAAAGTAGTAAGTACTAGATATAAAATGCCTTGTATAGTCCTTGATATAAGAGGCTCTTTATTTCAAATTTGGGAGCTTTATTTACATTTGGTCGACATTAAAAAAACTTAAGGATGAAGCTAATAAGGGATTGGGACCCATTAAGCAAGGGAAACTAACTGTTGGAGCTCAAAATGCCATTGGATGGAGTGTTGGAAATAGACACCCTAGAGTTTAACATTGTAGTCCAATCCCAATGCTCCTATCATATAGGCTCAGGACCTAGGGGAATGGAATTAGCATGGGAAATCTGACCTAACTGAGGTAGAATGACCATTTGAAAGGCTCGAGATGACTAAGAATAAGCAAAAAGGTGACTCAAGCATGAAATAAGATGACGATGAGTAAAATGAAAGACATGGCTAAATGTAAACAAGGCTCTTATTCTCCAGTCAGAGTCTCCTATGAAAGGACTATGAAAAGACATGATATGTGTGGTTTCTTAACCAATTTGGGGTGTATACACTACTCAACTTACTGATCTAACTCCCACTGGGCCTACACTTCAATCATTCCTTCAAGTTATAAAAACCTTGTAAGACAAGATTAAAAACATTGAACAAAAATATTTAAATCCCCTCATGTTATAGATTCAGAAGATGTGTTGTATAACCCTCTTACACTTGAAATATCTATGCACCCTTTGCCAACAAGATTTGTTGCACCTAAAATCACATTTTATGATGGCAAGGGTGATCTTGAACGACATCTTCAATCCTTTTATGTGGAATGCCTTGACTATGCTTCCAATGATAAAATTTTGACAAAATTATTCCTATGAAGTCTCAAGTTTTATGCTTTGAGGTGGTTCTATGATCTACCTCTCCAATCCATAGAATAATTCAAACTTTTTGTAAACCATTTTTTAACACATCTTTCCATTAACATTTCCAAAAAGGTTTTCTATTCCCAAATTACCAGAATCAAACAAAGAACCAATGAACATATTAATGAATATGTCTTGAGATATAAGACAATGTTAGCCAAAATGACCAATCCTATGGTAGATAGAGTCATAAAATATATTCGAACAAAGTTTGCTTGCTCTTTTACTCGATTCCATTATCTTTAAAAAGTTTCAATCTTTGATGATTTATGCCACGTTGTATGGGACCATGAAATCAAGCTTATATCATTGAATAAGCTCATGTATGTAGCAAACACACCAACTACATCTACATCCAGTACAAAATTTTCAATTAAACTAGGTTATAAAATAAAACCTCTTGATTTTAAAAAAGAAACAACCACCATGGTTAACACAGTTGCACAACAGCCTAATCAGCTTGTCTTATTTAAATCAACAAGGAGATAATTTACATATTTACCTAAGTCTCCAACTTCATCACTCTCATGATTGCTAGAGTGCTAGCTTATATATCTCCCTCATCCTATTATGGTTGATATGAATCGACCTCTACCCAAAGGATATTATGTGAATGCTTATTATGATTATCATCAAGGACAAGGACATTCTATGAGTATATGTTTTACCTTAAAGCACAAGATCTAAGATCTTATTGATGACCAAAATATTTCATTTGAGGGTACTTCAAAGGAGTCAAGTTCACAATCTAGCGACCACCATAAACAAAAAATATTTAACAATCCTTTGCAAGACCATTATAAAAAGGAACCAAAATTCCAAATGGCATATAATTCACATCACCCTCCATCACATTATAGACACCTACTAGATGGGATTATTGCAACTTACACGTGATATATATCTCCTATGGTTCAAAGACCTTCTATTTCTTTTGATGATAGTTAAATTAAAGATGAGTAATCTGATATTTATTCCCTATTCATTTGAGTATACCTTGATAAACACCCCATACATAATGTTATGATTGATAATAATACAAACAAAAATGCTTGCACCCTGACATTACTTACACACTTGGGTTATACTCATCATGATTTACACCCTTCTACCAGATTAGTTAGAGCATTTGATGGGACCTCCAAAAGGTTCTTAGTGATAATGACTTGCATTTACAAGTTGGTCCTATACATGTGGTTATTAACTTTTCAATTATCCCTTCCACATGCATCTTTGATATGTTATTGGGCATACCTTATATACACACTCTTCGAGCATTACCTTATGCAATGTATTGGTGTGTCAGATACATTCATGCTAATTAGGTAATTATAGTTCTATAATTACATATGAGCATCCTCTTAAACAAAATAAACTTATACCCAAATAACTTGCTATCAAGCCTACTGAGGCTAATCCACCACAAAGAGTAAGCAACAAGCAATCCTTACAATCCTTTTACTAGGTGGTTGGTACTTGAGAGACTATTACATTAGAGACATGCAATGGATTCCATGGAATACCAATATTCTACTATAAACCATATTTAGATATCTAGAGCACCTACACATGTTCCAATTATTGCTCTTCCAAAGAAATAAATAAGCATTCAATGATGGTTTCCAAAAACCCTTACTTTGATTGCTCCTATTATTGCTTCATGACCATAAAGTCCTATTTTACATACGCAAAACACCATCGATACCATAGTGATAGATAATATACCTATATATGCTCCTTGGTTGTATACATGAGGTATTACTCCAGATTTATAATGGGAGATATATGTGACCATCAGTTCGATGGTATCATAGGATGATCTTTCCTAACTCCAAAAAATAAAATAAAATAAAAAGACATTCAAAAAACCAAAAACACTTTCTATACTTACCTATTTTATTGGCTCCTTGGAATCCATATGTTATTTCCATATTGATGGACCACATACTCAGTTACTCCTACATACACATATGTGTCACACTTCTACATTGGGTGTGTTACAAGCATACACAAATACATGATACACTCCTATTTTGGATGTTGGGATTTCCCTCTACTCATGCCATATAGACATTGGGGACATCCACTTATTCGATCTTGGTATACATAGGTTATACGATTTGATAATCACTATACACTATCATGTTTAAGCTTACATATGTACTTATACGTGCCTATTATCCATGGTTATATCTTACACATGGTACTTCATATGCTATACACTTGACATACTTTTCTAACACATTGGATTCATGGGCCACTATGACATGTTTATGTTGGTTTCTTATGCTTTACTTTATGCACTTCCTTAAGTGTCTTGTCTTAGTTATTTGAGTATTTGAATATGATCCTTTGCTTATGGCCCCCATGCTTATGTATGCTTTTTTTGACATTTACATCATGTTATTATTTGTGGTATGGACATTTGAATATGTCATTCTTACTTTCATGGATATTTGACTAAATCATATCCCTTCGATTGTGCGACATTTGAACATACCCCTTATTTGTGGTCTCTTTAGACCATTGCTTATTGATTTTCTTTTGAGTGTTCTTGTGTGTGTGCTTGTTTGCTTGTTAAGCTTGTATTGTTACTATCTATATGTTGCCATGATATTTATCATGCATCTTATGCCAACATGTGATCACATTGGTTTTATGTGCTTCAACGATATATTTACTTAGACATATTCCTTATATATGCTACATGGTTACATTCATAGATTTTACAATCATCTTACCCTTTTGAGGTGAGGTAACTCCTAGTTCCTATCTTTCTCTCACATCAAAGGTGGGGGTATACTTAGGAAGCATGTTATCCACACTTGACACAATTCTTAAATTTAGTGGGGTAATGTCATATGGGCATGGATTTCACACATTCATAGTTTCTAAATTTAGTGTGGGCATGATTTGGAAGCATATTCTCCACACTTATTTAATATTTAACATCTCTAGTTTATAGTGGGGGCATGTTTTGGAAACATGTCCTCCACATTGGTACTTATATTAGTTTTTAGATTTCTCCATATATAATGGGGGAATGCTTTGGAAGTATGTCCTCCACACTTACACAGGTATCCAAATTGGCCAAAGAACATGGTTATATGATTTAGATTCATAGTTGTGGAAAAATTCAATACATTGGTACTATTGTTATACACTATGTTTGCATGATACATATCTAAGGTGCATATTTTATGTAGCATGTGCCTAATATTGTAAAATTAAAATCAATTTTGGATTACAAAACCATTGCACATATCAATACATAACAGACTTTTATGGACCATATTGAGTCAATCTACTACAGTAGTTGGTTTACCTTTTGGTATGGTTGAGGTGATCAAATCACTCAATCTTTCCAAGTTTTTAGGTTGGACTTGATCATCCAACCTCACCAAGTTATAAGTATCATTAGGTTGCATGGTTTAGATATTTTCAACTGCTAGGTGGCAAATCACTTTTACTCCAAAGTTGGGGGCATGTGCCTCTCTCTCTCTATATATATATACATATACACACACACACATATACATATACATATACATATACATATACATATACATATACATATACATATACATATACATATACATACACATACACACACACACACACACACACACACACACACACACACACACACACACACACACACACACATGCACTTTAAAGATTTATCTATATACATCCTAATCTCAGTTTCATATCTCATAATGATACATCTCTTGCAAAACAACTTGCCAATAGACAAGGTGATTAAATCAACACACATGTGTACTCCTAAACCTTGCTCTTTAAATTTCAATCTATTTAAAGTAATTTTAACCTAGAATATATTCATTGATTTTACATTGTAACATGTTCTTGATTGCAGGTCAGGAACCAACAAAAGCACTCAAATTCAAACTCAAGCAAAGATAAGGTGTGCATACACACCCAAGTACTTATTCCTTTATTTTAAACTAGCAATTTCATTACTAGATTAAAGGGGGAGTGAATGTAGATGATATTTTTTAATTATATATCACCTCAGTCCTGTACATTTTGAAAACTCAGACCTTGGTTGTTCCTCTTAGTTCTACACTCTCCTTCCTTCTACAAGACTTGCATTTACTCTATCTTGTGCCCCTTGGCCTATCTCTTAGTCCAAATAGTCTTGTATTGATGACACATACATTTTATCTTGCCCAAAATACTTAAAATATACTTATAATAGATCTCTACAAGTTTTAAACCTATACATGTTCTCCTACTCCTTGGACACTAATGTCCAAGTCAAATAATAACGTCAATATTATTATCTTTTCTTGAAACAAGTGTCTAGTGCCCTAAAGTCATCTAGTTTACAAATGAAATGTATTCTAATGGTAAACCTAAGTGTTTTAATATGAGTTATTACTCCAAAGAGATTTATATAAATATAAGATTGACCCTTATTCATTTCTCACTTAGTATTCAGACCAAAAAGCACTCAAAGAACATTCAATTGAGTAAAGCTTCCCTATTTATTCCTATTTCCAAACTAGTCATAGGGGCTACACATCTACATGTCTGAAGTACTAAAGGAGTAACCCAAGATCTTGATTTGCCAAGTTACAAGTTAGATCATTATTGTACTTGTTTTACACACATTACATGATTCACACACAAGCCAATATGTAGGGGATAACTACATGAGTCTGAGGCCCTCTTCTGAAGTATTAGCTATGTGGGCAATGCCCTTTGGTAGCAGGGTCATTAAGGTCAACTCAACACCATGTACCCACTAACCCATTTTTCCCCAAGGTCACATTAAGGAGGGAAATCTAGGGTTTTGCCATTTCACAAGGATCAACTATCCATGACCAAGATTTGAATGTACCAAAGTGAATGTGAAGCCAAACCCAAAAGCATTCAGGTGATTGCATCTTATTTTACTATATATTTCATACAAGACACTATCATTAGACTTAGACATTAGTGTTAATGTAACCATCCAGGGTTGATGCAACTGTCCGAATAGATGGAAGCACCAAATCCATAATCTAACAATTGTTCCAAAAATATCTTCCCACTTATTTTTAGTCTACTCTAGATCTAAAACTACATTAACATTAAGGCAAGCTAAGTAATTCTCTCTTTTATCATTTTTATATCTAGCCTAGTTGTACTTTCTATATTTAGAATATCTCAACATACTAAATTTAGTGTATGGTTATATCTAAATTTAGCATTTAATTGTCTTGCTATAGATCTAATTACCATCCTTGTGCCATTTCATTTCTATATTATTAACCCTATAATATAACATGAAAATAACACATATTTTAAATTAAGATTAAACATCAACTAACATCTATTGTGGTACCTTTTATATCAGGGGCATGAAAAAATTGGATCTGCTAAACCTAACAAAGGGATCTCTTATCACACAACACTAAAGGAGAGGTTTCCAAATCCTCTAGTCAATTAACACTATGCAATAACCCTAGCTAGGTCTTTTAATACATGAAATAAAACTAATCTAGTTCTCGCCAAAGCTTGTGGCACAAAGGGGGATGGTTTAACACAAATTAACAATCAAGGGATCATGGTAAGCAAATGAGGGTTTGGATTACCTAAGGTGGAAGATGAAAAATAAAAAAGACCCTATATCTATACTAAGTTTAAGTATAAAGGTAATCTAAGAAATGATTTATACGTTTAAAACCTATTACTTAATGTAATATTTATCTATCAAATAAAATAGTAAAAGTTAGAGATACTTACCTTTGGGTGAACCTATTGAGTCTCAATATCTCCCTTGGATAATGGTGATTTTAAAGAGGTTGTTGTGGCTTTGTAAGGATCACATTATAAAAATAAGTTCTAGGATACTCCTACTTTACATCCAAGACTTCCTATAAGATAAACTATCTTCCCTCCAAGGCAAACCCTAAGTAATGGCTCCTTCGAATGTAGATTTGTTTAACCCTAAAATGAAATGTGGGGGTATGTATTTTAATTTAATCTTAGGTTTACAAATATAAAAATGAAATAGTACAAGGGTGATAATCAGATCTATAACAGGCCAATTAAATTCTAAACTCAGATATAGGTATATATCAAATTTATTATGATGAGATAATCTAAATATGGAAATTATAACTAGATTATATTTATAAATGATAAATAAGTACTTAGCTTGTTTTGATGTTAATGAAGTTATGGATCTATAACAGGTTAAAAAACAAACAAGAAAATAGTTTTGGAATAATTGTCAAATTCTCGATTTGTTACCTCTAGCTATCTGGATAGTTGTGTAGCCATAGATGGTTATGTCAATATTATTGTTTGAGTTCAATGATAATGTCATATATGGAATATCTAGTGAAATAGGATGTAAACACTGGGATGCTTCTAGGTTTAGCTTCTCTTTCACTCTAGTGCATTCAGATTTGGGTCATGGATAGTCCCTCCTTGTGAAAAGGTGAAACCTTAGATTTACATTATCAATGTGACATTGGGGGAAAATGGGTTAATGGGAATATGATGTTGAGTTGATCCCAATGACCCCATTATCAAAGGATGCTACTTACACAACTAATAATCAGAAGAGGGCCTTAGACTAATGTAGTTCTCCCATACATTTTGACTTGTGTGTGAATCATGCAATGTGGGTAAAGTAAGTACAATAGTGACCTAGCTTGTAACTTAGAGAATAGGGATCTTTGGCTACTCTTTTAGTAATTTAGACCTATAAATGTGTTGTACGTATAAATGGTATGGAAATAAGGAAACTTTGATCAATTGAATGCTTGATAGAGTGCTTTTTGATAAGTGCCTTTTTCTCTTTGGTATTTTATAGATTATGTAGGTGAGGAATGAATGAAAGTTGATATTATATTTATATCAATCCCTTTGAAATAATAACTCATATTATAACACTTAGGCCAAACATTAGTATGTATTTTATTTAAAAATTGGATGAATTTAGTGTAGTAGACACTTACATCAGGACAAGACATTAATGTCAATGCTACTGTTTGTCTCAAACATTAGTGTCTAGAGAGTAGTAAAATAGATACAAGATCATAACTTATAGAGGTGTAAGATAAGTGCATATTAAGCATTTTGGATAATATGTCTATGTCATCAATATAAGACTAGTCAAACTAAAAGATAGGTTGAGGGGCATAAGTCAGATTAGATGCTAGGGTTGTAGAAGCAAGGAGAGTGTAAAACTAAGAGGAACAACCAAGGTATGAGTTTTCCAAGTGTATAAGATTGAGGCACTACTTAATCAAAAAATATCATCTACATTTGGCCCCATTAATATAGTAATGAAATTGCTAGTTTAAAATAAAAAAAATAAGTACCTAGGTGTGTATGCACACCTTATCTTTACTTGAGTTGAATTTGAGTGCTTTGCTAGTGATTGACCTGTAACCAAGAACATGTTACGGTGTAAAATTAGTGCATATAATTTGGGTTAAAAGTACTTGAAATAGATTGAAATGAAAGAATGAGGTTTAGGAGTGCCCTTGTGTGTCAATGTAATTGCCTTGCCTATTGACAAGTTGTTTTATGAAATATATATCATTATAAGGCTCTAAAACTAAGATTAAGATAATATAGATAAATGAATATATCCATATATATATATGTATGTATGTATGTATGTATGTATATGAAGGCACATGCCCCCAAATTTGAACCAAAAATGAGCTGCCATTTGGCAGTTGAGATTAGCTCAACCGTGTAACCCAATAATACTTATCACTGGTGTGGTTGGATGATTGAGTCCAACCTAAATTCTTATCAATATTGAGTGATTTAATCACCTCAACCATACCAATAGGTGAACCAACTATTATAGTAGATTGGCTCAATATGGTATGTAAAAGTCTGCAGGGTATCAGTAGGTGCAATGGTTTTAGAAATTAAAATTGATTTGGATTTATAATATTAGGCACATGTTGCATAACATATGCAACTTATATATGTTTCATGCTAAAACTATGTATAATTATAATACCAATGTATAGAATTATAACACAACTATGAATCTAAATCATATAACTATGTTCTTTGGCTAATTCAAATAACTATGTAAGTGTGGAGAACATGCTTCCAAAACATGCCCCCACCATATATGAAGAAATATAAAAACTAATATAAGTACCAATGTGGAGAACATGTGTCCAAATCATGCCCCCACTATAAACTATAGATGTTGAATACTAAATAGGTGTGGAGAACACACTTCCAAAGCATGCTCGCACTAAATATATGAAATGATATAAGTACCATATATCAAATAAATATGGAGAACATGATTCCTAAGTGTGCCCCCAGTGTAATTTGGAAATTGGTATAAGTTCCATACTGAATGAGTGTGGATAAAATACTTCCAAAGCATGCCTCCACTAAATTTGAGAACTGTGAATATGTGGAAGTCATGCCCATATGACATGCTCCCACTGAATTTAAAAATTGATATAAGTACCACATATTGAATGAATGTGGAGAACATGATTCCAAAGCATGCCCCCACTATAATCTAGAAACTATGCCAAGTATGGAAAACATGCTTCCCAAGCATGCCCAAACTAATATGCCCCACCTTTGAGGTGAGGGAAAAATAGGCAGTGAGAGTTACCTCACCTAAAAAGGGTAAGACAATTATAAAATTTATGAATGTAACCATATAGATATAGAAGGAACATGTCTAGGTAAATGTATGATTGAAACACATATATCCAATGTGATCATATGTAGGCCTAAGATTCATGATAAAGATCATGACAATGCCTAGATAGTAACAATACAAGTTCAATAAGCAAATAAGTACACACACAAAAACACTCAAAAGTAAGTCAACAAACAATGGTCCAAGTAAACTGGAAATAAGGGGTATGTTCATATGCTGCATATTTGAAGGGACATGACTTGGTTGAATGTCTATAAAAGCAAGAATAAGATATTTAAATGTTCATACCACAAATAATGACATGATGCAAATGTCAAATAAAGAATACATAGGCATGGGGGTTACAAGCAATTGAGCATATTTAAATGCTCAAATAAGCAAGACAAGTGTATACACCCTAAATTGGTCAAGAAAACACACATATCATGTCTTTTCACAATCCTTTCATAAGAGACTTCATCTAGAGAATATGATATTTTTACACATTTGTCCATGTCTTTTATTTTATCCATTTGGGTCTTATTCTAAGCTTGAGTCATCTTTTTACCCATTCTTGGTCACCTTGAACCTTGCAAAAGGTCATTCTACCTCAGCCAGGTCAAGTTTTCTAAGATTATTCTATCTCCCCTAGTCCCCAACCTATAATATAGGAGTGTTGGGATTGGACTACAGTGCTAGAACCTAGGGCGACCAATTTTTAGCGCTCTTATCCAAAGTCAAATTGAGCTCTAACAACTAATTTCTTCTACAAGATGAGTCTTACCCCTTTTATTTGCTTTGTTCCTAAGTTTTCCAATGTTAGACAAATGTAAATAAATCTCCCAAATTCAAAATAATGAGTCTCTTATATAAAGGACTACACAAGGCATTTTATATCTATCACGTACTACTTTGACACATTAGACATAATAAAAACCAGTCAATAATATAACTCAACTTTTCTATATCAAAGATAGACTTGCATGCTTGATCAAGGAAGGTCCTAGGCAAAAGTCATTCTTATATCTATCATGGCCATTGATTATGCAAGTTTCCTAAGGGAGAACTACATTTGATCTAAGACCCTAAGTTGAAGGTTAATGTAGGTAGTGGTTAGGATAATAGGGGTTCTAGATCGTGTGATCATTCTTCTCCTAACCCAATTTTCCCCTTTTTGATTTTGATGTATTAATTATTTGCATGTGTGTATATGGATACATGTATTTAATACTAAATGGACCTATAACAAGCTCTGTTAACTTCCATCCCCTAAAATTTGGTACATAGGCTCACATTGACCTAAGAAATAAAACCCAAAAAGCCTAGATCTTGAGGACAACAGTGTTGGGGAGGGACTATAGTGCTAGACACCAGGGTGTCTTATTTTGATGCTCTTATCCAATCAAAAAATTAAAGCCAGGTTTAGATTCTTGATAGTGTCTTAGTCCTACTTTTCAAATACCAGTTCTAGAATCATTCATTTCAGCCTGATTTAAGATAAGTTTATTATTCTTCCTCTTGTAAAATTACCTATTTAAAATCTATATTTTTCCTCTTTAAACTAGATTTTTCCTATTATTCTAGACCCTTGTTATTTAGGATCTAAACACTAGATTCTCAAAAATAATAAAACATTTTGGTGAACTCGACTTACTTCAAACAAACCTAAAACCCTAGCTACACTTAGGGTTTTTTCTTCATATTTTTGTGCCAAAATTTAATGTCAAAATTCTAATTTTTGTACATTATTCCTATCCAAAATTTATTTTTAGAATTTAAAATTATTGCATAATTTTCAAAAAATCTAAAACCCTAGTTAAAAACCCTAGATTTCAAAACTAGGTCCTTAAACATCAAGCCTTTCTTCCTTACAAATTTTAGAAATCTATTTTGGAATTTTTGCAAATTGATTACTTTGTCAAAAATAATTTTAAAATTAGTAGTTTTCTTATGCGAAAAATTAATTTTTAAAATTTGATTTTTGTATAAATTTTTGTACATTATTCCTATTCAAAATTATTTTTAGAATTTAAAATTATTGCATAATTTTCCAAAATTCTAAAACCCTAGCTAAAAACCCTAGATTTCTGAACTAGGTCCTCAAACCTCAAGTCTTCCTCCCTTACTATTTTTAGAAAAATAATTTGAATTTTTTTCAAATTGTTTGGATTATGAAAATTAATTTCAAAATTTCAATGATAGTAGTTCTTTGTGCATGTATTTGCTTCATAGTACTTTTCAAAATTCTCTTCGGTGAAAGAAATAAAATGGCCATAAAGGCAATTCCTCCTCATCCCATAGATGAATTTCTAAAATTTTCTTATAATTATGACAATGATTGGACAAATTTGCAAAATTGCACTTTAGCTAAGAATGTAGAAAATAATTTCATTTACAGTGAAGATAATGACTATTGTTATAATAAAGGATATGATGATATATGTAATGATGATGGTGAAGCACTAATATATGAATCTTTTTCTCTAAAATCCATTTCTTTTATTCCTTCTTCTAAAGAAAATAATTTTGATTAATGGGAAAGATATTTCTCACCTCATTCTCCTATGCATAATGCACCAAATGAACAAAATATTCATGCACTTCCAAGTGAACCTCTTATGGGTGATAATTTGATTCCATGTGAACCTAATATCTATCTCTCTCTTTCTACTTCAATGTTATAATTACAACAATATAAATGCAATAGAATCAAATTACCAATGCATAGTTCAAATGATACATCTCATGTTCTTACCTCTAATTTATCAAAATAATGTTCAAATGAAAAATCTCCTCTTACTTCTCATATTGCACATGAAAATAACACATGTATTTCATCCATGGATAACATAGATTCACATGATATTATAATTTCAAATGATAATTTACTACATATTTGAAAAGAATTAAATTCTTCTATTACACCTCTCCCTAGTGATGATGGAAGTGATAATGAATATGGTAGTGAGCATGCCAATGAATATGAAATGAGAGTGATTATGAACAATATTACATATATGATAATGATGATGATAATTATGGACATAGTGAAGAAGAATATGTATCTCATGTTTCTAACTCTTCTGTCACTCCTCCTCTCAAACATAATGCACTTTCAAATGTTGTTTCTACTTATATGAATGCTTCTATTTCAAATAATGCACATGTTAATGAGAATAACAAATCTTCTACTCAATTAATGTGATTCACTAAAACATAAAAATACCAATGAATCTCCCAAGCTACCCCTCACTACAGTAGAACCCAATTCTCACTCTTCACCTAAAGAGAATGGTAGCTCACATCCCTCCAGTAAGGTCCAAGTTACCATTACTCCCAAAGTTCAAGTGAGCACACCCCCTCTTTATGATTTAATTGCTAAATATAGCAATCTCATGGTTAAAATTAACAATCAAATTCAACAATTAAATGAACCACTTAAAGATATTAATGTACCATCCTAGGAGATCATCTCTTTGATGCATGCAGTTGGTGAATTACAACACCAAGTATGTCTCCTAACCTTGGAAAACAAAGCTTACAAGTCTTAGATGGATGCCAATGATCTACATAGTAACCCTATTTTGAAGACATTCATAAAAGCTTCATTGCCTAAGCATTTCTAGATACCATCATTACCTCACTTTGATGGAACTGGAGATCCATTTATACACCTTCAGGTCTTTTGGAAGGCTTTGTCATCTCATGTAAGCTCGTTTATTCTACTCAAGTTATTCCAGTAGACATTAGTGGGGGAAGCACATAATTGGTTCTTTCATCTACTCCTTGTTGGTTCATTACACACATATGATGACTTAGAGGAGGCATTTCTCAGATATTACATATAAACATGAGCCCTTTTGTTACATATGAGAAACTTGCCACACTACATTAGAATTATTTAGAGCTAGTTAGTGAGTATATCTTAGTTTTCAAGGCTCACATGTTAAGATTGATATACAAACTATCAGACCCATAGATTTAACATATATTTAGTAAGAGGATTCACCAACCTTTACTTAAACATCTACTATATCAGAGAAAGTCTTCTTTCAGACACTTGTTTTATACAGTTTTATCTTTGGAAAAGAAATTGGGATTGATTGAGGCAGATTCAGTTGATTGGATCACTCTAGATTTCACAACAACATCTTTAGCTACATATCCTAACACTCAACATCCACCATGTCCTAAAAAAGATAGGATACCATAACTAGAAAAGCAACTAGTCAATAACAAAGAGCCATTTTATAGAGCACAACCTATGGTATGCACTATAGAGAACAACAAGACACCATTATAGTTTGATTTAGAGTGAGATAGCCCATCTATCATATTATCAACACTACTAGATAGGAGGTTAATCACACTACCTTCTACTCATCGATGAGATCAACGTATCTTACATAGACAACCATATCAATCCTTTTATAACTATCATCATATATGTGGATACAAAGATAATGAATGTTATGGACTTAGGGATTGCATTACTAGATGTGTTGATAATGGAATCATAACATTCATATAGGGGGCATCGATATCTCCTCCATCATGAAACCCTAGACCTCATTCCTCCATGACTGAGTCATCCCAAGACATTCCTTCATAGGAATCATCAGTCACTCATCATGAGTGCACTGCAAGTTTTAGGATAGAATTTCATAGGATATCTCTTATTTCACCACCTTAGAAGCTTTAAAAACTAGTACAATGAGAACAACCTACATATAACATTTTAGTCCGAGGAATACATAGTGCAGTTCCATATGCATATCCAACAGAGTCACAAGCACTGCAATAGAGTCCTACTCATGAGAAATATTCACTACGGGAATTTTTTTTGGGTCATATCTCACGTAACAATCCACTATAGTTAAGATTAAATGACCCTAAACCATAGCGTACTACTCATGAGAAATATTCATTACGACCAGAATTTTTGGGTCCTATCTCACATAACAACCCATTAGGATTAAGATTAAATGAGCCCTCATCATAGGTTTCAGATCCATATTGATATATTGATCAGTCATATACATCACAATAGATGCCATAAGGTATTCAGTTATAAACAAATGAGCCTTCTTCATAGCACATAGTTTTAGCTACACGACCAATAAAGTTAAATTTTGTAGAATCTTCACACATAACTATAATTAGCACACAACAGATAGTATCAGATACAAAACACATTCTTGCATAGCATGAGTAGTATGGTAACTTATTTAGTTAGCCAATAGGGTTCAGATAGTGATAGAACACAAAGTGATATGATGCACATTCATAGCAACATCAGTTCATAGATTCACTTAGTAGGGTAATGATGAAGCCAAAGGTCTATCTAACCTTTGTATTCTTGAGCCAATCTTAGGGATGTAATATACACAATGTACTATCTTACATCCCCACATACTAATAACTAACATTCCTAACTCCCAATAACTATCCATAGTCGAAACTAGCTTATCAAAATCTAGATCTTACTAACATTCAACCAACCCATCCAAATAATTTACCAATATTAAACCAGCTTAATTTGTGCTAACAATTTCCTAATTACAAAACCAACAAAATTTTGCTCACACATATTTACAAGCCAAATATAGTTCTTTACTTACATACAAATTAATATACAAACCCAACATCATGTTTATCAGAACAATCAAATCACATATCCCAAGTACTATTTTACCAAAGATACACAACCTCAACATCAAATACCAAATCAACTACTTTTAAAAACCACCATAGGTAATGAATATAACAATATACTTCAAATCCCATAACATAGTACATACGAGTCAAAATCTAAACAATATCCATATATATAGTAATGTTTTCAAAACATATACATCATATCAAGATAAAATCAATCATGGATGGGCATCATGCCCTCACTCTCAATTTCACTCTTTCATCTAATACTAGTTCTATAGTCCAAGCTCATAATTGATGTCCCTGCACCTCTTTGAGCTCCTGAATGCCTCTTTTGCTGACTATCTCACTCCAACAACTAACCATACTCCTCACGCAAGTCCACATACCACCTCTATAAATCCATGTACTCATCTATAATCCATGTGCTCACCGATCCATAATTAGGTAGAGGCATCTTATGCCTATCTCTCTCATCTCTCAGATCATCTCTCTCTCCCACTACCTTAACATATGCAACTATAACTATAACAACCTTATCAAATAAATGAGCATAAATGCCAGCAGTAATGATCACTCACTCTATCAAACCCTCATCCATTACATCATCAAGAACATGTTGTGTAAGCTCCTAAAGTATAGACTCAATAATAGCCTCCCAAAACCCATCATCCCCACCTCCTCCCTCAGTAGGTGCTTCATCATGAGGACCTCCCACTCCACCTACATGCAAAGATACAAATACTACATTAGACATGCACTTTCAAAACAAACTAGAACAAGTTTAAACTCATACAAAAACTCAAATATAATCAAAATCTTACCTCCCATCATCTATATCAAAGTAGGATCCTCATACTAAAGGGCATCACCTACACTAACAGGGTACAAAGGGGCCCATTGATGTCTCACCCTATATATGGTATATACCTACGTGTAAATAACATCATCTACATCAAGAATATCTATATCCACATCTTGTGCATCCAAAGGTAACAGTGCTAACTTAGCCTTAGTTGGCCTACCATGAGCTCCTACTCTCATCGGTGCCTGTGCACTCCTTACCCACACCCATGTTATTTGGGGCACATCCTGTGGAAACCCAAATTGTCTAGTCACATGTTCATATTGAAAGCACTCATACACTCTAAGATAATAGTCATGTAACCAACAACTGACCCTAATATAATACAACTGCACTCCATCCTTGGGCCACCCAAGAAATCCTCTATAGGGTCTACATATGATATCCTAAGCCACCAATCTATCTAACACTTGTCTATAGTGATCCATCCTAAGAGACCTAATAATCAATGAACTCATCCACTACTCCTCACGGCTGTGGAGGTGCCCACCTCTCTCTCAATAATCCTAGTGGCTACACAAATGTTATATGTTTATAAGCCTAACAATGCAATAGAGTAGCCACACTCAAACCACCACTGAATGCCTCCTAATTAAACCTGTATATATATATATATATATATATATATATATATATATATATATATATATATATATATATAAGTGGGCAAGCATAGTCCCACCCCATGAGAACACAATTTCATATGCTTCGACACTACATATAATACTATGCATCTTATATGCAATCGATACCCCACTCCCATTCACTACAACAAAAGAAGCCAACAACACTGCCAACCACTTCCATAGATGTGGAACACTCGATCAAACAATAACTAATAATGATACATCACTATCATTGCCTCTCCTATGTATGCTTAAGGGCACACTTGCAAAATATAAGGATGCATGATCAATAGCATCCACACCCATATCATCTTGTAAAGTCACATGCCATCCACTAACTAATAAATATAAAATATAGTACACATCCTCTAGAGTAATAGTCATCTTTGTAGTAGGAATCCAAAAAGTATAGGTGTCTACATTTCACCTCTCACATAAGGTAGTAATCAAATGCCTATCCCACTGCATAGTGCCTCAGTCACACACATGAACCAACCCTTCCCTATCCATCACAACCCTCTCAATAACTAACAAAGGTAACAATCTCAATGTCTCCATCACCTAACCTCTATAGAACTTCCTCATCTATACCTTAACATATAAAACATCAAAAAACAACATGTATATTAGTCAACCATGCCAAATCAACAACCAAGCAAAATGACAACAACTAAACTAAGTATTAACCCCAAAAATATAGCTTCCAAGACAATAACACTGAGTATAAGACAACAGTGCTAGACAAGAGTGCTATAACCTAGACAACAATGTTGGATCCTAGACAATAGCACTACAGGAGGGACAAGAGTCCTGGATCTAGTAAAAAATTCCTAAAAAGCTTTAAAATAACTCAAAATCATCAAAAATAGGCTTCTAAACAGGGCTAAATCACACATTTTAGCTACTCACTAAGGTAACCTCTCCACTAGCCTCAATCTGGGTTTCCAACTACTCAAATCGAGTCATGATAGGTACTCATCTCCTTGACATATCTCCTACTCCAGGGCTCCAAATCTCAAACTAGTCAATGCACAGATGAATCAAGAATCAATCCAATTTTTCAATATCAAACAACTTTTTTCCCAATTCAAAGCAAAATACCATTTTGCCCATATCTTGAACCCCATAGCTCCATTTTGCAAACCATTTTGTTCCAAGGAACCATGATGACAATGCCTTCGATATCCAATAAACCTTAATCTCTTATTACATCATTTGCCTACTATGGCACACACACATCTCTATACCAATTTTGTACCCAGATATATACAGCTTCATCCTCACCAATAACAACTTGTTTAACTTTTATACAACTTGGTCCTCACCAATCAAAAATAATTCAAATTTAAAATAACTTAGTCTAAATAATCAATCAACTTCTCAAATAAATTCAAAACTATACCAACCTTATTCCTAGCATTACACCATTAATCATCACTTTTGGCTCAAACTCCTTTATTATAAATTTTGTCCCTATCCCTAAATGGGGGGCATCATTCCTACTATTCTTATTCCTACACCTACCCAACATGCCACTCTCATAAATGGATACACCATGGTTCTTACACCTCTAACAATCAGAATTATCAGATTCAACTCAGATAGGTCAAGATATATAGTGATTCAAATTACATGGGTCATTCAACATTACTCATAACATTCAGAGGGACATACCTTTAATTTATAGATACATAGATTAATAAAATATACAGTGGTTCAGATCATATAGATTCATAGTAAATTTGATATAGATAAGACCAGATATTAGATTTGGGGGCATGCACATCACTACATGTCTCACACATACAACTTCATACAACATGACACAATACAAACTAGATAGTAGATTATAGGCATAGTGTAGAGCACATTATTTTGATCTCTAGTTTTGCACATGGGACATGACACAATAACTCATTTCACATGTGGTTATATAGATTACTAGACCATATAGATGCATTACTCACATACCAAATTTAGGAGCTTGGCACAAATGTTCATTTTCTTCATCATCCAAGATTATATATATTGGAATGGTAAGACATGCCATTTTATTCTTACACATTTACCATTGTTTTTAGATTACACCTAGACATACCCAGGTTGTCACCATGTTGGACTATATGATCATCTACATCATTGGTCCATAGTATCACCTAGACTTAGGAGTTTGTGTAGGATAGAGAGCAGACGTTAGTTTTGGACCTCTAAGCACTTCTCAGTTCTAGTTCAAATTATTTAGAGTGGGGGCATGGCAGATCTTACTCTTTACATCATACAGTTTCTATACACACATTCCATATTACATGAGTTTATGTGAGATAGAGGGTAGCCATTGGTTTTGGGCCTTTGAGCATTTCTCATTTCTAATCAGATTCAGTACAAGGGCATCCATTTTAGGGATTCCTTATTTCTCTAAGAACTATTCAAATTCAGTATAGGGGGCATCCATTTCAAGGATTATTTCTTCTTATAAGCACTATTCATTCTCCATCCACTTCCCTCGCTAAGAAGTTGGACCCTTTTTTTTAGCATGTTTATCTCCACGTAGGTAAGTTCAGATACACATCTTTTTTTTCTTTTACTCTAGTACTTCATTTCATTGCATCACTAGATTAAAAAGGGGGTAAATATATACACCATGAATTGGTCAAGCAACCACACATATCATTTGTTTTCATAGTCCTTTCACATGAGACATTGACTGGAGAATATGAGTTTTTTACACATTTAGCCATGTCTTTCATTTTATCTATTTGGGTCTTGTTCTAAGCTTGAGTCATCTTTTCACCCATTACTAGTCACCTAGAGCCTTTCAAATAGTCATTCCACCTCAACCAGGTCAGGGTTTCCATGCTTGTTCTATCCCTCTAGTCCCTAGCCTTTACGATAGGAACGTTGGGATTAGACTATAGCACTGGAACCTAGGGTGTCTAATTTTTAGTGCTCCTGTTCAAAGTCAAATTGAGCTCTAACAATTAGTTTCTTCTACAAGATGAGTCTTACTCCTTTTCTTTGCTTCATTCCTAAGTTTTCCAATGTCAACCAAATGCAAATAAAGCTCCCAAATTTGAAATAATGAGTCTCCTATATAAATGACTACACAAGGCATTTTATATCTAGCACTTACTACTTTGGCACATTAGATATAATAAAAATTAGTCAATAATATAGCTTAGTTTCTTTGCATCATATATAGACTTGCATGCTTGATCAAGGAAGGGCCTAGGAAAAAGTCATTCTTCAATATATTGTGCACATTGATTATACACGTTACGTAAGGGAGAATTACAATTAATCTAAGACCCTAGCTTGAGGGTTAATGTAGGTAGTGGTCAGGATAGCAGGGTTCTAGATCATGTGATCATTTTCCCCCTAATCTAGTTTTCCCCCTTTTGATTTTGATGTATTCATTGTTTGCATGTGTGTAGATAAATACATGTATTGAAGATTAAAATGGACCTACAATGAGCTCTATTAACTTTTATCCCCTAAAATTTGGTACACAGGCTCACACTGACCTAGCGAACAAAACCCAAAAAGCTTAGATCTTGAGGAAAATAGTGTTGAGGAAAGTAGTGCTGGGGAGGGACTATAGCATTGAACACTAAGGTGTCTTGTTCTAGTGCTCTTGTCTAATTAGAAAATGAAAGCTAGGTTTCAATTCTTGATAGTGTCTCAGTCCTACTTTTCAATTACCAACTCTAAAATCATTCATTTTAGCCTAATTTAAGATAAGTTTATTATTCTTCCTCTTGTAAAATTACCTATTTAAAATCTATATTTTTCCCCTTTGAACTAGATTTTTCCTATTATTCTAGACCTTTAATATTTAGGATCTAAACACTAGATTTCCAAAAATAATAAATCAACAAGACACTTAAGGAAGTGCATAAACTAAAGTATAAACAACTACAATAAACATGCCAGAGTGGCCCATAGATCCAAGTAGAATATGAATTACCCTATGTAAGATATAATCATAGATAATAGGAATGTGTAAGTACATATCTAAGCTCAAACATGATAGTGTAGAGTGATCATCAAATCATATAACCTATGTGTATCAAGATCAAAGAAGTGGATGCCCCCAATGTCCATATGACATGAGTAGAGAGAAAACCTAACATCTAAAATAAAAATGTATCATGTATTTGTGTATACCCGTATCACACCCAATATATAAGTGTGACATATATATGTATATAGGAGTAACTGAGTATGCATTCCACCAATATGGAAGTAACACATGGATGTCAATGAGCCAATAGAACATGTAAGTATAGAAACATTTTTTGGAGTTAAGGATGTTTTTGGTTTTTTGGTATTTTAAGATTTTTTTCTTACATAATATTTTTATTCAAGTGCATGATATTCATTTGGATTTTTAAAAGCTTTCCTTCAAGTGTAGCAAGGTAGTATACACCTTTTGCCAGCTTTTTATAAATGTAACTGGACCCAACCAATTTGATTCGAACTTTCCCTTTTTGTCTTTTTCTACATTGGTATTATTTTGATTTTATTTTAGTACTAGATTACCCACATTAAATTCATGTGGCCAAACATTTTTTTATATGCTTGTTTTACACATTCCTGATATATGTGTAAGTGATCAACAACTTGTGTGTATTTTTCACTCAATTGCTTTAATTGAAGCTATCATTTTTTGTGATATTAATTATATTTTATGATGTCTTTTAGAGAGACACACAAAGAGGGTATCTCAAGTTGGAATGGTAATATGGCCTCTATAACATAGACCAAATAATAAGGTGTGGCCTGAGTAAGCATGCAAACACTAGTGTAGTATGCCCATAGAGTATATACCATTTGTTGGTGCCAATCAGTTTTGTATCATTTAATTATTTTGCCAAGTATTTTGACAATTATTTTATCATTTGCCTCTATGTGCCATTTCCCTATGGGTAATGTATGCAATGATAAATGCATTAGATCATAAATCAATCCTAACTCGATGAAGATAGATCCTACTTACATTTGTAATTAGGGATACATTAGATAATCAGGGTCATGACCAATATGGATCTATGAGACCTAATTAGGGGATCTCTTACCCTAATAATATCACTAGGAAGGGTTTCAAAGCCTCCAATCAAGTAAAACTATGTAATAACCCTAACTAGGTCCTATGTTTTCA
This sequence comes from Torreya grandis, assembly GCA_037957365.1. Classification (NCBI taxonomy): domain Eukaryota; kingdom Viridiplantae; phylum Streptophyta; class Pinopsida; order Cupressales; family Taxaceae; genus Torreya; species Torreya grandis. Next base: position 641,836 of record JARHVA010001164.1, on the reverse strand, counting down.
TATTCATTATACTAATAACAAGTAAAGTAAAAATCTAATCTAGTGCTCACCAAAGCTTGTGGCATAAAGTGGGGGTTAGTAAACAATAAGAGTAAACATACATAATAGAATCCTAATTAAGCTATGTATAGGTAAGACCCTAATGCATATAGAGGAAGAACAATATTATTCAAAATCTATTATTTATGCTACTTTTATCTGCTAAAGAGAGGAGCAAAGTTAGAGATACTTACTTGGAAGATGAACCCATCGAGATTCAATCTCTCCCTTGGCCAAAGGTGTTTCACAAGAGGTTATTGTGGTTTGTAAAGACCACTAAAAAAAGCAAAAACATCCAAGACTTCTCCACAAGATTATATTCTTCTTGAAGTAGAAACCCTAAGCTAAAAATCCTCAAGTAGAATGGTGGAAGAGAAGATAATAAAGAAGCAAAAATGAATAATAACTCTTACCTATCTTGTAAGAATGGAAAAATGGATGTGTTTATATAGGTATATCTAACCCCAAACCCTTTCAAAAGTTTTGGCTGACAAGGTCAACCTGGTCAACCTAATATCGTAATTGATAATAACTCACTAGGTCATGGATTAGGTCAGCCAGGGGCTAACCTAGTCCCTTAATAAGTTTTGTCAATAAGAGTACAAGGTTGACACAATCGACATAGTGATGTAAACTATCAAAAAGGGTTTTAGGTTAGGAAAAGGGCTAATGAAGGTGGTAAAAAGCTAGATGATGTGTAAAAAAAGAGACAAAGCTTAGGGGAATGTTTTTAGGACCTTGTTAGATTGGTAATAAGCGTCAACAATCATACGAAGCACTAATGGTCTACCCACCCCTTTTTTGGTTCACCCCTTAGGGTGTGCACTTAGAGAGAATGAGATTTGATGGGTTCTTGCAAGATAAGAAGCATTAGTAATTGATAAAGTTTGAAAATATTATGTGTATACATATGCCCCACTTAAAGGTCATCACATGTCACTCAAGTGCAATAGGGGATGGTGCTTCAAGAAAGAACATAGTAACACACAATGCTGAGGCTAAAATTAAAAAAAATTAATAAACATATTGTAGTATTTTAAAGCATAAAATAACTAAAATTAAATGACAAAAAGGGAAATAATTGAAAAGTAAAATGTATGCATACCTTGACTTACCTTTATCAATGGATAGTTATTTTTTGTGTTTGTAGTTTTGATTGTGGAGGACGTAGAGATTGCTTTTGACAAACCAAATAATATAAAACTAAAGAGCAAAAACAAACAAATAAACATAAAAAATCCAAGATAACTAGTGCTATGTAGACAGGATGTACTTGAAAATTTGGCAAGCTAGGATGATAGGTGCTATGTTAGACCAATTGACCAAGTCAAAATTTAGAGTAAATCAGGTAACTAAAAATCCAAGGCTAATAAAGAATAAAAAACTCAAACAAGTAAAACTTAACTAAGAAATGCAAACTCACCAAGTCAAACCAAGGATACATGTCAAAAAGGACGGTAATCAAACATCAATGTAAAAGCAGTAACAATCCTTACTTAAATAGAGATGGGCAAGCAAAAAATGGTATAATAACATTGATGAGTGAACAATAACAATCATTAGTCAATCATCAATGGAAAAAGGTGCATAAAAGGTAAAACAACATTGATGAGTGATAAGTAACAATCCAACCTCACTCAATAATGGAAAAAGTACATGAAAATAGAAATAGACTCATGTGTCCATAAAAAGGGTAGTACAACAATGATAAATGGTAAAAATAAAATGAAACAAATCTAGAAATGTAGAGCCATGGTGTAAAGAAAATAATCCTAGTCACTCAAACATGTTTTGTTTTAAGGATATAAAAAACTGAAACAAAGTAGTGCTAGCATGTTTATAAGATGTGAAGAAGAGGGAAGTATAGAACAAGGGAAAAGATATTTAGAATCACACTTTCCTATAAAGGAGGGAAATGAAATGGATGGAGGGGAGAATGAAATAAAAACCAAGGTAAAATAACTCTTTATCAAAATCAAGACACTCAAATTAGGTTTGTCAAAACAAGAGGACTGTCAACCTTAGGGACTCTATAAAACTTCTCTTAGCTACACAAGTCTTAGGTCAACAAATGAAGTATGTAGATTATCCCATGAAGGCTATATGCATGAAAAGTAAAATAGAGCTACCTTCCCACAACATGTTCCCCAATCCTTAGGACCCCTTACATGAGAAAGTAGGTAGAACCATAGAGTTTGTTAAATTATCTTATTCTAATTCTACTAGCCTACCATATCCCAATGGACCTTGGATATATTGTGAGGCCAACCGTGGAGTTTGAGCTTGGATTGGAGATATGAGATGTGTTTGTAATCACATCTTTTGGTGTGATTTTGTCTTTTGAGATTTGTATGTTATCTTTTATATATCATTGCCTTGTGTTTTAAATGATTTAGATTTTAACTTTCTTGATGGTTTTTCCTATTCCTCCTCTATAAGGATTTGGAAAACCAAACATGGGTGCTAAAGATGATTTTATTTTATTACTTGGGACTTGGTTTCTAAGAGAAAGAACTCAGAGAGCATGGCATCTAAGAGTCTTATAAAGTTAAGTGAAATAAAAGTGCTATCTTAACTTTGACCTTATTTTATCTAATGTGGAGTGAAAGGAAAGGAAATCAAGAGGGATTAAACATAAAATAATTTGAAGTTCTTCAAATTTCAAAAAATGTGACATAGGGTGAAAAAGGGATACAATGAAAGAAAAGTGTGATTCCTTATCATAAGAATGAGGGAAATGTAGGAAAACATGCTAGCATGGATTGTTATGCAAATTTCATCTATCAAAAGAAGTAAAAGCTAAAGTTGAGAACAAGGATTAAAAACTCATAACCATTGTAAAACACATTCTAGAAAAGGAATGAAAAGATGGTGATTTTATGAGGAAGGCCATGTCCTATCCATGGTCTTACACTACAACTCATAAAAGAGAAACCCCTGAGGGTGCAAAAAAGCATATGAAAAATAAATGAGATAAGAAAAAGATGGTATTTGTGAGGAAAACTAGGTTCTATCTACGATTTTACATTACAACTCACAAAAGAGAAACCCAAGCGGTGTTAAAAAGTGTGTAAAGGTATGAAAACAAAGAGGATAATGGTACATCATGAGGAAGATTAAGTCCTATTCATGGTTTTACAATGCAACTCATGAGAAAAAAGGAAACCAAAAGACCAAAAGAAAGGACTAAGGTTTGTGAAAAAGAGGGAACTGTTGTAGAGGGTGAGACCCATGTAAGTATCCTACAAAAAATGTTAGATAGATAACATATAGAAAGCATGAAGAAAAAGGGAAATATTAGGTAAAATAATTCTTGAGGAATTACGCATTGGTGGGTTCTTTGGAAACATGGCCTTCATTAGTTGGAAGGCGATAAGTACTTGGACCAATAATATCTTTGACTAAATAGGGACCCCACCATTTTTAGGTATATTTACCTTCTTTGTCATGAGTGTAGTCTAATTTAAGGACAATATCACCAACATTAAATGTGCAAATTTTAACTCATTTATTATGTTGTTTGACAATACAGGCCTTATATTAGCCATTATGTTACAAAACAGAAAGATGATGTTCATTAAGGAGATTGAGAGCATGAAGTTGAGATTCATGTAATTCTACATTAGGTATGATACGATGAAGAGACATACGAAGAGATGGAATCTCAACTTTTAATGAAAGGACTGATTCAGAACCATAAACTAAAGAGAACAATGTTGTCCCAGTGTTAGTGCGTATACTAGTGCGATAGGCCCAAAGAGCAGGATATAGATGAAGGTGCTAATCCATGCGTGCTTCATGAATTATCTTTTGGGGAATTTTATTGGTGGTCTCAACTTTGCCATTACATTGTGGATGATAGGGTGTGGAAAGTTTTTGATGGATTTTAAATTTAAGACATAGCTATTTGACAACTTTGTTTTTGAAATTACCACCATTATCTAAAATGATAGTATGAGGGACACTAATGTTTAAAATGATTTGATTAAGGATGAATTTGGAGATGATGGTATTGGTGAAATTAACAAGGGGCATAACTTCAACCCATTTGGTAAAATATTATTTGGTTGTGATTATAAAGACATGCCCATCTTGAGATTGAGGTAATTTGCCTATGAGATCTAATCCCCATATGGAGAATGGTCAGGGAGATCCTATAGTTTAAAGTTTGGATGGAGATGATTGAATTAAATCATCATGAAGTTGGAAAGGAGCACCTTTTTTAGCAAATTCGATGGCATCCTTTTTAAGAATGGGGCAAAAGTATCCCATACACATGCATTTATGGGCTGCAACATGTTTGCTATAGTGGCCATTGCAAATGCCCCCATTTACTTGTTCAAGAAGAGGAAGAAACTCATTTTCATAACACAGTAGAGCAAGGTACCTTCAATATTGCAATAATATGGGATGTTATATCAAAATACATAATTAAAATCTTGTTTGTGAATGTGAGTCTTTTCATGAGAATTCAAGTCAAGAGGATAAGTTTGGTGTTCTAGAAATTGAATGATGTCTTTGTAACATGGACTTTGTTGAATGGTGACAACTTTAATGTGGTAGATAAGTGAATCTTGTGGTTGAATAAAATATGAAGATTTTATTATTTGAATAAAAAAAGTGGGATCAATAAGAACATGGTATGGATGGAAAAGAGATGTTGAAGAAGTAAGGGAATCAACAATATAATTTTGATCTTGAGGGATAGGCTCGATGGTGAAAGAAATGAAATATTTGGTGAGAGTAACTAAAATTTTATGATAAGAAATGAGATTCTCACTTTTGCATTAGTAATCACCATTAACTTGGTGGTAAATGATCTAGGAATCACCTAAAGCTTGCAAGTATTGGATATCTAAATTAAGGGTAACTCTCATGCCTAAGATTAAAGCTCCATACTCTATTATGTTCTTAGTGACATCAAATGTTAAGAAAAAAGCTAAAGGGATGATTTTTCCAAGAGGGATTGTAAGAATAAAACCTACCTCAGCTCTTTGAAGGCATTTAGCACCATCAAAATGAAGGGTCTAAGTATCCTCATGTAAATCAACATTAATTTCAATAAGTTCTTTGATAACGAATTTTGGTTTAGTAGTATTGGGGAGGAAAGTGGATTCATCAAGATTATTTGCTTCGAGATCAATAGTGAAGTTATGGAATCAATATTTAAGGGATATAACTTGGTTGAGACCTTTAATATAGAGACTATTATCATCAAGAAATCTACCTTGAAGGTGGTCAATAGCTGGCACATGAACTGCAACAAGTTAATCAATGGTGATTTGTATTTTGACAACTTTTTGAGTAATAATTCAGAGATCAAATTCCATGAGAAAGACCATCCATTTGCCGATTCTATCTCTAAGAATAAAGGCTTTGGAGAAGAAGTGACAAAAGGGATTAGAATGGATGATGACATAAGTGGTTTGATAAAGCATATAATGTTGATGTTTTTTAGCTACAAAATAGATGGTGAGACAATCACATTCGACTTTTATATAACATTTCTCATAAACAATGAGGCATCGATTGATATAGTAGATGGCATATTCTCTTCTAGTATCATCTTGTTGGGTGAGCTTGTTCCAACAAATATGGGTGTGGAAGAGGTATATAGAATCAAAGGTCAATTGTTTGATAAAAGATGAAGAGTAGGTGGGTGAAGCAATGATTCTTTCATATGATCAAATATTTTTTGATAGGGATCCATCCATTCTAGAGCATTACCTTTTTTAAGAAGAGAATTTATGGAGTGGATATGATAAGTTAGTTTGAGGATGAATCATCTAATGTCCCCAAGTTTATTGAGATAAGTGTAAATGTTTGGAATGGATCGAGGGATAGGCATGTTGATGATAACTTAATCTTGGTAGGGTCAATATTGATGCTGTGAAGAAAAACTAAGAATCTTGATAGTGTTCTAGATGTGACATCAAAAACACAGTTTCAAGGATTTAGTCTAACTTTATATTTAATAAGATGATCAAAGATGATAACAAGATCAAAAAGATGAGTCTTGTGACATTTATATTTAACAATGAGGTCATACACATAAGTTTCTACAATTTTATGGATAAGATCATGAAATATATGAGTCATTACTCGTTGATAAGTGGCTTCAACATTTTTGAGTCCAAAATGCATTTTAACATAGCAATAGGTGCCCTATTCCATGTTGAAAGTTGTATTATGTTGGTCCTTAGGGACAATGTGAATTTGATTATAGCCTTAGAATCCATCCATAAGAGACAACATTTCATAACTAGCTATAGAATAGATAATGACATCTATTCAAGGTAGAGGGAATTATCCTTAGGACAAGCAAGATTAATATTACGTAAATCAATGCAAGTGTGAATGACCATAATGACCTTTTTCTAAATAGGGACTATGTTAGAAACACATTTAGAATAGTCCACTGGTTTGATAAACTTAGCATCGAGAAGTTTGATAATTTATTTTTGACATAAGGTGGAAATTTCCATTGCTTTTGATGCACAGGTTTGGCATCAGGATAAGTGATGATATTATGCACCATAATGCTAGGGTCAATACTAGGCATGTGCTCATAGGACCATACAAATATCTTACAATATTTATTAAAAAATAAACTAAATTTATCATGTTCAATAGGTGTGAGTTCATAAGAAATTGTAATTGGTCAAGGGCATGATGGAGTACTATATTTAATTTGGGTAGTTTCTTCAATAAACATAACATTTCCATCTTGTAAATGATATGGTGCATTTGGTAAGGAAGAGATTGGATTAGCTTTAGGGTCATTGATAGTGATAAAGTTGTTGAAACAAGGGGCTTTATTTTTGAAATTCTTGATTTTGTGATGTTGCCGAGGAAGTTGAGATTCTCAGGCATGAAGTAATTTAGGAATAGCTTCATCGTTAGGTAGAGTGGGAAAAGGGACATAATACTCAACATCTACTTCAAGATCGAGAATTTGATTATCATGGCGATCATATTCAAAATATATTTGATGGACATTTATGGCTTTGGAATCTAATCTAATCTGAGGAGTAGGAGGAATAGATTGATCAGATGGGATTGGTGTGTGGGTAATTTTGTTGATGGGGGAAAAATTAGATGTAATGATGGGATATGTAGGTAAAAGAGAAGATGTAATAATCTTTGATGGTTCAGAAGGTAGGAGTTGTTCTACCACCCAAGGAGTATCAAGAAGTGGAGAATTAATAAGAGGTACATGACCTTCAAGAGCCAATGCAGAATCCATGGAAATGGTGTGAATATCCTAGTTGAAAACATGTATTTGAGATAAGGTTTTTTGATAATGGTTAACATCTAAGTCATGAGATTGAACTTGGGCCATGATGTAATTGACATTATAGGTTGGAGAGATGGTACATGCTTGAGATTCAGAGGGATTTTTAGAAGGGGAAATTTTGAGGTCACTGAACTTTCATGGAGACATGATTAGAGGATCTTGGAATTATTTGGCCACTCTATAGTCATTGCAGGTGAAGGCATCTTCTGGGTAAGAAGGTTCTTGAGAATTACATGGAGGGGGGAAATTAATGATCTCATTAATGAGAGGAATAGTGGAATCATGAGGTAATAAAGAAGGAGGAAGCCACTCTGAGATATAAGGAGGTAGCTTATTAGTGTTGCATGTCATTAGGTTCATCATCATTTGAATCCACAAGAGTGACCTGTAGGTTTGGATTGATGTTGATGAATTTAGGCAAGGGAACACTGTTGATGATAGGAATGGTATGAATGTAATATTAAGATTTTGGATTAGGAAGTTGAATACTCCAAGGGTTGGGATCAATCTCATGCATATACCATTTATTGTTATGTAAGAATTTAATGTATTGGATACTAGAAGAAGCGATGACCCTCATTCTATGAGTTCAAGGGAAATCAAGTAGTATGTTATAAGATAGGGGAAAATCAAGGACCAAAATTTTAGTTTGAATGGTATTGGGTCCAATTGTTAGAAGAAACCAAATACAACCAAGTGGCATTTGATTAGTTTTATCAAATCCACAACAAGTAAGGTAGGTTTGCTTGAGATAATCCTTGTTATAGCCAAGTTGTTGGATAAGTCATAAAGGCATCAAATTAATACCAAACCCTTCATCAAATAAAAATTTATGAATAAGGGTAGTATTAATAGCTATTTTAATGAATAGGAGTGGATCATTATCATGGATAAGGATTTCATCATTAATCATGTATTCTTCAAGAAAGTTAATAGATGGTTTGGAAGAAAGACACATAGTTTCAATGAAATGCACGTTGGTAGATTGAGGTTCAAGAGAGGGTGGTTCTTCATCTATAGAAGATAGATCTTTAATTTTTTGTAATTATTACATGAGGAAATTGTGATGATAAGGGTAAGTACAAACTAACTCCATAAGTGGAATCTTGAAAGGCATGGAGTTAAGTTCTTCGAGAAAGTTCCAATGGGACTTAAAAGAAGAACCAATATGAGGTTTAGAAGGTAAGGTAGATTTTTAAGGAATGGAAGTTGTTGGGGGTTTGAAATAAGGAGGTAGTTCCTCAAGGGATTTTGAAGCTAAATTAGTTGTTGTGGTATCTTTGAGAAGTTACTCCTCCAAAGATGGTTTCTTAGGTTTTGTGATAGGATCTTTGTGAGCTAGTTTGTGACGATAATTGACCTTAGCTGTGTTAACATATTGAGAATTATTGTAATATTGGTCACAGTTAGCATCAATAACATAAACATCCTTGGTATTTTGTTGATTATTAGATGTGGAAAAATATTTTTAATTATTAGAATAAGAAGCTTGGGAAGCTTGCCATTTTTGAGAAGTGGTATTGTACTCTTGACGATGAAGTTGGATCATGGATTCATGATTGAAGGAATCGCCAAGCATGTAAGAGACAAATTTTTTTATAAGCCCTTGTTAAGTTTCATGGGAATTCCCAATGTCGGTATGGAACCAACAAAATTTATTAGAATCATACCATTTAGGAGGATTATTAGGATAAGTAAAGGGTTTAGAGGGCAATAAAAATTGTTTCATTTGTTGCACAGTTAGTGGTATGTGAGAAGATGAGGGAATGTAGACTTTGGGAACTCCTAGTTTGGTTTGAGGAGTATTGTCAGTGATGGCATTAGTATAAGTTTGAAAATATCCTTTGAAGAATTTAATATTAGGCTCGAATTGCTTCATGAGACAGTCTTGACGTTTAGCTTGGTCAAGATCTTTGTTAAGCATTTGAGAAGCAAAAGTTTGAACCTTATATTAAAGCAAAGGAGTTAAAATAGTTATAAAGAATTTAAACAATTTGTAATCAATCATGTTATAGTCATATTTATGGGTCAGATATTTCCATATTTTAATAAAATCATGAGCTGATTCAGTGGGAGATTGCTTAGTATTGATGAAATGGCTAAAGAAATTTTTGGGAAGGTCATTATGTTGAAACTCTTTAACTAAAGGATTGACTAAATGTTCAAGTTTATAAATAGAATGTTGGGGAAGTTGGTTTTACCATTCTAATATATTGATAGTGAAGGTTTTAACTTGAAGTTTAGTTGTGGCAAAAGTATTAGTTTGGATCCACTCTTTATAGAGATTGCCAAATGCTTTGAGAAAGGATGCAGGGTCTTTAGTCCCGTCATACTTGATAGTTGGAGATATATTAACAATATAAATGGATACTATGAAAGGAGATAAAGGCTTATTGTGTATGTTTTGAAGCATTTTTTAATTCATAATAGGTTGAGGAATAACATTTCCTAAGGCTTCTCTAAGAGGTGGAGGAATAAAATTTGATTGGCTTTAGGATTGAGAACCAAAGGTTGATTAGCCATATCGATCAAATGACATTGTAATTGCATCATTTGAGTGGTGGTGGAAGTTTGCATTATGTTTATTTGTTGTTTGACTTGTGCAAGAAGTTGAGTCATATCAATTTATAGGTTAGTGTTTGTAGGAGAATTACCTGAATTGGTATTAGGGGGAGGATTATTGAAAGGTGGATTACCAGTGGGATTGTTGGATAGAATTGTGTCAATTGCTCCCACATTATGTTGAAAGGTTTGAAGATGAGAATTATATTGATAGGTAAAAAGAGGATTGGATTGACCTAATTCATCTTGAGGTGTGATTTGAACCATGTTATAATCCAAAAAAGGAGGGGAAGAGGTGCTCCAATAGTGAGGGTTATCTTGGGAGGAAAAGAGAAGGATAAATGAATATCCCATATAGTGTCTAAATGGATTTAGGTTGTCCAAAAAGATTCTAATAGGGGACTTCATGATGATTTGAAGAAATGAACACAATGCTAAGGAAAGAGAAAAAAAGAACTAAGTCATTTAAATAGGAGAGCTAAGCAAAGTCAAGGCAATAATAAGAGTAAAAATTTGACCAAGTCAACGTAGTATTTTTGGATAGAAGGCAAAAGAGCACATAGTCAACCAGGTCAACTTAGTACTATAATCAAGGAAACAAATAGTTTGTAGGAGACCATGTTGAACAAAATGACAGTGTATTGAAAACAAGGAATTTTTTTGCAATGTAATTTAAATCAAGAAATGTAAGTAAACACACAAACAATTGGATCAATGAGAATGATCCAATTGACACACACCACAAAAATTTGCACCAACGCTGGCCAATACAAGTTTTTACAATACAACATATAATGAGTAGAGAGGAAATAATCAATTGAAAAGTAAATGCTAACCAAGTGGTCATCTTGAGTGTTGTTAGATTATTATGAAGTGTTATTTTAAGTGGGATAGGGAAGTTGGCTGAAAATAGGGAACTAGAAAGAAATTTGTGGATGGTTTCATGATGTTTAGGCTGAAAGGGATATGTGTTGGCAATGGTAATGGCTTGGTATTGAGGCCTACCCCCTCACTTCACAATCCTGTAATGATAAGGGTGTTGAGTGTTTTGCCAATATATACGATTAATGACATGTTTATACTTGGCTAGAAAACCAAGTTAGCTTCCCCCTTGGTGTTGAAATCCATGTAGGTAGGCCTTGGGTAAACAAATGTTTAAATGCATTTTGAAATTATGAAATTTTGTAGTGTGTGAAAAAAGTGCAAAATAGTGTAACTAAATGGTATATGAAAAACCACTTAATTAGACTGTGTGAGGTACTCTAAGCATGCAAACAACTAAAAAAAAGTGAGAATTAATTACTGGAATATAGTTGTTAATTCCCAATTTAATAATGGTACAGAGATAGTTCAAATGACACTGTATGCAAACATTATAGAATAGAGTCGATAGGGTTGATAATTTAATATAGATGCACGAGTCCTTTAGAAATAAGTCAACCAGGTCAACTTAGTCTTTTAGATAGAAGGCAAACTATAGAAATAGGTCAACCAAGTTGACCTAGTTTGTTGTAGGATTGTAGTTTTAAAGATTGTAAACTTGTGCAAAATAGAATTGGAATGAAGAACTGAATTGAAAGAGAGAGAAAGAAAGGAACCTTGGTGGGTTGTAAGATGCTAAGGATTAGAAATTTTATGTTAAAGTGCCTTGAATGTTGCTTGCAAGTTTTACCAACTATGTTAATTGGGTTAATTTAGTTATATGAAAACCCTATTTATTGAAGATTGTTAAGATGACTAAGTCAACCTGGTCAACCTAGTTTGTTATCTAGATGTGATAGCAATACTGAGTCAACTTGCATGACTTTGTTATTCTAGGACTGAACGAGAGATTAAGTTGACCTATTTGACATAGTCTCTATCTAAAACTAAATAAGATTACTATGTCAACCTACTTGATCCAGTAACCTGTATCTAATGAAAACATACATAGAAAAAACAAAGTTGTTTTGATGTGATTATGTGTTAAACTTGCACATAAAATTTAAAATTATACTGGCTTGGTAGACCTAGTATTACAAATATAGAAAAATGATAAAATGATAGAAATGAAAAGTATGAAATAAAACTTGCAAGGGTTAGATTCCCATCGGGTTCAACAGAATGTATGCAATGAGAAATGCATCAGATCTATAAATCAATCCTAGCTCAGAGAAGATAGATCCTACTTATACTTCTGATTGGGAATACATTAGATAATCAAGGTCATGACCAATATGGAACCACTAGGACTATTTAAGGGATCTCTTACCATAACAACATCACTAGGGAGGGTTCCAAAGCCTCTAGTCAAGCAAAACTATGCAATAACCCTAACTAGGTCTTGTGTTTTCATATTCACTATACTAATAATAAGTAAAGTAAAAATATAATCTAGTGCTCACCAAATCTTATAACACAAAATAGGGGTTAGTAAATAATAAAAATAAACATGAATAAGAGAATTTTAATTAAGCTATGTATAGGTAAGACCCTTATGCATGGAGAGGAAGAGCAATATTATTCAAAAGCCATTACATATGCTACTTCTATATACTAAAGAGAGGAGCAAAGTTAGATATACTTACCTAGAAGATGAACCCATCAAGACTCAATCTCTCTATTGGCCAAAGGTGATTTGAAAGAGGTTGTTGTGGTTTGTAAGGATCATTAAGAAAGGCCAAAACATCCAAGACTTATACTCAAGACTAGATTATTCTCTGAGTAGAAACCCTAAGCTTAAACTCCTCAAGTAGAATGGTAGAAGATTAGATTGTAAAGAACCACAAATGAATAATAAATCTTTCCTATCTTCTAATAATCATGAAATGGATGTGTTTATATAGGTGGATCTAACCATAAACCCTTTCAAAAGTTTCGATCGACAAGGTCAACTAGTCAACCTAGTATTCTAATTAACAAAAATCATTAGGTCATGGACTAGGTCGACCCCCTTAATAAGTTTTTTAAATAAGAGTACAAGGTTGACATAGTTGACATAGTCATGTAAACTACCAAAAAGGGTTTCAAGTTAGGAAAAGGGCCAATGAAGGTGGTAAAAGGCTAGATGAGTGTGTAAAAGAGGAGACACAACTTAGAGGAATGTTTTTAAGAGCTAGTTAGATTGGTAATAATTGGTAATAAGGGTTAACAATACTATGAATAAGTAATGGTTTTCCCACCCCCTTCTTGATGTACCCCTTAGGGCATGCACTCAGAGAGATTGAGACTCGGTGGGTTCCTGTAAAATATAAAGCATCAAAAATTGATAAAGTTTGAAAATATTATGTGTATACAAGTAATAAGGTGTAGAAAAGGCATGTTTAATCTTGTATTCACTACAAAATCATACTACTATCTTATTTTTAATTTATTTTTCATTTTTATAAATAATAGCTAAAGGTATGTTCAAACTGGAGATGATATTGATCATAAAAAACTTGCATATGTCATCCCTTATGGTAAACTCAATTAGAATTGCTTCTACCCATTTTGTGAAATATTTTATAGATATAATAATAAATTTTTGTTCACTAGTGGATATTGGATTTATTTTTCCTTTCAAATCAAAGACGCATAAGGAAAAGGGCCATTGTGAAATAATAAATTATTCATGCAATGGTGCGTGATTATTTTTTTTATATTTTGGCATTATAAACATAATTTTACATGTTTGATATATTCTTGTTCCATTAAAGGCCAATAATAACCTTGGAATAAGAGTTTTTGAGACATGGCACATCTAATGAAATGCCCACCACACTCACTGTCATGCATTTCAAGGAGTGCAGTGCGAGATTCATCTTTACTTAAGCATTAGAGCAATTATCCATTAAAACCTGATTTGAATAAATCATTTACAATAATAACATAATGAAACACTTCACATTATAATTTATAGTTTATCATTTCATATAAAATGGTATGGTATATAGGCTTGATAAAGAAAATTATAAATATCGGTGTACCATTATGTGTTTATAATACTATGGGTAATAGCAAGAATGGCCAAGGCATTTATTTGGTTAGAAGAAATTGAAGGATTTCATAGCTATTGTATTGTAAAATTTATGTGTTCATCATCAAAAGTCATCAAAGATGCTCTGTTTACCATAATATTTGCATGGTGATTATTTTTACGTATAGTATTATTGATAAAAAATGTGTCAAATATTTGTGTGAGTTTATCTACCATTTATTCATATGGAAAAATATGCTCTTATTTAATTTGGCAATGATTAGTAACTTGATTAACAACTGACTAGGATTCACCAAAAAAATTTGATGTTTTTTATATCCAACTTATGTGCTATGGACAATCCGATGATCAAGGCCTCATATTCTATTATATTATTGGTGAAAGAAAAAGTTTGTAAGAGAGAGGCATGTATTCACCTTTGGGGGTACAAAATACAATGCCAACACCTAATCCTATTTGACATTTTGATCCATCAAAGAACATTGTTCATGGAGTGGAAGATATATTATATGCCTCAAACTCATCCCAAAAAGCCTCAGTGAGTGGAAAAGAATCTGGTAAAGGAGTTGCAGCTAATTAGTTGGCTATGACTTGGCTTTTTATTGTCTTTTGGGCTACAAATTTTAGATCAAATGCATCACCCATCTTGCTATGCAACTAGTTAGATGTGTTTTGTTCATGAGAAACATTAATGGAACTAGTTAGATGTGTTTAGTTCATGAGAAACATTAATGGATATTCTTTAATTATAACATGAACCTCATTATTGAGAAAAAAATATCATAATTTTTGGGTAGCAAAAACTAAAGCTAAACATAGTTTTTCCATGGTTGTACATTTTCATTCATAATTGATTAGCTGATGAGTGATATAATAGATTGACCATTCTTTGTGATTATCAACAAATTATGCTAGTAAGGCCCCTAGGGCCTCATGGGAGTCGATATGTAAAGAAGTAATGGTCTATCTATAATACGAGGCATAAATATCGATGGGTTTGATAAATAGGTTTTTATCTTATCAAAGCTTTATTGACATACATCATCCCATACAATTTTTATACATTTTTTAGCAAACATATGAAAGGGATTGTTTTATCAGCTAATTGAGTAATGAGATGCTGAATAACTTGAATTCAAATCTATAAACATCACAATTATTTTAGATTCATTAGCATCGACATTTATATGATGTATTTTACCTTTTTGAGATCAGCCTCAATGTCTCACTGAGAAATAATGTATTGTAGGATTTTTCTCAAAGATACCCCAAAACACATTTTTTTGGATTTAATCAAACATTGAATTTGTGTAGGCACTTAAGTATTTATCATAAATTAGTAGCATGGTATCAAAGGTGTTGTGATTTGGCAAGTAAATCATTAACATGATCCTCAATAGTTTTGTGTATGAAATCATGAAATATATGATTCATGGCCCTTTGATATGTGGGTCCTATATTTTTAAATCCAAAAGGCACAAGTGTGTAATAAAAGGTCCCCCAAAGAGTGCATTAGTTCCCTTCTACATTTCTTGGTATAAGTACCATGTCTTTGGGATTAAATATAGTGTCCAAAAAAAGAATTATGCCCATATACATTTTATTTGTCTCCCCTTTTTCTTTCCATATTCTTTCACAAGTTTTAATATTGCATCTTGGATTGGTGTTCCCTGTATAATATGGTATGTTTGGAAAATATGTCTCTAATTTTACAAACCTTATTTTTAGTAAGATGTAAGAGTATTTCCATGTACCAATGATGGTTTTGTATGTGTACCACCATATTTCAAAAGTAATGGTGAGTGTATAATCAATGGATTTCATCTATATTTATTCTTATGTAAATAATCTCATTATTTGTTGTAAATATTCACAAATGAGTCGTATGCTAATAAAGTTGGGTAATTTGTAATGGGAAGATCCTTCTATGTAGTGGGATCTTCATTTTTTTAGTGATGGGTCTTGTATTATGGTAATGATCTTCCATTTCTTGGGTATCATTCTTATGAAACACACTTTACGCATTATGGTTTTTGTCTCCTAATATAGGAAGGCCTTGAATTCATCAACTAAAGGTGTTTCATCTTCATCCTCTTTGACTATCGGTTCCCCCTCATCATAGGGTTTCATATTGTCTTTAGCCTTAAAAATATTTTTTAAAGTATATACACTAGAAATATTATCAAAATCATTATTCTCATCTTTCATCCATCATTATTCTAACCATGCCACAAGAATTCCCACCTCCAATGGGAAATGAATTAGTAACCCCTTATTTTTAGATTTAATTTATTCTTGTTATGAGTTGAGTAATCCATTACAATATATGAACCACTCCAAGTTTAATAATGTCAAATATATATTATCATACATATAAATTACCTAAAAATCCTCTTTTTTCTTTATCCTTGTAAAATTAACTTCAACATTTTGTAAGGTGCTAGTTGGTGACCATAGGGTTCCATTATCCATGGAAATGTCATATGTTACTATCTGAAATTGCCCTAAAAGTTCCCACATGATCTATGATAGCTGATTTATTTCTATTCCAATATCTAATACTATTTTATTCACTTCCTAACCTTTAATTTAAATATACAATAGAATAGCAATTTTTTCTAATGTTTGTTTTATGTAGAAGACATTCTTATTACTTCTACTTTTGTTATCTTTCTTTGCTCTCTGTACTCAATGTTATCTTTTTTTATTTGTTCTAATATTTATAAAATTGATTAAGTTTGGTTGATAAGCCTTTTTTGTCAAATAGATTTATCATCCATTTTAAATTTCCAGCTTCATCTTCACTAAAGTAAGTCAGCTTAAGCTGATCCTAATTCTATTTTTCTATTATTATTTTTTTGCTTTTCTCTACAATTCTATCATGTTCATGAATGTTAGGCATATCCCTACCTATTTTTGTATTTTATTCTATACTAGAATTAGTAGGAACTTCTTTGCATTTTTTAGCCTTCATTCCACTTCTAGTGGTTACTTCCACTCATGGTTGTGAATTTTCATGCATAATAGAAGGAGCATTTTTAGATATTTTATTGTTTATTGGTATTGTCTAATTTGTCTAGCCATAGTTGTCCTTTGGATGAACTACCTACTTTGAATTTTATTCATTACTCTTCTTTTTAGAGGCATATTTCATTACAACACCCTTTTGTATCTTGTCCTTTAGCAATTTTTCATAAATGTTTAGCTCCTTTTCTAAGTGGAGATTCAGACATCTCTTTTGTTTTTATTCTACCATTTTTATAAAACTATGCTACTCTAGGTAGGAAAATGAATTATGGGTGCCCTTTTCATGGAAAATCCCACATTTGATCTATAGATTCTATTTAAAATTATTAGAAATATGTCCAAGATCCCTAAATTTATAACATGTTGGGCAAGGTCTTTCTCAATGTTACTCCTAGTTATAGTTTGGATTATATACTCTACCCCCTTGGTAGTTTCATCTTATATAGTACCCTCATCTATAAATTCCTTGTCTTCCCCATCTATATCCCCCTTGATTGTTGATATAATACTACAGTTGGTGTTATCAAAGGTTCTTGATGCAATAGAACATGATAAGGATAAGGATAGCTAAGTTTTATTATACTGCACATGATGATACAAAGAATTCATAATTAACAAAAGCATGACAGGGATGAGTTATCATGCGATAGATAGGAAATAATATTAATCCAAATATTTCTTAAGATTTGTAAAGGATTTAGATTACTTTAGATAAGATTAAACTAAACATGAAACATGATAATGTAGAAAATAAATAACATAAGAAATATGATAGGTAACCATAACCAGAAAGTTTATATTGATCTCAACAAAGGTTCATCATCTTCTTCATACAAATATACATATTTATAGTTTCTACAGTTCTTGACTATTCATATTCTTATCCTACATTGGTTTTAAAGAGAGGAGACTGTTCATCTTCTGTCCCTTTACAAATCATGGAGAATAGGATGAAATACATATAGCTGACAATTCATACATAACATATGAATATTCAAATAATATCCTATGCAACATTCCTTATTTGTTTTCTTCTCCCAAAACTTTCTTGAAATTGAAATGTTGTCTCATCCTAAGACAACATCGCATGTTCATCTAACTATGTGTTGAGGGCAAAATTTAAAAAATTAGGTAGACTATCAAGAGTCACAGTAATCACTTAAGGCACCATTTTTGGTTTTCACCTCTTGTGCACTAATTATCTACCCTTTCAGGTTTTTAACTAAGTAGTGTACCAAACTACCACCCTTTGAGGTTTTAATGGGCTAGCATAACTAGGTGGCTATCATTTATGGTTTTAATAATCCTAGCCTCATTTACCTCATTAATCATCCCCAATACAAACACTAGCTCAAAAATATATAATTTTTTTCAAAAGTTATGAATTACATAGTACTCAACTAAAAAGAGGTGGTGTTGTTGAGGAAGAAGGTTGGCCAATAGGATCCTTGGCCTTAGAATGAGCAGTCATGTACCATGTGAGATCTTGTTGGAGCTTTGATGGTGGTTTGTAAAGAGGAACTTTGAGGATTAAGGCCACCTCACTATAAAATGAATCCAAATCAGTTTTGAATGCATCCTAATCAAGCATCACTTCCTAAACCATGTGAATTAGGATTCACATTATTTCATAACATTTAATGAGTTCTTTCAAATTTGAGTCCTCAGTGGTACTCATTTTTGCCTTTATATTCCTAACCTTTAGTTGAATTATTGTGCTCAGCTACTCTAACTTTATACATGTCATTCTACCTGAAGACTTACAAATGTATTATACCTTAGGTCTTATTTTCAATTAAGGAGTCAATCATGCAAATCATCTCTAGAATTGAAAGATTTCTAGAGAGAAAGGTCAGTTTTACTAGTTGAGGCAATCTAGCTATGCATGGTTGTGTTGGTCGTGGTAGCTATGATGAATGCTAGAGCTAGTAAGTGAATTATGAAGATGTTATTTCTATTCAAATAGGCTACGTGTGAGTTGATGGGCTTGGAGGGTTAAAATGTCAATCATGACTTGATACTCATTTAGTAAATTTATCAAAGTAGTGGCATCAGTCTTCAAATTATGACCCAAAATTCTAACTTAGTGAAGTTGTTGTGTTGTGTACCAATAATTTGTAATCTTTGAGACAAATGTCTTGATCTTACTATAGATTAACATCTATTAGTCCTTAATTACTCGAGACACCAAGTTTAGAAAAGTATATTCAATCATCTTCACTTCTTCACAAAGATGACCCCTAAGTTCCACATTCTCTTCCCTTGTCTGATCCTACTTTTGCTCTAGGGAGGTAGCCTTTTGTGTGATGGACTCTTGAAAAGCTATGGTAGTCTCCAACTACTTCTTCAAAGGTAATTGAGATACATCTAGTGAAGCCTCCTACTTGACTAAGAGCATGACCAATGTGTTTACTAAGGCTTCATGGTCAGTACATGGCATAGTAGCTAGAGGGAGTGAAAAGGTAGTGCACTAATTAGTGATTGGAAGAATGTCCCAAATTTAAACACCTCTTAGTGATAGTTATGGTAACTATGATCCTATCTGCATTATGGTTGGTGTTTGATATTGTATTGTGGCCTTTACTGTCAACTTAGCTTGTTGCAAAACATCTTTAGTCATCTTCTATTTGACCTCTTCTTCTTGTTTCTTTTTCTTATCTTCTTGCTCCCTCTTCTTTTTTTCCTCATCTTCTTTTTTCTTATTCTTTTCTTCTTCCTCTCTTTTCTTATCCTCTTCCTCTTTCTTACTCTTCTTTTCCTCTTCTTTCTTATTTTAATCTTATGATTCCACTTTATCTTTCTTATTTCTCTTGTCTTCTTATTATTCCTACTTTTTATCTTTTTCTTCTTTCTCCATTTGTTCTTCTTCTTCTCTCTTCCTTTTCTCTTTTTCCTGCATAGCTTGGGACTATGCTTGGGCTTGTGATTGTGCCTATGCTTACTATTGCCATATGGATTCATTGTGTTCCCCCTTATTCTTCTTGGCATCTTCCTCTACTTTCTGCTATGCCTAGTTTCCTATCTCTTATTTTTTTTTGATTCTTTTTTCCTTTTTCTCTTTCTCTTCTTGTGCTCATTATGCTATGTCAACTACTTATTGGGCCTGCCTATACATCTCTTGAGACTTTTTTTATGTCTTCTTTTACATATTTGGCCTTTTTTAAAGCCTCAACATATTTATTTTTCTATGTTACATTCTATTGTTTTACTTCTTTATTCCTCTTCTTTTCTTCCTTATTGAGTTGGTGTTCAACTATGTGAGAAATTTCCTCCCTAGTGGCTTATTATTCCTCAAATATTGGCTACTCTTATGAAATTTATTCAACCTCTTATGCCTATGGTCATGGTGATAAATCCTCTATCACACCTATAAACTTGGAATTTATTGTTTCTTTCTACCAATTGTGAACAATCTACATCATGATGGTGGTGCAGAAGATTCAGGAGCAAGTTATGCTTCCTACACAATAGTTGGTCAACCAAATGTGCATTCTTCTGAGGTAGGGGAGATTTTTTCCTCCCACTATATTTTAGGAGTTTAAACAAGTTGTTCTAGTGGACTCTCTGATAGGGGTACAAAGATGATCTCAGGTGAGAATGTTAGAGTAGTCAAAGGTGGGAAGAAGTCCATTCTATGCTGAAGTTGATCTACCTCTTCTCAAGTTGTGTTAATAATTATGGAAGGTGGGAAATTTGGGAGTTCTACCCATAGCTCAGGTAGAACCTAATTCTAGATTTGCAATTTTCACACTACCTTGAAGAAAAATAACTCTTTCTCCTCGTCCTCATAGCAGTCTCCAATCATGTCTACAAAAATGACTTAGTAGACTTCTCATGCATCGATACCCATCTCCATGAGGTCACAGGAAATGGATATCTATATAAAATTTGGATCATCCTTTTAGGTCATCATGCTACATGTTGTTCACTTTGGGGGAGGGACACTGAATATAGATCTACTTTATACTACTCTTTCTGTTACTACATGCTTGATGGTAACTCTAGTTATTGCACAAAAGGAATGTTTGTGCTTGATGGTATATTGAAAAGGGGTTGCTCACCTAGATATGTGCTCTTTTTCTCAAGCCACATTGGTCTACACCATATCCATGATGATGAAAAAGAGGAGTGGTTTGAATGGTGAGTGTGGTAGCTCATGAATTGTGATAAAGATTCCTTTGGGTAGTAGAGTGACTGTGGTATGTTGACCCAGGTACTGTAGGACATTATCTAGTACTCTAGGGTGTGTGGCAATGAGATATAGGCACTATTCCCATTAATATTTTAACTTCCCCTCATGTGTGAGGGCTCCACATTCTTGCATCCATATTATGTTGTAGAACTATTATGTCATCTAGTAATCTATATCTAGGTGTACTTGTCCCTCTAGTGATTTTCATTACATCAAGTAAAGGAGAAAGATCAAAAATTGATACTATAACATCTACCTAGGAGTGGTGTAACACTTGTTAATGTTTGTGCTCAACTCCTAGATGAAGTGTTTGGGCTAGTTAAATGCTTCTTTCTAGTAGATCATCTTATGAGTAATGTTCACAACTCCCTTACGTATATATTTGGTAGACTTGGTCATCGACCAAAATATTTTGGTGATGCACTAGATGAGAATACACACTGGTTCATCAAGGATTTCATCAATAGGGACCCATTAAATTCCTTGCATATATAAGTCCCAAACATTTGGTATGGAATTTTCATGTGTAGGCATGCCCAAATCTTGTACCATGGATTATGTGTTGATTACCACAATGTTATCTGGGCCTAAATAGATTTTTACCTCATTATATCACCCAAACAATATTTGAGATATATCTCTTAGGTCACCTAATATTAGAATCCATAGTAGGTGCTCAACATCTATGTTCTGAAATTAGTGGGGAGATATGAGAGCAAGTGGTTGCATGAAATCAACAAGATCATTGTAAAAGATCTTTTGTTCAACTTTTTGAAGGTAATAAAATGGATCTTGATCATTGTACTTGGTTTATTGAAGCACCATGTTAACACCCATGGATTCTTTTTGTGCATTAGAGAGGGGTTAGATTAGTTGCATAGTATCCATATCTATGCAAGAGGAAATTTTAATGTTTTATATACTCTATGTAATGAAAATGGTTTGGATCTTGAAAGTTGTAGCTCATGAAAATATGTTAAGGATGAAATGTGAACTTGGTGTTCAAACTTAGCTTTTATATATTTAACACCTCTTAGATTTTGCATCTAGGCCATGCGTAGTTGTCTAATCATCTTGAATTCAATGGTGGATGTGGTAAATATGCATCTAATCTGGTAATTAAAGTAATTGGTCATTAGTACATGTGTGGAGTTATGATATTATGCTCTTTAGTATCTATACAAAGGGTATGAGTAGCTAATTTTAATTAGCTATTAATTTGATGAAGATCACATGAATCAAACATTGGATCTTTCATTTAATTATGGTTTATGACCATTATCTAATGGATATCTTGATGATGGGATGTTTTGTCATCTTTCCTGGACTTAATATTTTTCATTCATTCCTTTTAAAAAAAATTAGTGGTACATGTAGATCCTCCTGCACTCATCTAGCATGCACGATGCTTAGTCATTGTACTTCCTAAATGTTATTTTTGAGATCACATACAAATTAAAAAAATAGAAAACAAACACACACATAAAACTTTGAAAAATAGAGAAATCCTAACATACATAGTGCTATTTAGCACCCACTGAGCTTGCAAAATGAGATCAATAGACTATTAGCGGTAAGGATTGAGACTACAACCATTTATCCAACTTGATAACATGGTTCCCTAAAGATACCTTAAAACCATGGTTCCTTATTGCATTAGGTCATGTATAATGTAGGGCCTTTCCATCTTATTTGTAGCTTGCCTAAGAATTCTCTAAACTGATCGTCATATAATAGAACTAGTTGATCTTTGTGAAATTATTTTTGGTGAAAGTTCCTAACATACCATGATTTTTGACTTTGATTGTGCACTTACTACATCCATGTTGATCTACATCTGAACTTACCCATTTAATTTAGTTCAAGGAGTTGGTTAGTAAGAAAACCCTGATCATCGAGTTGCATGACCATGGCAATACATAAACTAGGTACTAGATATTTTATTAGTGTGACTGCTTCTAGACCATACACCAAATAAAATGACATAAATCTTGTAGCCCTTTTTTAATATATGCAATATTCCCATAAGATCATAGGAATGCAATCTTCTCAGTCATCTCACTTGACATCATATATTTTTGTAAGCATTTTCCCCAGTACCTTATTGGAGGCTTCAACTTGGTAATTAGCCTACAAATAATAGGTAGTGATTTTATGATGAGAGATTATAAACTATTCAGTCAAGGCCTTACTAGTGTTATTTAAAAAGTATGTTCCTCTATCACTAAATAACTTTATAGTACATCCAAACCTAGTAATGATATTTTCATATAGGAACTTCACTTCATCCTTCACACCATAGCTAGGTATGGTAGTAAATTAAACCCACTTAGTAAAATAGTCTATCATAGTAATGCTGTATTTTGCTTTGATTTTATTTCTTGGTGAGTTGATTGATCTAACAAAATAAATCCCCTAATATTTGAAAGGCTTCTCTACTAACAGGGGTTGTAATGGCATCTCATATTTCTAGAGTGGTATACTCATGCATTAATAGACATCACAGTGCTGTGTAACTTTGTGTGCATTCTAAAACAAATTTATCCACCATATTCCACTCTATAGAATCTTTATAGTTGTATTCTCTCCTACAAAATGTCCTCCTGTGACTCCTTGATGAGCTTCCTCTAAGAGTTGAGGTCCTTCATATTTGAAGATGAACCTGCATAGGACTTCATCCTTTTCCAAGTAATATAGAAATCCATTAATGATGGTATATGGTATTTCTATAGTCACAAACTACTTTTTATCCCACACCTCAAAGTACATAGGGAATATTCCTTGCTCAAAGAAGTTAGTAATGGATTTAAAGTTTTCAAGAATTATAGAGACATAAAAAAGATGGGCATCAGGAGAGTCTTCTTGTAATTATTCTAACTCTTCCCATCTTCTTGTAATTATTCTAACTCTTCCCCATTTGGGATATGGTTGAGGTGGTCTGGTCTTACATTCTTCCTTCCTAGTTTGACATTTATGTGGAATTTAAACTCTTGTAACATCATCAACCATCAAGAGATTCATCCTCTTAGCATCAGTTTATTGACCATATATCATAGGGCTTGATAGTAAGTGAAGAATTTAAATGTTATTGTAAGTAGATAATGCCAAATTTTTTGAAGTGCAAACACAATGTCTAGTGCTTCTCATTTAGTGATTTTATATTTTTTTCCCTCCATTGAACATTTTATAGCTATGAAATTGGATAGGATGATTAAGCAAATCATCTATGGAATGTGTAAGTATAACACCAACTACAATTCACAAAGCATCTATATGTACATGGAAAGGCTTGTTCCAATCTAGAAAAACTAGTATGGTTGTAGTAATTAGACACTATTTTATCTCAATAAAATCTACTTGAAATTTTTAGGTCTAGATAAATTTTGCTTTTTTGCATAGTAAAGTTTCCATCAGAGATGAAATAATTGTGTAGCCTTTGATAAATTTTTGGTAGTATCTTATATGTCTAAGAAAAGAGTGCACTTTAGTAGAACTGACACATGGAGGCATACTTAGTATTACTATGATTTTTGTCTGATCTATCATAATAACTTCATTATATACTACATGTTTGATGAAAACTAAAAATGATATAAAAAATAAGCATTTATTCATATTCATGGTGATGCATAAGGCTCAACATTGTTCTAACATTAAACATAGCTTGGACAAATGATCTTTGAATAGGGAGAAGATTTCCTAATTATTAAGGTAAACTTCTAGGAGTTCACGAATGAAATCCTTGAATGTTGTAGCCACTATGCAAGAGAACACTGTAGGTGCATTATTAAGGATAAAAGGCATGATGTTGTATGCAAAAATAACTCATTATGTTGCAAAAGTTGTTTTGGATCTATCCTATTCTATGATCAAAATCTGATGATATCCATTAAACCCATCCATGAAATAATATACTTCATGTTCTAGGATAAAATCCAAAACTTCATTTGTGAATGGTATTGGAAATGGATTATTTACATAGGCATCATTAAAAATGTGGAATTCTCCACATACTCATATTTATCATATTTTCTTGGGGTGAAATACCATGGGGTTTACCCAATCAGCTTTTTCTACTAGATAGATTATTCTAACTTCCTACATTCTATCCAATTAGGACTTTAATTTTAGCTTCGTATTTATATTGAGGTTATATGGACACTTCTTGATTGGCTATGTCAACTCTTTTAGTTTAATGTACATCTCTCCAAGATATGGATTAACTCATCAAAATTATAAGAATTTTATGGGAAAGATGTCTTGGTAATCCTTTAGGATTTGTAGAGCTTCCAAAATTTTAGTTTCCATCCAATAATCATCTATGCTTGCCAGTTTTGAAACCTCCTCGGTTCTAATGTTAGTGACATGCTTCTTGATAGGTTGTTGATAAATATTGTGTTTTTCATCATCCATATATTATTTTATACTTATTTTCCCTTAATTTTAATGAATTTTTAACATATCTTATTTTCCTTAGTGTTACACTCGTGTCCTTAGTGGTTCTACAGGTCACTCAGGATCAAATAAATCATTAAAATCTATGTCACCATCAGAATCTAAATCTTTATTATCTTGTGCCTTATCTTGTATGTGATGACATGGCTATGTTATATCTTTTTATTCCTTCTTATAAAATTTGTACCTTTGTAATGCCTCATTAAGATTAGAGGCTATGTTTTTCTACATAATAGATTTTATTGTGGTGCTCAAGTCTTTGGCACACCCATGGCACAAAACATACATGAGTTTCTAAAATGCATTGTAGACTAACATATTTTCTTCTTAAAACACACATTTATATATAAAATCACTCTACACTTATGCCCAATCCATGGTTTCCCTTCTACATTCTTGGTGCATGTCATGTGCTGATGGTAGTGGAGCAAGTATATAGTGGAAGATGTGAACCTAGTATTTTGGTGTGACACATTCCTCATTCCAGAATTCAACACACTTATGTATATAAATTTTGAGGCACTCGCCTTATTGAAATAATGACCAACTCATGTGGATGAAATATGTAATCTGAAACCTACTGATCATGATCTTATAAGTATCATCCCGTTCAAGATGGTCATTATAATGAGATGCCCACCATATCATAGCAACTCCATTTAGATCATAATTTAAAGCACTAAATTATTTATTAATGGTTGAAATATGGACTTGTAACTACATAAGGAAATCATTTATGTACTTTATTACATAGTACATAGGTAATTGTCACTTGTGCACAAAAATCATTTACATCAACCAAAGTTCATGATCACCTTGAGCCTAGTTGAAGAGGTGGGTTTTGAGTCACCATTGATAGATGAAGTTGCTTCCCATGGTAAAGTTCCTTCCTTTGTCAGCTCTATGTAGTCCTATATGTGATCTCCATCTTGATATAGGAAATCAACTTTTGATTGAGTGGGAGATTTTGCAAACATAGATGTGTTTTATTCAATAATAAATTGATCTACTACTGACTATGTGGTTACTAGTTTGGGCCTCGACTATTCTGATGTCTTGAGTTGTTGAGTGAGTATTGAGTGTACCTATGGTTTGGCATGATAGTACAATAAATTGCATTCAGGTGTGCACCAAGCTTTTGGATTCTACTTAGTAGTGATCTTCATCCAACTAGTTTCTTGTGAAACATAGGGGGAGACTTACTCATCTAGAATTATGTAAGGCTTGTGCACTTTATTGAGAGGAATGAAAATAAATTTATTTACCTTGATTCCCCTCAATCTAGTTGTGCATTGTATTGATTGTCATTTGTCCACCATACACCCATTCTTTCATATTAGTCAAGGGTCGTGTGTTGCTAGAATATTCATGTCTATGACCTCAAAATCACCTTACAAAGATAATTTTATGACTTTGATTTCAACATCCTCTAATATGCCAATAAGCTCAAATTTTCCATAATTATCTAAGATTAGAGTTACTAGGCTATAATTCAGAGATGGTCATCCAATAGCTTCCCATCTAGATCTAGGAATAATATTAACTATACTACTAAAATTAAAGATAAAATTTGAGATCTTGTAACTAGAAACCTCAATATTAATCCATGCATCAACATCATAGGGTTTCTTCATCTTGACATACTAGACCATTTTTTCTATCTTTTGTTGACCATCCTACACACATTCTAAAATATTATATAGTAGATTCATGATGTTTTGTGATATTTCTTTATTGTGAAAAGTACTAAATTTTTTTAGATCTATGAGCACAGTGACAACTCCATCTTATTATATAATGCGCACAATTTATCCATGCATTTGTGCATCAATTGCTACAACATCACCATTAGTATTTTCCTGATGTTAAATGTTCTTCAATAAATATGTAGCTTTGTGCATAAGATTTTATTTCTATAGATAGATATGGATAATTATATTTTTTAACTTTTTTAATGCCCTGATCTTGAGACATATCAAGGGGAGGCAACCCTTTTTCTACATGTTGTTGTCATGTCATAACATTCAAAAATGCATTTTATTTAGGATTTATAGTTACCATATTTACATTTTGGATGGCTTTGTCCTTTCTCTACTTCTCTAAAATAGGACAATATTATATGTCATGTTGATCAAAGGCTCTATAGTATGTGCAATATCACTATCATTTTGGATTCATCAGATAATTGCTTTGTACATGATTATATTCTCCACATAGATATCATTACAGAGGATGCCTTTGATAGTTATTACCTTTACCACTTTGGTATCCTCCTCTATAACTTCCTTGACCTCCTCCTTTATTATACTGATATTCTCTTTGATTATATGTAGAGTTCTAATGTTTATACAAATGATTTATATCTCCCATGTTGAATTATTGTTTCATAGCTAGAGAGATCCAATTTTTTTGTTGTTGTTGCATTATGGGTGAGCTCCAAGGTGTTGCATACTAGTAATGAGGTGATGAAGGTGTCTATCTCAACATAAATGAGTCCATCTAGCTAAATCATGATGATGATATTGTGGTGAAATCATAATCCATTATGGACCTTTTTGGGTCACACAACTCTTATCAGCTTCTAGTCCTAGGCTTACATGCTTTGTTAAGGATATTTACTACACTATGATGGTAAAATTATTTTTAAAGATTCCCTCTTTAAGATCCTATAAAACTCTATAGTTATTTTCATCATTTTCAGTTGATTTATAAAAATTACAATACAAATTATGTGGGTTATTGATATATTTCTACAAAATGTGGCATTGTATTGTGGCATACCTACTACCTGGTAGAGTTCATAGAAGTCTATCTTGACTTTAGGACAATTATTTCAGTGGTTTTATCTTTTTCCACAATCCATGCACCATAGATTCAATTTAGGCTTATCCACCTCATGGTATTACTCCATTATTTTCATGAAATCTTATATTGTGTTTTCAATTTTAGATTTATCAAAAAGGGCTTCTCCATAATCTTCAATCTATTTTATAAATAGTATATCATCTCTGGCATCTTCTTTTATCTCATATTGAGTTTACATAGTGGCATACTAAATCCTATATCATAGTCCTTCAATGAACCATGTTAATTTGTATATATCTATCAAAGTGAATTTTACCTTATTTATTACATCAAAAAACTTGTGATCATAGTCCCAAACTAACTCTTTAGACTTTTGCCTTATCTCCTTTAGGTCCTATATTGTCTATCTAGTGCATTTATTAATCTTAAATTCTATGATGAGACATTCTTAAACATATTTTAAACTTTATTAATAAATATCTCTTTTTTATATGAACTCTAGTGCTCTCCCAAATAGAGCCCCTACTAATTCACGCTTTTCTAAATTTTCATCAGTGACACCCTTAACTTGCCATTTCATTTTGCAAGTTAGAAGGTAATATTAGGGTCCATGGACCCATCATGGATGGCTATGTTTAAGAATCCTCTTGACTAATTCAACATATTGACTGGTATGAATGGAGTTTTTTACACAACTAATATTGGAGGCATCTATATTTTGAGTGATCTTACTTGTGTACTACTATGTACACCAAAAGAATTATCATGTGTACTTTACTTGTCTTCACTTTCTTGTTGTTATTATTCAAATTCAATTAAGCCTATGGAATTAAAAGCCTTCCTAATGGATTTTGTGTGAATCTATGTACTCCAATGGTTTACTTTCTCTAAAAATGTTCTTTCCCAATTCTTATCTTCCTACTCACCTGGCTGAAAACTTATACTATAATATAAAAGATTGCGTTGCAGAGATGCATACATTGATGAATAAATATTACTAGTGACTTGTTCCTCTACTACACTTGAACCTTTAATTAACCTATGACTAAGTTATTTTTATCTACATAATTCTTATTCTTTTAACAATACCCTTTCTTTTATCTATACACTACTTCTATCTTCTATCTATTCTACTCCTAAACTAATCCCATCTTCATCTTCACACCTCTAATCTTTATTTCATTCTTCATCCTCTCATTCTATCTTCCAGTATCCATCATTATCCTATTTCTTCATCCTTCACTAAGCATATTTTTCATCACATCTATGCACTTGTTCGTCATCTACTCAATTATTACTCTTACTTTTACTCATAACTATTTGGGTATTCATCATTTTATTCCATCTATTTTATTGTTGTAGTTCCCATTCTAAATCTTGAGTTTTTTTTGACTCTTTTTTCCTTGTATATCCATTCTAGAGTCAATTTCAATCTCTAATTACTCATATATCCATCATTTACCATTATTTTCACACATACCCATATGCCTAAAACGTCTACTCCATATAAGATAGAGTAGGAACCATGGCCTTATCCATAACCAACATCTTTAATAAGAGAGGTAGTCACTTCAAAAATTTTCCTTTGATTCTTTAAACAAAATGATCCTACTCAGATTTGAATTCTATGTATCCTTGTAGTGTAAACTCAATGATATATACATCTATGGTAATGGCAACCTATTAGTCTATCACTTGTGTCCAATTAGTTTCTAATTTCAATAACTGGTCTATCTTTTCTTTAGTCTAGGTAATTGTTTCTTTCATTTTGGGATTGAAGCAGTAGTATTCCAGTCTTCTTAACTAATTAGTTAGCATTTCAAGAAGCTCACACTAGAAAATTTCATATATTTCTCTATAGATATGCTCCTAAATAATTTCACTTATGGTAAGACTAGTTATTTTATATTCTTCTTATACAAAGTGCCATACTTTATGGTATAACCATGTTTCAATGTCTTGATATCCTGGTAACCATCTTATCATAGTTTCCTTTGGAAGGAGTGTCTTCATGCTCACTTCACCATTTTTATTAGAGGTTCTTGATGCAATAGAACAAGCTAAGGATGAGATAGCCAAGTTTTTTTTATATTGTGCAGGATGGTACAAAGAATTCATAATTAACAAAAGCATGACAAGGATGAGTTATCATGTGATAGATAGTAACTAAGATTAATATATAGCTTTCTTAAGATTTATAGAGGATTCATATTACTTTAGTAAGATTATGATAAACATGAAACATGATAATGTAGATAATAAATAACATAAAAAATATGATAAGTAACCATAACCAGAAAGTCTATATTAATCTTAGCAAAGGTTCATCATCTTATTCATATAAACATACATATTTATAGTCTCCAATGTTCCTAAATATTTATATTCTTCTCGTACATTGGCACCAAAGAGAGGATATTGATCATCTTTTATCCCTTTACAACTCATGGATAATAAGACAAAATACATATAGCCAATAATTTCATACTTAGTTGATAATTCATAATGTTCACTACATCTAAGGCTTAGAATGAGAACAAGCTCAAAAACTATGAATAGCGTAATATGATATGAGTCATAAAATAGAAATAGCATAAATGACTCACAAAATGGTGAGAGCATAAATGAATTGTAAAATGATGAGAGCATAAATGAATTCAAAATGGTGAGAGCATAATTGACTCACAAAATGGCAAGATCCTTAGGAGACAAACTTATAAGAAGGAATGATCCATGAAAATGATGAATGAAATCAATCATTGAGACTAGCTAAACTTACCCAAAATGCCCCATGCATCTAAGTGCTACCTACATTGTCTATGCAGACCTCAAACTGATGTAGTTCTCTAAGAAATAGTATGGAAAACTATCAAAAATTGTAACAACAAATGGAAATGATCATGCTTTGGCCCATGTGAAGGCTTTAGTTTTAACTATTAACTAAGAGATGTATGTTCTAAGTAGCATGGATACAACCTAAATGGCCTAGTGTTGGAGTATTGTTTAGGATTTTTTTCTAGCATATTTCCATGGTTTTGGGCCCTTTTAAGGCATCTCAACTCAGTGGAGAATTATGAGATACATAATTGTTAACTTGAAAAATGGCAAGATAATGGCTTAATATACTCATAAAATTATTAGAACATGGTTTAGCTTGCTTGTAAAATGGTGAGAGTGTGGGAAAAAAGGGTGGATGAGATGACCTTAAAAAATACTAACTGCTACTTACATAGTCCAAATAGACCTAAAGACTATATTTTTCCATACAACTTGGGATACAACTAAGTAACAACATGTTATTTCATAGGTAAATGGAAGGGTATGAAATAATGGTAAGGCAAGACATGGTAAAAGGTTTTTCTTAGGCTATAAGAAACAATGGCATAGGTAGGTTGATTCTAGGATATAGATAATAATGGCAGAAGTAATTGATGTAGAATATTTGATAAAATCAAGGATAAAATTACCAAACCACTATCATACTACCCCTTTTTCAATGAATACACTGAAAGAGTCATAAGACTAAACAAGCTATTGAAATTGCATTTTAATCCAATCACTAAAGGTGTTTGAAGCATCAATGAGTTAAAACCAAGTTCAAATTTATAATAGGGTAAGTGGAACAAACTTTGGCTAGTAGGGAAAGGAGTGGAAATAAAGTTATATGATATGGTATAAATAAGGTAATGTTATGACACAACTTAAACAATCCTCATTAATAATACCTTAGGTTTCTCAAGATAAAAATCAATTGAGGTGTATTATGTTAATTATTTATTTGAATTAATCTCCTTCAAGTGCATCTAACCTGTATGTTCTAGATATATAATTAGCAATAATCACATAAGCTCTTAACCAATTAGGCCTCAACTTTCCCCTTTTTTTGAATTTAGCATTATTGTTCTTCTAGTTTTTTTTGGTACAAGATCACCAAGATTGAATTATCTATGTTTCACATGCCTATTATATTGACCACATAATAGATTTTGGTATGTCTGAAGGCTATTTAAAGCCTCCATGTATTTTTCATCTAGTAATTCTAACTCTTGTATATGAGCTACTTTGTAATCATCATCATCAAGGAAATGTTTCAGGGAAATGTATAGAAAAGGCAACTTTATGTTGATAAGAAGAAAGGCTTTAGTGCCATAA
This sequence comes from Torreya grandis, assembly GCA_037957365.1. NCBI lineage: Eukaryota > Viridiplantae > Streptophyta > Pinopsida > Cupressales > Taxaceae > Torreya > Torreya grandis. The sequence continues at coordinate 609,349 of JARHVA010001164.1, read as the reverse complement.
ACTAAGGAATATGGTGTGGCTCTTGTTTTAGTGTATAAATTAGGTTAGTAGGTGTAGAGGGTAAAAAATAGTTGTAAGTGGCAATCATAGTCAGCATCATTGACAATATTCTTAAGAATCTTGACAATGGTTTTATTAGATGGTTTTACTTGGATATTACCTTATAGGTAATATGTACTAGAATTTTTTTAGGTAACGTTAAATTTAGCAAAAATGGATTTGACATCCTTATTTTTAAATGAATTACCATTATAAGATATAATGTCAAAGGGGATACCATAGCGGCAGATGAGGTGGTTTAAAATGAATTTAGAGATTTGTTTGCCTATCAGATAAATGAGGGGAATGGATTCAACCCACTTAGTTTTTTACTCAGTGGTGTTAAGGATATTTTTATGGCCATTTGAGTAGTTAGGATTAATTTTACCTATGATGTCGATTCCCCACATAGAAAACAACCATGGTGTAGTTATTGTCTTGAGTGTTCAGGTTGGAGCATGTTTTAAATTGGCATGATTTTTACATTGTTTACACCTTTTAACATAAGTAACTGCAATTGCTTCCACAGTTGGCCAATAATAATTATTTAGTAGTTTCTTCGTAACTATGTCCCCACTAGTGTTTTCCCAACATACCCCTTCATGCACTTCCCTTAATGCTAGTCTATATTCTATTGAGGTTAAATAAAAAAACATATTTCCCTAAAAGCTTATACAATATAGTGTAGGTCCAAGTAAGGTATAATGAGAGGATTTGTGGGTGAAGGAGTTTTTATATTTATGGTAAAGTTCTAGTGGAAGGACTTGGTCATGAAGGTAATGATATAGTTTAGAATACTAAGTATAAATGGGACCAATAATATCACAAATCAGTTTGATGGTTGAGGGTTCATGAATAACCACTAGAATATGTTCAATAGGGAGCTAATAATATCTTACCTTATATATGATTTGGATCATACAACCAATTATATCCATAGCATTTGTAGTCCTATTATTGGCATGAGGTATTTTTTCAAATTTAAGGTGGGCAATATGTTACCTGAGATTGTCCACCATGGATTTGTAAGGTACTGACTTATCATCCTTAGTCTAAAATTGGTATGTGACCTAGTTAATAATAAGTTGTGAATCTACATAAACCAATAAATGTTGATTGTTCCATTTTACTAATAAATGAAACCATTTTTTTAGTGTTTTGTACTTATCCATGTTATTGGTACAAAGAAAGTTGCTATGAAAAAACTTGGGAATGATATCCCCCTATGGCGTAATGAATAACAATCATTCTCCCAAACCATGAGAATTGAATGAACAATAAAAATAAAATTTCCATTACTTCTCTTCAATATGTGTTTATTCTATGGCCATGATATATTCATTTGGAAACCCAAATGTAAGTTTTTGAGTGTTAGGAAGAGGAGTTTAAATGAGATGGTATGTAATTATCTATCCCTTGATGGATTTTTGGTTACCATAAACTTGATCACAATAATAATCCATTTACCCATAGGACCCTATAAATCTATTTTAAAAAGTAGATAATTGAGCAAATATACTTTGAAAATGATAATGGTCCTTTTATTTAACATGTAGTAGTGAAAATCCTATGCTGTAAAGACCATAGATAAACAAGATTTCTTGATCTATGTATTATTATTCTCATATGAAACTAGATTGAGTCTTAGTTAATAGACAACATGTTCCTTCCTATGCTCATAATGTTATGCCAACAATACCCCCAGGGCATTTTCAATTATTAAGAGATAGAGTAATAATGGCATATTAGGCATGGGTGGGAAAAAATAGGTGGGTTGGCCAAATATTCTTTTAATTATTCAAAGGCCTTTTGTCAATCCATAATCCATGAAAAATAATTTCCCTTCATTAAATGGGTAAATGGATGGAACTTATAGATTAGTTGTGATATGAAGTGTCTGATTGATTGTATCTTGCATAAAAAATTATAGAGCTTGTTCACAATAGATGGCAAAGGAATATTGATAATAGACTTGACTTTGGATGGATCAACTTCAATACCCTGGTGAGAGACAATTAATCCTAATAATTTTTTAGAAGTTAAATAAAATATGTACTTTCTTGGATTGATTCTAACCTTGTAATCTTATAATCATTCAAACTTATTTTGAAGCACAATTAGATGTTGAGTGTAGGTCTTGGATTTACCTAAGATGTCATTGACATATTCCTCAACTATATCATGCATCATATCATGGAAGATTACCATCATGGCCTATTGGTATGTTTCCCTTACATTATTGAGGCCAAATGGCATGACATGATAGTAAAACTTCCCCAATGAGTGGTGAAAATTATCTTATGTTTATCTTTTTGTAAAATTTTGATTTTATTGTAACACAAAAATACATCCATGATGGAAAGAATTTCATAGCCAATTATGCAGTCAATAATCATATCGATATTTGGCAAAACAAAGTGTTAATTTGGGAAAGCCTTGTTAATATCCTGAAAAAAAGTGCATAATCTGATACCTTATGGATTATTATTGACTAGAATAATATTTAAGATCCACTCTAAGTAGTCAATAGGATGAATGAATCTTGAGTCTAAGATTTTCTCCAATTATTTCTTGACTAAGACAATAATGTGGGGATGTATTTTCCTCAATTTTTGTTTGACTAGGTTTGCATCAGGATGCATAACAAGATGATGTAAAACCAAGTGGGGTCTAAACTTGGCATGTCAGCATAATTTGATGAAAAAATGTAGATGAAATCCCTAAGGAGGCATGCAAGGACTTCACACTCGTCCTCAATGAGGGATGCACCTAATTTGATCCAATTTAGATTGGATGGTGTTTTAATGTTGACCTTAAAAGTATCCTCTATAAGGAGTGTAGAACCATATTCTTGGAGAGTTAGGAAAGATGTGAATTGGTTAGAAATATCAAAGTCCTCTAGTCAAACTGGCTCATCCAATTCTGCCAAATAAGATGAATCAAAATCACTCAATGGTGGCAAGGGCCATGTAATAAATACCTCAGGGCAATCTTTGATAATTTACTCAAAGACTCATTGTTGTTATTCACTAACTTAGAAACAAATATAATAGTGGCATTATTGTCATCCTAAAATTACTTCAAATAAGGGTAAACATACCCATCTAATGGTGCCTGAGACTTGTTTTCACCAAGAGACTAACCTTTTGATTTACTTTTACCTTGGTATAAAAACACCTCAAAGAGGTTTTCACTTTTCATCCTCAATATTTGATTTTATTTTTCTTTTTGAAAAAAGAAATTCACCCAATCTCCAAAATAGGCATCATGATCCAATCTGATATAGAAAACTTATTTATTATCTCTAAGCATAATATTGTCTCTTATGGCATATAAAGTCATAAATAACCTCATCATTCTCAAAACTTTAAAGTGACACTATGGATTCTTATTGGTCCCAAATGATGAGTTGTAGATGGTGAAGGAAAAGTGGTGAAGGATGGATAATAGGCATGATGGTACATATGACATGAGGGTTAAATGGTTTGTATTGACCTAGTCCACATATACACTATAATCAAAATTTATGTTGCTACTAGCATCATTTTAACTAATCATTCATTAGGAACATAGATATGATATGTAGGGTCACCCCAAGTGGTATGAATCTAATACCATGAGTTCCCTTAAACTTAGTTATGGAAATTAGCTCAAGAATACCTTGTTGAGATTCTCTCGAGATTCTACTTTCATAAGATTGGTTATGCATGATACAATTAGGGATGGGATACCTTTTACTTTTGTATCAGTCAATAAGTCATCATTATAAATCAAAAAATCATCTTCAATAAGTGGGTCTTGTTCTTAGGTAGTGGCCGATGTAAAAATAATAGGCTTTAGGGCATTAAACATGCTTTTTAATATTCATTCCATCAAAATTACCTTATATTTGGGTCATCCATAGGATTTAGGGGCATTTGGAAGGTTAACTACATGCAAGATATTATTAGAGATAGTAAAATGGTTAGATATTTAGGAGGGGGTGTAGATGAAATAAAGGCAAGGCTATTAGGGTCTATATAATTAGAATCTAACATTTTGAAAAGTAGGTATTTGTCTTTCTTAGGCTTAGGTTAAAGGAAAAAATGGTAATTATAACTTTCATACTCAAACTCCAGATGTTTGTAAAATTGGTGTGGTTTCAGGTCTAGAGGAATAGTTACCTCCATCCTAAAATGGGTGAACTTGATACATTGGCGTAACTTGGAAATTATTACATGAATCTCATGTATCCAAGACCTACCTAGAAGTAAGTTATATGATAAATCTAGGTCCAACACATCAAAAAGTGTGTCATGGGTTAAGGGTCTAATGACAATTGGAAAATAAATTATTCCCTATGATTCTCATTACTCATTATCATAGGCCTTTATGGTAATTCTCTGGCTAAAGGTTAACTATCATGTATCTCAGATGATTGACTAATGATAGAGACACAATATTAAGGCCCAATCCATTGTCTATGAGTACACTTTTCACTTTGTGTTGTGCTATGAAAACTTTGATATACAATGGGTTATTATGGAGAGGGCCTAGGGATGACATATCACTTTGATCAAAGGTCAATTGCTATTTAGGAACTAGGTGTTTGACCAAAGCTTCAAATTTGTTTGGTGTAATGTCATTAGATACTTAGGATTGGATCAAGATTTATGTAAGGATATTTTTGTGGATGGTAGATGCGTGTAACAAATATAAAATAGAGATTTGTGTGGGCATATTTTGTAGTTGCCCCACAAAATCATATGTTTTCTCCTTGATATTGGTAATTGGCATAATCTTAATTGGTATAGTTGACTTAATGGTCTTGTTGGTACAAGGTGGATGTGGTCCTATAATAGGTAATTTATTCGATAAAATTATGATTAATCAATCTATATTAGGTAAAGGGCCATTATAATGAAAGGAAGGAGAAGGACCTAGAATGGTAATCCTCGATTGGTATTGTGCTTGGATATAATCACATGTAAAAGGAGGATTATTGGCATAAGAAGGTTGATAGGAATTGTTAGGAAATGGTCTTGGTTGACTAATAATTGGTATAGGATTGATAGTGATGGTATCTATACTACCATGGGCAATAAAACCTATAACTATATTATAGTCAAATGCAACAACATGACAGGCTTCTTGGTTAGACAAGTCATTTTGACCTTGGTTATAAGCATTGTGTTGATGTTCTTATCATTATTTACATTATTATTTTTATTTAGGAAGTTGTATTCGTTGTTTTTGATTTTTATTAGTGGTGTTATGTTGTGGAAAATGATCTTGGTAAATAGCCATGTTTTGATTAAATGTAGAAGTCTTGTTATCTAATTCAATATCTCCATTTTCTAACATGTTTTTTATGAGGTGCCTTATTTGCACACATTAGTGTATATAATGGCCTTTTGCTCGATGATAGTCATAGAATTAATTCTCTTTGTACCAATCAAGGAAGGAACACCTTCAATGAATAACTTTGGTATGGCCCAACTCATATTAGCAACAACTAGTCATATGGCCTTTTACTCTATCCTTAGTTTTTATTCTTGGAGGAGGTGTTTACAATAGAGGAGGTAAGAGTGCTTGCATATGTAGAAGTGGATGCATTTAAGGATCTATTTGATCCTATGGAATTGTCTATGTATATGGACCTAGTTAGTTACATAGAGTTGGTTGAGCAGATGGTGTTTGTACCATTTTGAGATGGTGTGACTCAATAACTCCATTACTAACAAAATTATTATTTTGTTTATGATTTTGATTTTAGCTTTGGTTCTAATTATGGTTTTCATTAGGAGAAGACAATTTTATTATCCCCTTATTGATAAGGGCCATCTACATTTGTATATCTTTTTCAATGATATCCTCAAATGTGTGAGCACACTAAATTTAAAGGTGATAATATATATCACTATGTAAATTTGCAATGAATATAAATGTCAACTATTTATTAGGTAAAATATGCATGAAATGGTTTTTAAGTGTTTTCCATCATTGTAAATAGTTTACAAAGCTTTCATTAACCCTTTGTCTAGCCTAACCCAAATCTACTAGAGTAATCACATGTTCAATATTATAGGAGAAATTTTGTACAAATTTGTCTAAAATGTCATCAAATTCAAATACATAATTATTTATTATTTTGATAATCCAATCTGAGGCATGTCTTGATAAACTTCTAGGGAAAAGGGGAAGTAAGTAAATATCATTATAGGCCACTGGATGGAAAGTAATCAATAAATCCTTTAAATGCTCCTTAAGGCCACATTTTCCCTTGAATTTATTAAACTTTGGTGGATCATAACCTTTTGGAAATGGTTATTTAATCTACTCCATGTTGAGTGGATATGAACATACCTCATCTAGTTTAAATTTTTTGATTTGCTTCCTAGTTTGAATAGCTAAAATTGTATCTTTCATTTATTGTAGTTCTTGGGAGATAGATTTAGATGGTACATCTTATTATGGATGTCGCTAGATAGTCAAATGTGGACTAATTTGATATGGGTACAATGGAGTATTGTGGTATTTTCTAATATTGGCTTGGTTAATCAACTGAAATGTGTTGGGGATCAACCAACAATATGATTACACTTATGAAAGCAATAAATCGTGGAATTAAATCAGATAGATAAGTAACTAGAATCAGATAATAGCAAAGAATAAGAGATACAAGAAACCACCCTGAAAACTTGTATTAAACTCTTTACAAAAGGAATACAATTGAAGAAACTTCTTTCTTCCACACCTCTCTCAGATGCACAAGATCTCTCTCTAGATCTCTATCCCTTAAGAACTCTCTCTCTCTCAAGTACAATCAACTCCAACAACCTGGATTGATACAACTCTATACTGTTCTTCAACATTCACATACAATGAACTACTACAATAATCAGACTAAGCTAAGAAGATCTAATTCTACATATAGAATTAGGAAACTTGAGCATGCACTTACAACCAACAGTTAAGCCTCTTGAACAAGGGCTCTAAAAACAATCTTACTAATAATAGAAATGTGAACTTAAGACTAAGACTTAAACTCATCATGCAAACACTCGCTTCTATCCTCAAAAATAGCATTTTGGACGCACAGGTAATCGACACTGGTTCCTGCCTGCTTGCCTGTGACCGACGTCGGCCGATCCTTTGCCAACGCCGGCATATCTTCAACTGCACCAGACCGATGTCAGTCACTCCAGACTGACGCCGGTGACTGTGTAAACCTACAACTTTGGTAATGCACTCATATGTGAAGCTTTTAGGCTCCACACCTTAACAATCTCCCACTTGGAGATAAATAGCTACACCAGTACCTGTACAGCAACATCTTCTAGCTCCTCTATCTTCAACTCAATCATGAAGACCAACAAAAGTTGAATGAAGATTCAAATTCTCCTTTGTAACTGGCTTGGTTAACATATCAGTAGGATTCCTATCTGTATGGATCTTCTCTAGCTTCAAATCACCATCTTCCAATACCTGCCGTATGAAGTGGTACCTTAGCTATATGTGCTTGGTTCTTGAATGAAAGGCTGAATTCTTAGCCAGATGGATTGCACTCTGACTGTCACTATACAATCTACAACTCCCATGCTCCCTTCCAAGCTCTTCCATGAATTGTGTCATCCATATCATCTCTTTGCTAGCTTCTATGGCTGCAATATACTCTGCTTCTGTAGTTGACAAGGCAACAACCTTCTGCAACTTAGATATCTAGCTAACCACCATTCCACCTACAGTGAAAACATAACCTGTAGTGCTCTTCCTACCATCCAAATCACCTGCCATATCTGAATCTACATAACCATGTAGAGAAGTATCTGAACCTCTATAGCACAAGTGCCTACTGTTGGTTCCTCTCAGATATCTAAGGATCCACTGAACTGCTTTCCAATGTTCCTTACCTAGATTCACCATATACTTACTTATAACTCCCACTGCTTGGGCAATATCCGGTCTAGTACACACCATTGCATACATCAAACTTCCTACTGTGGAAGAATATGGAACCTTACTCATGTACTCTACCTCATCATGTGAATTAGGACATTGTTCTTTACTCAATTAAAAATGTCTAGCCAAAGGTGTGCTTACCGATTTAGCATCCTACATATTGAACCGTTTCAACACCTTGTCCACATAATCCTCTTGAGACAATATCAACCTGTGATTTTTCTTGTCTCTCTTAATGCTCATGCCAAGGATTTTCTTTGCTGCTCCCAAATCCTTCATAGCAAACGTTTGAGCTAATTTCACCTTAAGCTCAGAGATATCCTGCATGTGTGATCCTGTAACCAGCATATCATATACATACAACAATAGAATAATATATCTACCATTATCCAATCTTTTAAAATACACACAATGGTCAGATTGACACCTATTGTAGCCATGCTCAGTCATAAACCTGTCAAATTTCAAATACCACTGTCTAGGAGCTTGCTTGAGGCCATACAAGCTTTTCTTCAATCTGCACACTAACTTCTCCTTACCTTTGACCTCAAATCCTTTCGGCTATTCCATATAAATTTCCTCATCCAAATCTCCATGAAGAAACGCTGTCTTAACATCTAGCTGCTCAAGATGCAAATCCTCAACAGCAACCAAAGACAGTACAATTTATATAGAAGTCATTTTAACAATAGGAGAAAAAATCTCACCAAAATCAATACCTGGCTTTTGTGCAAATCCTTTCACTACCAATCTGGCCTTGTATCTCATCTATCCATTCTCACCTTCCTTCAACATGTAGGTCCATCTATTCTTCAGTGTCCTCTTACCAGCTGGCAATTCAACCAAATCCCATGTTTGGTTCTCTCTTAAGGACTCCATCTCCTCAACCATGCCACACTCCCACTGAATCTTGGACTCCACCTGTATTGCTTCTTCAAAACTCTCTGGTTCTCCACCATCAGTTAGTAATAAATAGAATAATGAAGGAGAATATCTAATTGGAGGCTTACTTACCCTTTCTAACCTCCTGATGGGTGTGTGAGACTCATTCACAACACGCTATCCACCTAAATTCTCTAACAGTGACTGACCTCGGTCACCTCCAGACCTGTTACTGGATGACACCGGTTCTTCCTGACCGATGCTGGTGCCTGTCTTGTTGACATCAGTCTCTGTATGATCGACATCAGTTTTTGTTCTGTCGATGCCGGTTCTTTTCTTGTCGACATCGGTCTCTGTGTTTTCTTGCAAGTGATTATTTCTTTTTCTTGCGAGCTCATTTTGGACCGTCACCTCATCCAATTCACTATTGCTCTACCCAAATTGATTCAGCTTCTTCCGCTGATCACTATACATCACTTTTTCATTGAAAACAACGTCACGACTCTTAATTATCTTGTTAGTTCCTAGATTCCAAAATCTAAAACCAAAATCATCTGAGCCATAGCTAATAAATGTGCACCTCATAGACTTAGCATTGAGCTTCTTTCTATTTTCCTTATCTACATGCACAAAGGCTTCACAACCAAAAACTTTGAGAAAAGAGAGATCTACCTTTTTACCTATCTAAGCCTCTTCTGGAATTCCACCATCTAGAGCTGTAAAGGGTCCTCTGTTAATCAGGTACACTGCAGTGTCAACAGCTGCTGCCCAAAACTCTAAAGGCAAACCAGCATGCAGTCTCATACATCTTTCACGCTCCATGATTGTTCTATTCATCCTTTCAGCAATTCCATTCTGCTGAGGTGTCCTTGGAATCGTCCTTTGCCTATGAATTCCATGCATGTAACAATACTAGTTGAACTTATAACTGCAAAACTCTCCACCATTGTCAGATCTCAGGCACTTTAATCTTTTGCTTGTTTCATTCTCAACCATAGCTTTCCAAATCTTAAAAGTCTCAAATACATCAGATTTCTTCTTAATACAATAGATCCATACCTTTCTTGTAGCATCATCTATGAACAAAACATAGTACTGTGATCCTCCAATAGAAGCTACCTGAGCCGGTCCCCACACATCTATGTGAACAAGCTGCAACTTATGCTTCTTCTTTGTAGACCCAGTCTTGAGAAAACTAACCCTTTTCTATTTTCCAAATACACAGTGCTCACAAAATTCTAGATCCATGCTTTTCAAATCTGAAAGCTTACCTTTAGACTTAATAATTGACATCCCCTTCTCACTCATGTGGCCAAGCCTTGAGTGCCATAATTTTGCATCCACATCTAAGGTAGATAATACAGAAAGAGAATTGTTAGTAACACAATTACACAAATAGAGAGTACCTACTCTCTTACCTCTGTCCATAACAAGTGCACCCTTGGTCACCTTCCAAGATTCTGCTGTGAGAGTTACTGTACAACCCTCATCCCTTAACTTTCCTACAAAAATCAAATTTCTCTTCAAGCTAGGAACATGCATAACTTCTCTCAACACCCATGTGTTGCCATTCTGCATTTTTAGCTGCACTTTACCTTTGCCAATAATTTTACAGGGTTCATCATCCCCTAGATATACTATTCCAAAATCTCCATGGATATAGTCACAGAAATATTCCCTATTAGGGGTAGCATGAAAAGATGCACCAGAATCTAACACCCAAGATTCTATATTATTATGCAAAGAGAATATTAAAACATCTTGTGCAATACCTGCAACCTTTGCTTCTTCTTTTCCTTCATGCTGATTGTCCTCCTTAGGCTTTGACCAACAATCTCTGCTTATGTGCCCCATCTTTCCACAATTCCAGCATTGTGGCCTTCTGCCATTTCTGGATTTAGATCTACCTTTCCCCTTAGACTTGGATCTTGATCTCCCTTTCTTGCTCTTCTCTTTTTGCCTTCCCCTACTCTCAAAACTTAAAGCATTCCCAGATGTCTCTTCTGTGCTTTTCTTGCGAATTTCCTCATTCAAGATAACACTAACAACATCCTCTACTTTTAAAATATTTGATGCAGATGCAGTATTGCTAACTTCCATTACTAAGCTATGCCAGCTTTCAGGCAAAGAACATAATATTAAAAGAGCTTTTATTTCATCATCAAATACAATTTTGACTGAACTTAATTGATTTACAATACCATGGAAATCATTCAGGTGATTAGATACAAATCCACCTTCCTGCATATGCAAATTGAATAGCTGCTTCATAAGATATACCTTATTAGAAGCTGAGGGTTTTTCGTACAAATTTGCTAGAGTAGTCATCAACTCTATTATTGTTTTTGCCTATGATAAATTAGATATCACAGTAGATGCTAGACTCAGTCTTATAGACCCCAGAGCCTTTCTGTCAAGAACTTCCCATTCTTCATCCTCCATGTCTGTGGGCTTCTTTGCAATCCCACCTAACGGTAAGTATAGATCCTTCTGATACAGATAGTCCTCTATCTACATTCTCCAATGTTGATAGTTTTTGCCATTGAACTTCTCCATTCTCAGTTTACTTTCACCTGCCATTGCTTCTCCCACTCAAACAGAAATCCCTGCAAAAACTCGTGTGAGCAACCTGTAATCAATACACACTACACAAATCTGAACCGCCTGTTAGTGAACCTGAGCTTTGATACCAATTATTGGATATCAAACTCTAAACCTATAACCAAGGCTCTGATACCACTTGTTGGGGATCAACCAACAATATGATTACCCTTATGAAAGCAATAAACCACATAATTAAATCAAATAGATAAGTAACTAGAATCAGATAATAGCAAAGAACAAGAGATACAAGAAACCACCCTGAAAACTTGTATTAAACTCTTTACAAAAGGAATATAATTGAAGAAACTTCTTTCTTCCACACCTCTCTCAGATGCACAAGATCTCTCTCTAGATCTCTATCCCTTAAGAGCTCTCTCTCTCAAGTACAATCAACTCGAACTACCTGGATTGATACAACTCTGTACTGTTCTTCAACATTCACATACAATGAACTACTACAATAATCACACTAAGCTAAGAAGATCTAATTCTACATATAGAATTAGGAAACTTGAGCATGCACTTACAACCAACAGTTAAGCCTCTTGAACAAGGGCTCTAAAAACAATCTTACTAATAATAGAAATGCGAACTTAAGACTAAGACTTAAACTCATCATGCAAACACTCGCTTCTGTCCTCAGAAATAGCATTCTGGACGCAGAAAGAATCGACGCCGGTTCCTGCCTGCTTGCCTGTGACCGACGTCGACCGATCCTCTGTCGATGTCAGCGTATCTTCAACTGCACTGGATCGACGTCGATTGCTCTTGACCGATGCCAGTGACTGTGTAAACCTGCAACTTTGGTAATGCACTCATATGTGAAGCTTTTAGGCTCCACACCTTAACAAAATGGAAGACATATACTTTGGTTAGGATTGTATTTCTAATATGGTACACATTATTGGTAAATATTCCAACTATAATTAGAAAAACAAATATATTTTGGAGGTAATTATGGATGAGATGGAGGTATTTGGTTTTATGAAATGTATTATAATTGTTAGGTTTGGATATGAACATGGTGTTGACTCATCAAACCCTGTTGTATAAAAGGAACTTGTTACTAGCTATAGGTCTATCGATAGAGGTATTAAATGTTAAAATTATGGAATGTGGGGCATTTATTATGAAAAAGGAAATGGTTTCCTAGCAGGGTTAATCCCTTTTTGTGGGTTCAAAACTTGTTTCCTATTTAGTACTTGTTGCTAACCAGCTACAAGTTGTTGTTGACTAAAATAGATATATTGTTAATTATACAATGGTTGTAATAGATTTACCACTAATTGAAGTGCCACATTAGTTAGTATTTGTTATTGAATAACATTAGTCACCATTTTTTGGGTGGAATAATGTTCACCCCTTATTGAGGTGGAGGATTTGTTACCTCAATTTAGGGTGTAATGTTGGTATATATTTGGTTATTTGTTACTTGTGGTGTAGTTGAGGAAGTGGCCAATGAAGGATGTCATTTTTTGTATATATGAACTAGACAATCCTATCCCCTATTATTGCAAACCACTTAAGGTGTTTCTAGGGGAAAATTGTTTTGAATTACTCTATTGTATATGTGACATAACTTAGTGTGAATTGGGATACACTTGCATGTTATCTACCATATTTTTCAAAGGGTCTTATGTAGGAGCCATAATTTCTTCCCTAGTGATCAAGGTATTAAACATGCCCCCAACTTGGGTATTTTGTGAAAATGGGTTTGTGTTCATATTGTTATAGCCTGATGAGCTACTTTTCACCCTAGTTGATGTAGATAGATTAATGAGTAACATATTAGATAGGGTCATCGCATTTAGATTCCTGTCCAATTTAAGGTATACTTAGTATGCTTGTTGTATTTGTGCCATTTAGTCAATAGTTTGATCCTTTACTTTGTAAATGATGCTTATTTGAATGATTTAATGGTAAACATGTTATTAGGAGTACTAGCCAATCTAGGTAAACTTTCTTTTGGAAAGCCAACTAGGAATTTAGCACCTACTTCTAATGTTTTAACAAGGATTTTTTCTCTATTATCCAAGAGATGGAAATAAAATCAAGTAAGGATTTTGAGTGATCTAAGTTGGATTAATCACATAGTAAGGTTGTTATTCCTATACCTATTCCATGTTAGGTGGTATACTAGTAAGGTATTACATTATTTGGTTTTGGTCTTTCCATTGATAAGAAGGTGTGTTGGCAAGTTAATGTGCTAACATGTCTTGGCCCTACACTATCTAGTGGATAGTATATGTGGGATATGGATCTGTTTCATGTTCTATATCATCTCAATTAGGGTCTTAAGCAAAAGGATCACATATGACAATGTTTTCATTCTCTAAATTATACATGGTTTCACTACGTGTATAGAAATACATGTTTAAAGTAATGGTAATCATCTCATGAAAATATTGGTCTAAGGGTGTTAAATTAGTTTTTTTGGGTGAATAACTAAGTGTGTGTTTTGAAGGTTTAGTGAAATTTAACAAATGATGTTTATGTGAGAAGGCAAGGAGAGTAGAATCATAATGGGGCACATAAGTTAGAGGGGCATGTGACTATACAAAGAACCACATATGGACTGCACCTTATTTTATTTTGGATCCCTCCTCTTCTTTTCTAAATTAAAGAATTGATGGTGAATGGAAAAAATGATACCAAATGATAGCTATGTTGTCATTTGACAATAATGTTATCAAATGATAATAATGTTAGTATTGGATAATAATATTTATGAATGATAATTATGTTATCTTTTGATAGTAATTTTGTCAAATGACAATAGTGTTATCATTTTGCAACAATGCTTTGAAATGTTAGTAAGGTTGCCACTCAATAGTAATGTTTTCATTGGATAACATTAATATCAAATGATAAAGATTGTTATTGAATAACATCATTTCTATCATTCGATAACATTATTATCATTGGTTAGTATTGCCACCATTCAATAGCAATACTTTTGAGAGACAACATTTCTGTCATTTGGAAACATTATTTTGATTTTCTATCATTACTATAATTTGATATCTTTGGTGTCACTTGGTAGCATGTTGTCATCTAACACCATCGCTTGACACTTCCTTCATCTCTTTCTTTATTAAAAGCTATCATTATGAGTATATAGGTAGATGTCTATTTACACATAATGGTGAATAAGATCATACTAACTTTTTATGGATTGATAAACTATATTTATATGTATGAAATTTATTTTAAACATTAGGTGAGTCAACCTAGAAAACTCACTTACACTAGGTAACTTAGGGAAAATCCACCTACAAAACTAACTTACACTAGGTAACTAAAGCAAATCCACATTGTTCACCACCCCATAAAAATAGCCAACTACCAATTTATACAAATAAAATATTCATGAATTAACAAAGAATAATAAAAAAAAAAATCCTTGGTCTATCATTGAAAATGATTAAAACTTGGTCTAAAAGGTAAAGTTGGAAAAAACTTGGTCTTGATCTAAAATGATCATGAAAAACACACTTAGCTCTTAGAAAGAGGTCTAAAATTGAAATGTGAACATGGTCTTGTCAAAGGTATATACTAGGTCTAAGGGAAATTTTGAATGTAAAGTGGAACCATTTTTTTTAACAAAATATCTTGAGCTATCTAAAGTTAAAACAAGTTTGGTTTATGTCTAAGAATGAAATTATGCTAGGTATTTGGAAAAATTCATAAAGATAGTATTGTAAATGAACTTAGTCTATACATGAAACTTGAAATATATTTAAATATAATCTAATTAGTCTGAACCAAAGAATTCACTTCGTCAAGGTAAACTTGGAAACTAGATCAAAATTGAACTTGGTCTAAAGGAACTTACAATTAGAGAACAAAGGTCTGAATTTTTTCTAGGAAAACCAATTAGGAAGCCAACTCAAGTAACATAAAGTAAGTGAAAAAATTAAAATATTAAAGCCCAAATGGTAAAAAATACTCAAATGTAAACCAGTTGTTCTTAGATTTATACTTGGAAGTGATTTTTAGACTTGGTTTGAGAAGGTAACATAACTCTTGGCATAAAGATCGAAGGTCCATGTGAACAACATAACCATGCTATATTTGAAATTGACTCCAAACTTCTAGGATACTTTAAAATTGGTCAAGAGTAATTCTAACTTGTATAATTAAAAATATAATAAGATAGAGGGGCATGCAACTATATAAATAACCATATATGGATTGTACCTTTTTTAATTTTGGATCCTACCTCTTCATTGCTAAATGAAAGAATTCATGGTGGATGGAAACAATGCTATCGAATGATAGCTATGTTGTCATTTGACAATAATGCTATCGAATGATAGTAATGTTGTTATTGGATAGTAATATTTATGAATGATAATAATGTTATCATTTGATATCAATTTTATCAAATTTTAATAGTGTTTTCATTTCTTAACAATGCTTGCAAATGATAGTAATGTTTCCACTCGATAGTAATGTTGTAATTAGAAAACATTATTGTCAAATGATAGAGATTGTTGTTAAATGACATCATTTCTATCATTCGGTAGTCTTACCATCATTTAGTAGCATTACTATTGAGAGAAAACATTACTATCATTTG
This sequence comes from Torreya grandis, assembly GCA_037957365.1. Taxonomy (NCBI): domain Eukaryota; kingdom Viridiplantae; phylum Streptophyta; class Pinopsida; order Cupressales; family Taxaceae; genus Torreya; species Torreya grandis. Next base: position 593,301 of record JARHVA010001164.1, on the reverse strand, counting down.
GAAACATTATTATCATTTTAAAGTATTATTGTTGTTTGATAGCTTTGGCGGCACTTGGTATCATGTTGTCATCCAACACCATTGCTTGGCAATTCCTTCATCCCTTGGTTTGTATTAAAAGTTGACATTATTAGTATATGGGTAGATGTCTATTTACCATAATGGTGAATAATCTCATATTGAATTTTGATGTATTGATTAACTATATTTATATGTATGAAATTTATTTTAAACATTAAATGAGTTGACGTAGAAAACTTACACTAGGTAACTTAGGCAAATCCACATTGTTTACCACCCCCTAAAAATATCCAAATACCAATTTACAAAACTAAAATATTAATGAATTAAAAAATAATAACCACTAAAATTCACCTTGGTCTATTTTTCAAAATTCTTAAAACTTGGTCTAAAAGGTAAAATTGAAACAAACTTGGTCTTGGTATAAAATGATCATGAAAAACACACTTAGCTCTTGGAAACAGGTCTAAAAGTGAAATGTGAACATGGTCTTGTCAAAGGTCTATACTATTTTTAAGGGAAATTTGGAATTTAAAGTGAAACTAATTTTTTTAACAAAATATCTTAATCTATCTAAAGTTAAAACAAGCTTGGTCTATGTCTAAGAATGAATTTGTGCTAGGCCTTAGGAAAAACTCACAAATATAGTCTTGGAAATGAAATTAGTCTAGGCATAAAACTTGAAATTATTTTAAATATAATGAAATTAGTTTGAAATAAATAATTCACTTGGTCAAGGTAAACTTGGAAACTAGGTCAAAAGTGAACTCGGTCTAAAGGAACTTGTAATTAGAGAATGAAGGTCTAAAGTTGTTCTAGGAAAACTAATTAGGAAGGCAACTCAAGTAACAAAAACTAAGGGAAAAAATTAAAAGATTGAAGCCCAAATGGTAATCAAAACTCAAATGTAATCTAGTTGTTCTTATATTTATAAGTGGAAGTGATTTTTAAAATTAGATTGAGAAGGCAACTTAACTCTTGGCATAAGGGTTGAAGGTTTATATGAATGACATAACCATGTTATATTTAAAATTGACTCCAAAATTTTAGGATGATTGGAACTTGTTAAAGAGTAACTATAAATTTTATAGGTAAAAATGGCCATCATAATAATGCTATTTAGAAACAAATAACATAAATTATTTTTGGTCTCATTTAAACAAGGCAAATAATTGGAATAATGTTGGCAATGTAACACTTCCTTGTGTAAAGTGGTGTGTTTAACATGTGTTTGTTTGATGTTATAATTAATTTTATTTGGTAAATTTAATTTTAGACACAAAAAATAAAAGTTAAAATAAGAAGCACCTAAGTGAATGATCCTATGTTGAAATTGACATGAGGTGTATATAGTTTCCACTAATATTTCCATTGATATACTAGTCTTGAAAGGAATTAATTATTAATAAAAAATGAAGAGATCATGTAGGTAGATTTTTAAATCCCCCATCTATCTCTCAAGGGTTTATATGTGTCAAGTAACTTAGAGATCCTAATAAACTTGACATTTGGTAGGGTAATCCATGGTAAGTGGGGTCAATTATTCTAAATTTTTGACTTGGCTTATCTATATGGCCCACAAGTGAATGTAAACTCTTGGGAAAAAAATTCACATCAATTTGATCCTATCTAGATTTATATGCAATGTTTTTTGATTTACACAATGCCTTCATTTGTGTACTTTTTAGTGAAGTTTGATGTCTAGACTATTGCATGTCCAGGGGTCCTGTTAGACTTATCAAGCTAACCACTTAACCACTATGCAATCCAAAGGTACACCCAATTTATATACCCCACTAGAGATTAGGGTTGGAAAAATGATGGGATATGAAAACCTAGGTCATATTTCTCCTAAATAACCCATGAGAAGGTATACTCCCACTCACAAGACAAACAAGAAAACAAAGGAATGACTAGGTTATTTTTGAGTCACCCAAGTCCTTAGGAATAAGGGGATATCATACATAACATTTATTTAGGTTTGAATAAATAAAAAAAATAAAATAATGCATTTTTTGTCACACAATTTACCTAAAGGGGATAAGGGGAGAGCATACATGCAAGTCTTTACTAAAAATTAAACTAAGTGCTTTGTAAAAATGAATAATAACAAGAAAAGTTCTCTTAGGAGCTCTAAGTCTAATGTGATTATTCCTTTAATGTACCTATTGAAATATAATTGAAGTTTGGCCTTGTTTAAAACTTTAAAAATTGTTTTAAAGCTTTGAAAGCACCAAAATAATTGTGAAATTATCTTGTTAATGCTAAAAATTCTTATCTTTTACTTAATTGCCTATAAAAAATGTTAGAAGATTGATTAGTTGATGAAAACAACATATAAATTAGTAAATTAACTGTGAAAACTATGAAAATATGATCTTTGAAAATATCTCATACTTACACATTCAATTTAAAGTGTGAAATTATTTAGGAAAATAAAATATAAAAATAACATAAAATGCTAAAACAAGTGGATGATTTCATAGTTTTGTGACATTTTTACAGTTACTTTGGTTGATTTCATAGTTTATTTTGGTTATTTCATATTTAACCTCAATTATTTCACAATTAACCTCACCAATTTTACATTTAACCTCAATAATTTCATAGTTTATTTTTGGGTATCACCTCCCCTTTATCCACTATGGTTTTGGACTTGGCATGTACTTTTCTATGAATCTTCTCTTATATATTCTACATAATAACTTTAGACAAAATAGCTTGTTGGAAGTGAGTGTGAAACCTTATATTTATAGATTTCAAATTAACCCCAACCTAGGTGTGATTAGGTCTATGATAGCCATTTTTTAGACTTGGGAGTTCAAATCTATTAAATAATGTCTTGAATTATGCATTTATGGAAGCATGGCTCAACACTTCTCATTTTCAAAGCATTTATGTTCATATTTTGCAATTCTTGACTTTGTGGATGATGATGTCATCATCAGCGCATTTACCATTGATATTTATTGAATTTTTATTTTTTATAAATTATAAAATCACTAATTTAACATGGTTTATTTAACCAAGCATCTAATTTGATTTGCTTCTTTAAATAATTTTATTTAGGATTTTGGTCATTTCAAGAATTAGATTAAGTGCCTTGCTTAATTGGTTGAAAATGTCAGTTTGATAGAGTATAACCAAATTAGGAATTAATTTTTGAGAGATTTAATATATTTGAATACCCAAAAATATGTATGCTTTGACATAATTATAGGCAATTATGTCCAATGTGTAGATGAATTTGGGATGTTCAGTGATTCCTAGGCTTAATTTGCATAGTTTGGTAGAAAATAATATAAAATTCATTTACACATATATGTGGATGAAAATTAATGTCTATAAAAACACTAATTTAATGGTATATTATTGTTATGAAATATGTACAATTAATATATGGGCACATATATGCTGGACTCTCCTATACATAGGGGCCATGCCAATGCCAGGGGAATCTCATTCCACAAGTCATGTTATCATAGGTTATATATTTTTATGGCCTTTAACCATGTTGAGTTACCTAAATTACTTATACATGTCTTGATAGTTACTCATATATTACACAATGCTACATGAATATTCTAATTTATTATGATGTGACATTCATATACATGGATATTGTAGATTATTTTTACCTTTTGTAATGCTTCATTTATATTATTTATCTTGAATGATAGGATAATCATTGCTTATCTATTATGTTATTAAATTTCCATCATGTTTTAAACATATTTATGTCCCTCTATTTTGGTGTTTGGCCTTTTTTGTTGTGACATTTTTATGTCCTTTATTTGTCCCCTTGGCCTTATGTGTGAAACATATTTATATCCATTGGGTGTGGCCCTTATCCTTATTTTTTATGACATATTTATGCCTCTTATGTGTGGATATTGGAATTGTTCATTATGATATATTTACTTCCCTTGTTTTTTTCCCTTGGCCTTATGCATTACAATGCATGCTTATGAGTGTATTAATCTTGTATTTTATAATTGTCTTGTTAATATTTTTGAGATTGTTGAGTTTTTGGGTGTCTTGATTCATATCATGCACCTCATATTTTTGTGTGATTTCATGAATTTTATCATGCACCTATTTATTGTGTATTTTTATTTAGTTCTTGAATAATTTATGGTTACTAATGTGTACCTTATTGATTCATCTATCTTGACATAACACTTATATTGCATATATTATATATGCTACATACATGATTTTATGACATACACATTATTATGATGGAATATTATCCACTTGTCAACATGAGCCTACATGATTACATATTTATATATGGAATGATATATTTAACTCTTATTTTGATATAAGTGACCTGAAGGATATGTCCCTTACCTCAAAATGGAGTCATATTAGTGGGTTTGTCATAGAGACACAAGCCTTCATAAATAGATAAATAAGATATTGGGACAATAGTATAGGTTTAAAATATTTATAGTGGCTAAAATATCAAATTGGATTAAATATGAGACATATTTACATACATTGGCTTATATTTTGGGGCATATGCCATGCATATATAATCACTTTACATAGACATGAGTTATAAAGTAAAAATTTAGATACAAATTTCTACATATTACATTTAGGTGCATATGTTTTGTAGGAACATAAATTAATATTTTTCAAATAAAAATATATTTGAGATACATGTTCTCATATTTTAGTGTATATATGAATAACATTTTATGTTAGTTGGCACAAATTTAGTGGGGCATGATACTGGTCCATGCACATATATACTATTTTATATATTAGTTTTCAAAAATTAAGTGGCACATGATACTGGTTCATGAACATATATACTATTTTAGATATCAATTGGCATAGATTTAATGATGAATGATATTAGTTCCTTCACATATACACATGGTGTAGTGAGAACTATTACAATTGGTTATTTGTAAATACAATTCAAAGGTACCGATTAGTGAGAAACCTTTAATCCTTAAGTTAATATATAGTATTTGATTAATGTTTTCTAATTTAATGTATGTTGAGGTTCAATGATGCTCATAATCCTTGACATTACTCATATTGAGCCCATTATGTGGCTCACACCTTACCATATTGGGTTCAATATAAATTCTAGATTGATTATTTTAGTTAGTGTATTTGAGGTTCAATGACATTTAATATTATTAATGTTACTCCCTATTAATTATATTTGGGTCCTTTTTCTACTGAACTAATGGGATTACATAGATATAAAAAATTGGGATTTGATCACCCATAATTTCCTAATGGTTCAACGAGAGGAACTAGTATCTAATACTTCAATAAATAAGCATCATATAAAAATTTACAAGGAAACATGGCTTGCACACATACAAATGTATTCCTTCCTTTCTCTTATAAAAATTAAAATATCAATAATAGTTCAAATTTCAAATGTCATTTTATAGAATTTGATTACTACATGTTTAATACAATTTTGCAAGGAGCAAAGTTGTATGTTTGGATCTTTTTCCAAAATATAATTCTTTTGTACACACTTAGGTATATATTTATATCATTACTCTATTATTTTAAAATTATATAAATAATAGAATAAAATGGGGCATTTATGAACACTAAAATTTGGTATTAGACACTTAGAATGTCATTTTTGACCTACCTTCACCTAACATGACTTGTGTGCACATATATGCCTCTTACTATCCATTCTCTCACATGCAAATGATATCTATGGGATTAGTCCTTCAATTTATTTATTAGTCACCTTAGGAATTATCCTATTTTATGACAAACTAGAAAATTATAATACTCAAACATCTCCATGTCATAAAATTAGTTTTACTATTTCCCAAACGAGAACATCATATTCAATCAATATTGTCTAGATGTTATAAATGAAATATGATAGTTATATACTTCAATTAGTAATTATCCTAGTTTATGAAAAACTATAAAATTATAATACTCAAATATCTCCATGTCATCATATTAGTTTTAATATTTCCAAAACAAAAACATCATATTTAATCGATATTGTCTAGATGTTACAAATGAAATTTGACAATTATATCCTTCACTTAGTAATATTAAGAATTCAAATTCAAATCATTCATATGGGTTGGCCCATGTAATCAGTATGCCAATGGTGTAATAAATTACCTAAATAGATGCATATTGAATTAACTTTTTAGGTTTTTTGGAGTTTAAGACCTAGGTTGTTAAAGGTTTGAGTATAGTAAATTAGGGTATAAACATTTAATAAATATATCCAATGATTTGTAACATAATTGAATTATTTTGAATTTTATAAAATTATGAATAAATGATGTAAGAAAATACTTATATATAAATTGACTAAGAAAGGATATCTAGAGGCTAAAAATTAGGACAAAAACTTATTTGAGTGTCATGGATAGGATCTAAGTGTCATAACCCTTCCTAGATAGTATCACCATGTGTCACTAGTGTCCTTATTTTATCACTAGTGTCTTATGTGAAAAAAATTTCCAAGCTTCTAGACTCATTTATGTCTACATCTCCCAATCCTGTTCATGTGCACATGAGTTTTTATTCTGTGTAGGTGACCAATTTTGACTGATTTTGAATGCAAACCCTAAACCTCCATGTTACTAGGGCATACAGTTAGCACAAGTAGCAAAGTGTGATTTTAGTAAGTTAGGGTGGACATCCTCAACACCTTATTGTGATTATATTTTGCTACATATCAATAATTCAAAGATGGATCAAGCCTAATGTAGTTCTCCCCACCTAATTGCTAGTAAAAGTGTAAGTGAAGCTAGTATGAATGCTGATTTGAATGTTTTAAATGTTATTGAGACTTGAAATCTGAGTAGTCTGAGTTTAGGAATGTTGTATATGGTTGTATTTAGAAGTAGGGTAGAATAAGTATTGATAACCTTGATTGTGTACAACTTGTTACGAGCTTATTTATGTAATTTGCATTTGATTTCCATCTAGTGGATAAAGGGCTAAAAGTCATGTATATATACTTTTCTATTGCTTTTATAGGTCTTAAAATAAGTCTAGGCTAAGCCTAAGTGGTTTCTTATTTGAAGAGGACAATAAATCCCAAATTGGGACACTAGTGCCATGGAATGCTATGTCTAAATTATGGCACTGGTGTTTAGGTGTTAGAACCTAAGCCACGAGGGGCCATAATGTTAAATTGAGGTTTTGGGACTACTTGAGGTATGTTTAGGGACATGTTTGGCCTACATGAAGGCTGGATAAGTGTCTAAATAGTCCCTATGATGGGTTTATGGATAATATAAGGATGCGTGGTCTCAAGTAACACTTATAGAAATCAAGTGTCATTTTTATATGATTACATATACAAATACAAATCAATTGTATACTTATTATTCATATGTCACTTAACTATAAATAATATATACACTAATTCACATTGAAAAAAACTACCCTATATCTCCTAAACCATAAATCAATCACTAGTATTTTTCATTAACTTAGTTTAAAATACACAAGGCCAAGTCAAGAGTGAACATTTTCAAGTGTAAAAATCCAAATCACTAGGTGCAAAATTCATATAGTAAAGTAGAGAATTTTCACATTCACACTAAGGGTAATAATGACACATGGATTTAATTCCCTCTTAAAATTATTGGATATGTATGCAATAATAAATCATCAAATGGGATGATTGGGTTCATATAGTCTCATTACACTTCCCAAGTTTTTACAAGTTTTATTCCCTCACAAGTGGACTTAGGGTTTCAAAAGATGGAGATGGGTTTTTGGGTGCCATATATATGATCAAACCATGAGATATTCCATATAGATGAATAAAAAATAATCACACATACCTATTAAAAAAATATAATTAAATTATCATGGGACAAAACCATCCATCTTGGAACCAGGTGGTGGACATTATTGATTTGAGGTTGATGTTATTGTTTATGTGTGCACAGAGATCAAGAACCTATACTAAATGACACACAATCATGTTTATAACTTCACTTATTTTTTTCAGCTTGTATAAATATTACACATATAGAGAACTACTAAGTATCTCATCCTTTATTGTACTCTCCATGTTTAGTAAGTTTAGTGCCAAATTAGTTTCAATAATTCACATTCACGTTTATGCTTAATTTCCATACTTTACGATCTAAATTATTAAAAAAATTTATATACTAATTAGTGTAATTAATTAATCTAAATTATGGTAAAAAACTTTAGTATATTGCATTTTTCCTTTCACCTTAGTCTTATTTAGATATTTTTACTTCTTGGTTATTTTGTAACTTATCTTTCATAATA